>CM053271.1:26440681-26742057 GCA_028583415.1 Protea cynaroides
TTGTTAAGTTCTCTTCCTTTCCTTTCTTCTTCCTCTTTTCCTTCTCCTCTCTTTCTCTCAATTCGATTAGGGTTGTGAAAGGAGTGAAAGTGGCTTAGGAACGTCCTTTAAATAGAGTAGGAACATCCTAAATAAGTCCCATTGATATTTGGAAAGAATCTCAATCGAAAAATATAGAAATTTCCTAATTTCTATATTCGGCAGAAATCGAGGGTTGATGGGAGGGTCGATGATCCCGTCGACCCTAGGGTCTTAAGCTCTCCGACCCTCCCTTCAAAACTGAGGGTCTAACTCTCTGTTTTGGGAGGTCCGACCCTACGTAGTTGGGTTTGCGACCCTTCCCCTATTTTAAGTGTTTTTGGGTCGATTTGATACCTGGGATCTCGATCTCCTTCACGCCCTTGGTCCATTTGACTCGACCATGATGGGTAAACCTGGTTCAAGGTGGGAAGAGCGGGTTAGATTGACACGGGTCTTACAAATAAAGTTATAAATACTTATGAGAGATTAATAGAGCTATTATTGTATATCAATGGTGATTGTAGAGTTGTGAGAAGGGGAATGGATCTCTATGAGGAAGATATGCTCTGTACTTGAAGTTCTACCATCTTAGAAAGCTATTGAAGGGTCCTAAGAGTAGTGTGAAGCTTCAAAGATATTGTCGGCCATTTGAAAGCTTTTGTTGTGAGATTTTATCCCTATCTATTTATTGCTTTCAATATATTGTATGCTAGCGTAGGTAAAAATTGTTGAATACCTAGTTAGGTGTGGGTTTCATTGTAGGGCATTGTTATAAGCCTAAAAACTTCTATTATTTGCTTTCCGTGGGTGCAGATTAAGCGTAGTGTGTGCAGCAAGTGCTGAACATAAGTACATTGATACCTTAATACTATCATTGTTATGTTCTCTCGGTTTTATGCTGGGAAAACACAAGGTTTACATCCCTGTCTTGTAAAAAATTAGAAGTAGAGTATCGAGTATATAGGGAGTTCATTGGGTATTACTCCATGGACTAGCCATCACACACTGTGTTGGTGAACCACGTAATATCTCTATATTAATTGTCTTACTTTCTCATATATTGCGAAGTGCGTGGAATGATTTGCATTATGGGTGTGCAAATCTGATAGACCTGGCCACTGTGTGGTAGAGAGGTAGATTTGCATACGTTTGTGTGTGTGTGGTAAATTGGTTTTCCATCAGCTTTGGTTAGTAGTGAAAAAATTAGAGAAGAATTTTATACACTGATTAACCCCCCCTCTGAGTGTCAAGTCAGGTTCTTCACCATGGTTGTGATATAAGTACAAATGATTGGGAATCTATACAAACTTGTAGTGAGTATTGAAATAGATGGTACTTTTGTTAGAACTCAAGCAAGGGGGACAGATGGAAGACAAAAGCTGTAGAAAATTTAAGTTGTAAACAAGTGCTTAAATGGAAAGAAGTGATCCCTTCAAATTTTGTGAGTGGAAGTGATCTCTCTAGTGATGCTGCATTTGTCTGAGAGGTGGAGTCATATCACATCATACAGTGGTGAGCTATGTAGGACACCCAAACAGGATGTAGGCTATATTGGTTTGGGTGTAGCAGTTTGGCAAGGACAATAAATGAGTTTGTAAAATCAACATGAACGGGTTCTTCTTCATAGTGGCTTATAGAATCCAAGCCAGGTGGAGATTTGTTGTGTTGTGTCTTATGTTCTGTGGGATCCACACAGTTATTGGAATTGTATTTGTATTTGGATTTGGGTCAATTATATGTACATGGGTCAATTTGTAATTGTATGGGATTAAGGTTTCAGGGGAACCCATATATTGTCTCTTTGGAAAAAAACCCTAGGTAATGGAGCAAAAAGAAAAACACTCTGTGAGGTAGAGAGGTGTAGAGTTTTCTTAGTAAATAAAGAGATTCTCTGATTCTCTAGGGTAGAGGTAGGCATTCCGCATTAGGTGCAGAACCACAATAAATTCTTGTGTTTGTGTGTTTGGTTGTTCTTCGTATTTTTCTCTTATTTGTGCTTTCATCCCTAACAATATGGCTCTAAAATTTTGGTATTTATATATCCTTTGTGACTAGAGATGTAGATTGGGATGCGTCTAAGCATCATCTTTTTATATTTTAGTAGATCATAATGATCGAGGGTAGGTCTCTACTAATGGCAAGGCCAAAAGGAGAGGATTGACTATCCTTGATCTTTTGTAGTATTTCTTTTCTCTCTCTCTCTCTCTCTCTCTCTCTCTCTTTTTATTTTTAGTACATTGTTGATCTTTAGCCCAAAAAAAAATAAAAAGTTATAGAGTCATGTGGTAACATGTGTTGTAATTGCAATCAATTGGAGCCGAATGGAAAAAAGAATCCTAAACTTCTACTTCTAATGAAATGGATAAGCCTTTCCAATCCACAAAAAAAAAAAAACAAAAAAACATCAGAAGACTTGTAAAGGTTAATGAACAAGTTTAACTTAGAAAAAATTATGGTTGAACAATAGGAAATTAAAAAAAAAAAAAAAATGTAGAAGTGTTGTAAGGGTAAATGATTAAGTTTAGCTTAGAAAATTGACATGCAACAAAAGGCATAGGGTAGCAACATGTTTTATAGAGACTGTTGCAACCCGTCGAACATGTCCCTCTTTTTAACCAATGATTTGCACACAAAAGTGTTGATAACTGTTGAATGATATTTTAATCAAACCGGTTAGTCAACTTGTTGTCACCGTGATAGTATGTCGAATAAAAAAACCCACACGTCTTGTATAAGGGCATAACCCCGCATGACCACACACCTCATGCACATTCCCAAAAGACAGAACAAAAACACGCCTCAACTCCGCAACACATTGCGACAGTTTGAGGAAGGCACACGTTGTTGACCTCAACAAATATAGACTTTATATTATCATCCAATAGTCAATTAGACACCAAACCAATCTTTCACATGAAAGAAAACCATAGCTCATTGATGGAGAGAGCACATATAAGGGCAAATATTTTTCTCTGTCAATTTTCTGTATATGGTTTCTGTCGGATCCAACGTTTGGTATACCACCCCATAAAAAGAGGCTTATTCAGTACACGGAGTTTCGACCATTAATGGGATTTCAGAAGAAGTTAATGTATGTAATCTTACCATTACTTCACAAAGAAACTGTTTTCAAAATCGAATCCATAACTACCAGATTATAGGGAATAATCTCACCATTGCACCAAGACCTGTCCTCTACATTAATACATATATACATGGAATCAAATCTTATCTTGAGATTCATGTGAAAAAAAATAAAAATCACGATCAGTGTCTTCCTACATAATCAATAAAAACAAAACAAAATTGTAAGACATGATTGTTCGATTTAGTTGTACAATTATTGTGTGTAATGATTATGAAAATTTCTATTTTCTTTTTATTAATTGCTTTCCTCACTAACAAGACCGAGCCGAAAGCTGCGTTGGCTAACATTCTCCTAAAGACGGATGGATGGTCTCCTTCTTCCCTTACTTTAATGATTTGCTCATTAGAGAAATAATTAATTCTTTTGGATTTCAAAATATACATGAATCTCCATTGATTGCGCCTCTCTAATTAAATTTGAGATCCTAAAGTATTTATTTTCTTTTATGTTGAGATTCACAATCATTAAATATTTCATCCCTATAAAAGGATAAAAAAGATTTTTTTTTTCTACTGTTCAGTTTTTCCATCAGTGATTCAATGGCTAGAGTTACCAATGTATTTATATGTACGTTGAGTGACTCCCGCTATTAAATCAGGGCTAAAGGAACTCATAGAAAACAATCTTAAGTCCCTATAAAGGCCCTTGTGTACATAGAACTAGTGCCTATTAAAATATTTTACTGAAAGTAAAAGTTTGCTATAATCAACTCAAAAATGGCAAAGCCCTCCTACACCTTTTACTTCCTCCTTGCCATCCTCCTCGTCACCTCAGGTTTGTTGTACTACAACTTTATTTTTGATTCGTTAATCTTGTACTCAAATTTGAACTGGTATGGTAACCGTACTGAACATTAAATTGAACTGGTATGGTACCCATTTCACATCTTTGGGAAATATGTGTGGTATGTGGAACCTACTCTAAAGTATGGGATCCACATCCTTCAATGACTTCCAATAGTATGTGGAACGTAGAGAGATGATCCAGATTCGACAACCCCAATCGTGTCATCAGATCTGTCAAGTTTCGAACACAAAAGTTGGAACTAGTAAATGGAAGATTTTAATCTCATTAACAATGTGAGACTACTCCCAATACTCCTTCTCACATGTAACCCTATTGTTGGATGGTGTATATGTGGTACCTTATGTGGCAATACATGGAATTTTTCCGGTGACTGGTCACACTTTTCTGGTGACATGTAGTCCCTCTTTTGGGTGGCCGTCCCTCTTTGGGTGACTATAGACCCTCTTTTGTGCATTTGACTTTCTTCTTTCAGTGATTGACCTTATTTTTAGGGCTACTGTGAGAGGGAACTTGGAACTTTGATACCATATCAAGTTTTCAACTCAAAAGTTTAGACTAATAAATGGAGGGACTCTCCATATATAAGGACCCAAGATTCCAATGTCAATAGTGATGTGAAACTATTCCCAATAAGATCTGTTCCAAAGTTTCATGATTTTTTTAATATGTGAATTTCTTAGTTAATTACAAGGGTTTAAGCAAGAAAAACCCTAATTATTTGGAATGGTGTGGATATGTGTAGTTGAGAAGATGATGCCCAAAGTAGAGGGTGCAGGAGTCTGCACGGACGTCGTTGGATTCTGTAGTTTGGATAATGGCGATTTATTTGCATGCAAGAAACGTTGCTCAGTGAAGCACAAGGACGGCCAAGGTTTCTGTAATACAATTATTTCCCATTATGCTCCTTGCCAATGTACTTACAGTTGTTGATTTATGAGAGATGCTTTTCGTTATCTATATATTAATGAATAAAAGGGGTTTATGAGCATGCATTTTGTCTTCTTCCTCTGCTCATCCTTATTTTTGAACTTGTATCGATATCCATATATATCGGTCTCAGATATGGGTATTGCTCAGTATGGGTCAGGTATCGGCATTGTTGATGTGGCATAATTTTTTGGTTTCAATTAGGTATCCATTACTATCCGTCAATATCAGCCATGTGTCGGTTAGTATTTGCTTGTATCAGCCATTATCAATCAGGTATCAGTACTAAGTCAGCAAAACGATACTGCATTGGCCATGAATCTATATTGGTCATGGCCGATACTAATACACGTCAACTGATATGATATGGATAACTAATAAATGTTTAAAACCATGGTTGGTAGTTATTTATGTGATTAAGCATAATCCATCAAATTCTAAGGGTTCTTTGATAATGCTCTAGATTTTGGATTCTATGGATTCTGATTCTCAGAGAATCATTTTGGAGTAGAAGCATGTTTGGTAAGTCTAGTTGAATTTGAGCTCCCATGGATTCAAATTGGCTTCAGAATCCAAATTTTTAGAGTAAATAATACTTGTTTTTTTCTATTGGAGCAAGTTTTTGGGAAAAGAAAAAGAGTCCGACTCTCACTTGACCACCATCGCCACCACCATCACCACCGCTGTCGCCACCATAGACACCACCACCACCCTCAACCACCACCACCACTGCCCATCACCCACCACCCACCACCACCATTTTGTCAAGTTTCCCACTCAAGAATTCGAACTTGTAAGTGGAGGGACTCTCCATATTAAGATCCCAAGATTCCAATCTTTTTAGGAATGTAGGACTATTCCCAATACACTTACCACTACCACAACCATTATTTTAGACTTTGATTGAAGAAATAGTGTTTATCAATCATGTTTATGTTCCAAAGATACTCTGGAATGTATTCCAAAAATGCGTTGTCATACATGTTTTATTTCTCTTGCCGTTGAATTTCATATTTATTTTGATAGTGAAAGTATATAGAATTTTGTAACTTGGGTGGTATGAAGAACTGACCAACGCAAGAGATTCGGTTCAACCCTGAATTTGCTCTATCAAACCTCTGTCGTTCTGCCTGCCGCATCCGGTAGCATATGTGAATCAACGTACAATGTTATTTATTTTCCGGCTTTCAAGTAGGAAACTGAATGTGCTTCCCTTTTTTGATGTTTTCAATCAAAAAAAAAAAATCTGAACTTTATCAGATCTAAAGAGAAGCAAAGCTCAAGAGGGATTTGTAATCGAATTAATTTGGGTTGGTTATAGTTCGGTCTGGGCCTGATATCGGTGTGAGGCAATCGAGATGGTTTATTGGGTCCTCAATGGGCTGGCCTGACCCAGACCGAGACCAATAAGAATTCCATGCCTTAACCCAAATCTGGCCCAATATTTACTCTGTCTGATTTGTTCCAGCTTAATTGGGCTTGATTGGTTTTGCGTTTCGATTTGGGCTCAATTTTGACAATCCTAGCAGTTCGTAATCTCTTGATAAGATTTCTATCCTTTGTAGAACTCTTTGATCTCTTAACTTATGAATACATTAGAAGGACACTTTAAGTGAGTGAACCTTTATATCCTAATTGCATCTTTATCGTGCAATTAGCATGAAAAATATTTTTAATTTTGTTCACTGAAGCAATGACTTGTTGTAATCACGACAATATTCTAGAGGTGATTCTTCGTTTCTAATTGGTTGGTGTCTTCTTAATTGAGTGAAGCCACCCAAAAGGTCATGGTTCAACTCTCCCGTTTTTACATGCCCCCTTGTATCTTGGGGTGGGATTGCGTTGGTTTTATTATGTTACTTATTATGGAACAATTAAGAATGTATAAATTTGACTCTAAAGGTGTGTAATAGGATGTGGAACCCCCCCCCCCTTAAAAAAAAACAGAAAAAAAAGATTTCATCTAATATGAACCCGTTTATGATATGAGCCTGTTTAGAACCTGTTCATATCTCGGATAGCAAGAGCCCGTTTATGGACCAATAAACAACCGAATATAAACATCTCCTATGAAATTCGATTAGCTAACAATCACATTGTAAAATGTTAAATTACCCCCTTTTTTATATAATTCAATTAAATAACTCCTTTTTATTGGCATGCATCATGTGCCCATACACATGTACTGATACTATCGACCATGGTTTTTAGTTAGTATCGAATCATCCAGACCAGTCAATTTGTATTGGTTTTGGCAGTGGCCAATCCCGATCTGATACTTGATACCTTCCCTTTTCTAATACTTATTTATTTAAGTATTAGTAATGTGTCATTTGTCCATTGGCTTTGTACCTAATCTGGATTCATATCAGATTGGTTTTGGCCATGGTCAATACTATGTCCCATACCTGGAACAAAAACCATGTTTTAGACATTACTATGCACTCTCTCTAGTCTTAGTAGCAACGAACAAATTAGATTAAAAAATTTCGTAATAGTGAACGACTTAGATTTATCTTGTGATTTTAAAAAAGGTCACATTCCCTTGTTATATGGATAACAAACCTTTTAAAAATGCATCCACATGTTTGTCTGGGACAAAGATCTCCGCACGAACTATACACATAGGCTCCACCCACCGGTCTTATTTTTCTGGCATGCAGCACTTAAGATGAAACTCAATTTTTGTGGATTTATTATCCATGTCAACCTCAAGACATATACCAAGTTTTAGCTTAAACATATGCAACAATATGAAGGTTTAGTTTGGTTGCAAAAGGAAAGGCGGTGAAACTTTTGAATTTAGAAAGAAACTTTTATAGCTATAACACAAAGTGATTGTATAAATTATTAAATTCCTTACCATATTTAGTAATGATCTTTATTTGATGTAAATGTTAATTTACTTATCAATTATAAGGGATTTGGATACAAAGTAAAGTATAAGTTAATAACTAAATATAGAATGATTTAGAGTTAGTTATAGAGTCACGGTGGTAGTATGCTGATTGCTGGTAGCTCAGGGCTGCTGGCAGTTGGATTGAGTGCTGCAGATCCTCGCTGTGTTCCTGGACGTGATGGTCAGATTGCAGATCAAGGATCGATAGTAGGGTTATCAGGAGGTTCTGCTGAAAAGGAGCAAGGATTGGTATTAAGGTTACTAGGAGGTTCTGCTGGAAGAGAGTTGGGGGCTGCTAGGACGGACTCGTGTATACAACCCTCGGTGGATACTAGTGGAAAGATTGATAATGATCATTCAAACATCAGAAGTACTTCTAAAGTTTCTGATTTGCAGTAGGGTAACAATGTTCCTCCTTGTGCCAGGCTTTGAAAGGATCCTCCTCAAGCAACCACGATTACAGGGCAGGCGGAAGTTCCTGAAACAGGTGTTGAGGCAGCTAGGATTTCAGCCATGGGTGCTAGGCAAGTTCAGGCCAATTGCTCGATGATGTCAATGATGGTGATAGGTCAAAGTAATAAGGGAATGCTGATGATGGAGGAAATAAGGCGGGATGTTTCTAGAATGGAAGGTGAGCAATCTCATAGAATACCTGCAAATACATAGGAGTGTTATAATATTATAGAAGAGTTATTGCATGTGAGAGGTATTACTGGAGTTACGACACATGGTTCCAATGGTATCAGTTGGTTGGGAAACCAACCATAGGGGGATTTCAATCCAATGGTTCTTGAGGCTTCGATGCCATTAGGAGTACCTAATTGAGATCCGGTTGGGATGAGGCTCTATGCAGGCGGTCCATTGAGAACCTCTGCAAATGGCGGAAAACTTTGATCATCAGAGAAGGATTTTAATAGGGGCTCGAAATGAGGAACTGAGAACAGGAGATTTAAGGAGACGAAACTAGGGCTATAATGGACGTAAACGCAGACAGTAGAAATGGCAGGAGAAGGGGAAGGAAGCGATAAATTAAACCCATGGTTTTGGGTATGGTGCTGTCCCCGTGAGGGTTTATGAATTGCAGATACCAGTACCTATTCCTTGTTGTAACATTGGTCAATCGAGGTCACTAAGTGCAACACCATTACATAATGCTGGTTATATTACAGGAAGTTCTTTACAAGGGGCTACAACACGATTGTTTGCTGATGTGGCAAGGGGTTGCAGCAGGCAAATAATTTGCCAAACACTAGATCATCAACTCAGGTATAGAATGGGGAAAGAAATACACCATAGGGGGCTGCGACCCAATCTTTTGCAGAATATTGTGGAGTAACTGAGCCGACTACTATTGCTGGTATATCCAAGGTAATGAACCCACAAGCAGCTTATGAGAAGCAACTCAAAAAATTTGAAACAGCCTTGATAGGCCAGATTGACTCTAGAGACTTACGTTTATCTATGATTGAGTAATCAGTTATGCGACAATGGGGAAATATTAGTTTTGAGATGGTCTCTCTCGGACAAAATTTTTTTATTTTCGGGTTTAACTCAGTAGGAGACATGCATTTTGTCTGTAAAAGGGGTGTCACTAAGGTGGACGGGAGGGTGATGCATTTCCAAAAATGGGAACTAGATTTTAATGTAGAGATGCAGAGCATAACCCACAATTTTCAACAGGTAATATTCCCTAAACTACCTTATGATTACTAGGAACAATTTATTATTTACTCAATAGCACAGGTTGTGGGGAAGCCTGTAGACATGGATAAGAGAACTTAACACCCAATACTAGGGCGATATGCTAGGGTGTACGTGGAAATCAAGAAGAATGATTTGAGATCCTTGTAGGTAAATTGCAAAATTTATCAGGCAAGGAGTTCCACTTCAAACAAGAAATTGACTACGAAGACCCTCCAGTTGGATTTGCTTTTTGTTCTAAGTTTGGATATACTCAAGAAAAATGTAGAATGAAGAATGTCTCTGATGATGAGAGAAACTGCTGCTATGCATGTGAAGGCTGCAACAATCCCAAATGTACAGGTAGACCCTCCTTAAATTGACTTGGTTATTAAGGTAAATACCCACATGGCTCATGAGGCAATAAATACTGATAGATCATGACGAAAAGAATCATGGGTAGACATGGTTGATGGTGGGGAGGATGTTGAGGATGAGGATGAAAGTAACGAAGAGGACGAAGTTTCTTTAGAAGCTACCTCCAAGGAGGACTGTCCAGTGATGGATACAGCTGCATGTTCACCTGTTGTATCCACAGCTATGCGGGCTTTGCAAGTCCAAATGGCAGCCTCATTAAGTAGGAAATGATCTATTCCTTCCCCTAATCCAGACAAACTTGACGTGAACATTTCAGTACACGAGTCTGATCTAGAAAAGTATAATGAAGTGGAGATTGTAGACAACATGCTGCAGAAAGATAAGGAGCCCATCACTAAAGTTAAGCCTAAAAGGATCGAGGAGGCCTATCAAAACACTAGCAAAAAAGAAAGGTAAGAAGAAAAAATAAAGATTGTTTCTTGAAACAAAAGGGGAGCTTCATTAATGCTTTGGTTCCAAAATTTTGGAATACATGCCCTTTGTGACTAGAGATGTAGTTTGGGATGCGTCTGAGCATCATCTTTTTCTTTTTTTAGAAAATTTTAATAATTGAGGATAGGGCTCTGCGAATGGCAATGCCGAAGGCAGAGGTTTTACTATTCTTGATCTTTTGTAATTAATATTTCTTTTATCTCTTCTTTATTTTAATAATTGTTGATTTTTAGCAAAAGTAAAAAAAATAAAAAGTTACAAAATCATGTGATAACATGTGTTGTAATAATTACAAAAATTTCTTTTAAATTTAACAACTTCATTTTCCTTTCTTTTAATTCCCCTTCAATCAATCAGAGCCCAAAGGAAAAAAAGAATTGTAAACTTCAACTTCCAATGAAATGGTTAAGCTTTTTCAATTAAAAAAAAATTCAGTAGAAGACTTGTAAGGGTAAATGATCAAGTTTAGTTTAAAAAAAAAATATGGTTGAACAATTAGAAACGTAAAAAAAAAAATTGTAGAAAAGTTGTAAGGGTAAATGATCAAGTTTAGCTTAGAAAATTGGCATGCAATGAAAGGCGCCGGATAGCAACATCTATTATAGGCACTATCGCAACACGTCAGGACATGTCCTTTTTTTTAACTGATGATTTATGCACACAAGCGTTGATAACCATTGAATGCTATTTTAATGCAAACCGATAAGTTGACCTATTGTCACTATAATAGTATGTCGAATAAAAAAACCCACATACACCTTAGACCATCGATGGAGAGAGCAAATGCTGGGGACAATCTTATCGTTGAACCAAGACCCGTCCTCTATGTTATTATGTATGTACATGGAATCAAATCTTTTCATGAGATTCTTATAATACTTTCAAATAAAGAATAAAAAAAATCAAATCATGATCAATGTCTTCTTAGGCTATCTTTGGTATAGTTTATATTTATGTTTATAAACTATTTATGATAAATCATTTATGAAAATAAATTACTAATCATACAAAATAACCGTGTGGTACCACTAGATATAAAGAAGTAATAATTGATTATCACAATAATGATAAATACCTTTTAACCTCTTTGTAGATTTTAGATTATATTATTTTATTTTAAATATAAATAAGTACCATAAATCATACCAAACAACTACATATGTTATAATGTATTACATAATTAATTTTATAATACATACCAAAGACAGCCTTACATAATCAATAAAAACACAGGATTTTTGTGAGACATCGATTGTTCGATTTAGTTGTACAATTATTGATTTATTATTGTGTGTAATGCATGATTATGAAAATTTCTATTTTCTTTTTATTAATTTTATTTCTTGTTTACAAGACAGAGCCGAAAGCTACGTTTGGCTAACCTTTTTGTAAAGATAGATGAATGGTCTCCTTCTGTAAGACCCGCACAACACGAATCCGGTCTAATCTTACATTTCGTGTCGTGACCCGTCTACATATCATGGTCGAGCCAAGTGGACCAAGTGTGTGAAGAAACCCAAGACCCAATATGAAAATTTACTCAAAAACAGTCAAAATGAGGGTAGGGTCGCATGCCTAAAATAGGCAGGTCCGACCCCCCCCCCCCATCGACCCCCACCATCGACCCGTGACCAGGGGTCGCAGGGGGTCTCAGATAGTCCGACCCCCCTATCGACCCCCGGTATTCGGTAAAAACAGCACGAACCGAAAATTAGGAAACTTTCCTAATTTCAATTGGAACATTTCCTAAACTCAATGGGACTTATTTTGGGAGGTTTTACTCTATAAATAGGACGTCCCTAAGTCTCTTTCACTTCTTTTACAACCCTAATTGGATTGAGAGAATGAGAAGAGAAGGAGGAGAAGAAGAGAAGGAAAACTTGAAGAAATGACTAAGGAAGAAGAAGAAGTTTAGAGATATCTTGGAAACTCAGACTACAGAAGGTATGAACCTTAATCCCCATCTGAATTGAAAGCTTAGAATAGATTATGATGAAGTTAGGTTAGGAGAAACCCTAATATCATCCATCCATGGTTAGGTTTCAATGGAAACCATGGACGAGATCATTGAAACCATGTAGGTGAATAATGAATAGTTCTAAACCATAGAACATGTGTGGAATGGATTGTAGAAGCAAGCCATAGGACCCCAAACATGAAAAAATGAATGAAATTTGATATTTTTGACTCAAACCATGGGGGATCGCACCTAGGGTCGATGGAACATCCGACCCTAGCATCAACCCCCAGCATTCGGGAAGTTCAGGAAAGGAGGGGTAGCACCTAGGGTCGATAGAACATCCGACCCTAGGCATCGACCCTACCTTGGGGTCGTAGAAAACTCTTACCCGTCTTGCTACCCGTCCTACTACCCCCAGTTAACAGCAAATTGTAAACATTTGTATAAATTCTAATTAAATTCTATCGACTTTGTTAGTTCTTCTAGCAATATAATATTGATATAAAAGTGACTCTTAAGGCTTGAAAGAGGATCTACAAACAAGCAAAGGTGAGGGAACAAGACCTAAACTAATTGGTTAATAACAAACTGTTTTTATTTCTTGAGTCCAATACCATGATTGTGATATACGTGTATACTTGTAATGTGCATTCAACATGTCATCCAATATTTCTATTATTACTGTTCATGCATATTTAAATTTATTGATTATAACATGATGATGTTGATGATGGTAGGAATAGGCATGTGAATGTTTGTGTTTGGCTCTGGTGTACATGGTGCGGGTAGGGATGGTATCAATCGGTACTTCGATGCCGTTCTCATCGGGGTGTATTGTGTCATGGTCTATTCAAGTCATGTCCACTAAGCAAGTGTTAGTGTGCTTGATGCGAGTGGAGCATCAGGGGGAGGACGTGGCATTGTGGTTCAGCCTGGTCACCAGACTCTAGCTCTATCTTTACGCAAGTCTTGTCCACTAACATCGTCGTATCGCCATTACCTTAGCGAAACTAATATGTCGTAGGGCATCAGGGGGGGCGTGGCATTGTGGTTCAGCCTGGTCACCAGACCCTAGCTCTATCTCTATGGATGTATTGAGGGATGCTGGGGTGAGGCCTTGGATACATTGTTTGACATTAGGGTTGGTTAGTTGCGAGCCCAGTTTGCAAGCCCTCGCCAGCAGGGGCTTACGTGTTGGTATGGGCAATCGGTACAGCCATGCCATTTTCATGGGGTGTATATTGTCCATGGTGGGTGCATGTGGGGCAACAGTGCCATTTTCATTGGGCGTTTCCACACACTCGTGTATAGATGTGCAACGGCCACCTATTCTTTTTATAGCACATTGCAAACTTATATATCAGACCAAAGATATGAATTGAATGCATGCATATATATTGTTGCATTGTTTTGTTTACTCACTGAGCTCAAGTTGGAGAGCTGACGCTCGCGCGTGCAATTCTTTTTAGTTTCTGATGTTGCAGGTACTATGATTGAAGATTATGTCGACACGCCAACATATTAACATGTGACGGTTATGATGACAAGCTGTGGAGTACGAACATGGTTCGTTAAGTGAGCGTTTCAACGGTGGATACGTTTAGTGTTTAGTTTTCATATTTGGATATTGTAATATGTATTCAATTATGTTTTGGTTACTTGGAAATAAATGGAATATTCATTATTTATCATGATTAAACCTCAGTTCATTATCTGTAAGACTTCCGTTATTTACTTTATTACCTCTGATTAATGTGGAATGTGTTTTGGTTTATCATATGTGGGATAGCCTATTCGAGATCCTGGTTGAATCGTTAGTTTATTGACGGTTCATCACACCGTTCTGAATGGTGCAGAATTGGGGTGTGACAACTTGGTATCAGAGCTCTCGTAGGCCTTACCCATTAAACCTGAATACTACCACTGGAGTCCATGAACTGAGTTAGGATAAATTAAAAGCTTTAATACAAACACACCATAAGCACCTGTGTTGGTTGAGATAGAACTTAAACAAGATAATAATGTACATATAAAAGGTGGAACCATATATATACACTCAAATAGAAAGGGAAGACCAAAATTTATCGTGATAAACAAATAATATAGGGTAATATCTATAAGTTGGGTAGTTATCTAAGTATACAAGTGATATAGTACAGTAGCAAGAAGGAAGCATCTGTACGACAGAAAAGTTGGAATATCGAGTTGGTACTCATAATATGTGAAACTCGATGTATAACAGAGAAAGAAGAAAAATGGCTAGTAACGCCTAAATCCCTATAGAGGTAAAGGGAAAGATCTCGGGCTGAATCCAATAGAGATAGAAGAATAAAGGCCACACATTAAGAATAAGAGCAACTATAAAGAAGATAAAGCTATACTCTTGGGTGACGTGGAGACTCAGAGTGAGATCCATTACAAGCTGATCTATTACCCACTAAGCAAGAAGAGGAGGTTGCAACTTGACCCCACCACTATCTAGGTTGAGAATGGGTAATGAAAACTCATCTGAACAGATGCTAGATAATGATAATCAGATTAGAGCGAATCAAAGGAGGTAAACAACCAGACCACTCCAGCCAACCACCTAGACTATCAAGTACCTTGGTTATGGTTGTAATGAACTCGACCCAATAAAATACAAGAGCAACAACAGATGAGACCGACTATGCAAGTTGTTATATGAATCACTACCTAAGTTGCCAATGTTACATCAACACCTCCGAGTCAGACCAAGTACGGTACCAATTGATAGCAACATTGTATCCCCAACACCTGTTAGCTATAACACAGTGCCTACTACATAACAAGTCCCAGTAATGCACATCCTAGTGCAGAAGTTTGGTGCATAACAAGCAGTATATCAAGGTGGTTAACCTTATCAGCCACCGATGTATGGGATAGTTGCATCATGACAGAATGATCCGAAAAGGATTGAAGAATGTCTTCTGAAGATGATGCCTCGGACATTTTCAGCAAATGATCAAATCTATTGTGGCCAAGTAACTAGATATGTTTAGATAGGATGCAGTGCATTATTGACTTACTCTTATGATTATAGAGGATGCACATACTTGATTTTAATTCTCGTACCTTGACAGGATACCTTCTTGATTTAACCTGTCAATTGGAGTTATAGATATTGTTTCTTTAGTATTAGTCCTGATTATACCAATCTGAGTCACTCTCATGATCGACAACATGAACAGAGATATGAACTGAATCAACAGTTAAATGTTTAATCATGTTAAGCGTACATCTTTTCTATTTTACCTGATTTACTGATGTACGAAATCTTTCTCTAGATTTACTCATGTAACGCCTTGACCAATGGCATTATATATTCGATAGAACCTGTAACCATGAGGTTCTATTTTCATGTATTTGGACCATCGTGCAACTTAACGATCTTTTGATGCCGGTTGGATTACCACAGATTTACTCCTGATTCTTTAAACCTAGGTTCACTAGATAAAGCAAGTGTTTGTCATTATGCTAAATCGACAGAAGGAAGTGAATCACTTTTGGATGAACATTTTGATTCATACACTCCCTGACCTTTGTTGATAAAGATGATTAGTGATAATGGAATTATTGGAAGAAGATGGTTGGATTCAGATTAAATGATATATCCAATGAACTTCAGATGAAGTAATGGAGAATCTATTTTGAGATTGCTAAATGGATGGATATGAGTCATGTCTATAAAAGAGTGCATGAGCAAAAGTGAGAACTATCAAGAGTAGCCAGTAAAGAAATAGATAGCACTCAAGTAAAGTTAAAGATGGTTATATCGGTATGAATTTTGATAAGGTAGAAGATCCCTAAAGACAAATCTAAGAGTGGATACAGGGATAAAGTCAAAAAAAAATTTATGGCATTGATAGTATTCGGATTAGTATAAGTAATACTGAGTTATGCCCAATGTCGATTGAGATGATTAAGTAAAGACCAAAAGAGTTGGCTGAGTTAATGAAATTATAAGCATATACCTTAATTCTTATAAATAGATTTGGGATATGAGATTTTGACGATAGTCTTTGAAAATCATAAGAGATGAAGAAACTAGACAAGCTCTTAAGACCCTTACACCAGATTTTGCTAGTTCAAGCCCTTTTGGACTAAATGTTGCATTAGATGAGTGTTATGGACAATGTCCGAATCGTATGGATGGATGGAATTTGGATGCAACCTAATTAGACTCGAGATGACAGACTTTGACGTCATCTTGGGGATAGACTGGTTGTCTCAACACTCTACAAGTGATTATGTGCATAGAAGAGGTTATCATTCAAGAATAGAGATGACTTATAATTTAATTTTATTGGAAGTAAGTTTCTCAAGAAGTGAAAGCTGATACTCTCTATGCTAAAAGCGAAGAGATGCTTTGAAGAGTAATAAGTTGGATATATGGTATCTGTGGTATACGTTACCAAAGAAGCACCACAGATGGAAGATACTGATGTGATGCATAAATTTTTTGATGTGTTTCCAAGAGACTTACTTAGGTTACCATCTGAATATGCGACCAAGTTCGTCATCGACTTGTTACCAAGGACGATACTTGTGTCAAAGGCACCTATAGAGTAGCTCCTACGGAGTTGAAGGGACGGAGACTCAACTACAAGAGTTGTTAGACAAGGGTTCTAATCGGCTAAGTATTGCATCACGGGGAGCACCAATGCAATTCGTGAAGAAGAAAGATGATAGTATTGTCTGCGTATAGACTACCGATAATCAAACAAGCTCAAGGTCAAGAATCGATATCTACTACCTCAGATCGATGACTTGTTTAAATAGTTGCAAGGAGAAAAGGTATTTTCTAAGATTGATCTTCTATCAATATGTCATCAGCTGAGGAATTTGGACAGCGATATCTCAAAGATAGTTTTTAGAACCAGGATTGGCCAATTATGAGTTCTCAATTATGACGTTTGGATTAATCAATGCCCTTACATCTTTTATGGAACGGAAGAACTGGGTGTTTCATGACATGTTGGACACGTCGGTCATAGTTTTCATAGATGATATTTTGGTTTATTCCAAGAATGAATCAACTCATACAATGAATCTTAGAACAGCTTCATAACAAATGAGAAGGGAAAAACTTTATGCCAAGTCCAAGAAATTGAGACCTAATTAAGCAAAGTGATCTTCTTAGATCAAGTGGCATCATATAAAGGGATTAAAGTGGACCCTATTAAGATAAAGGTAATCATATGGTGAGAAACACCTAAAGAGTATTGCGAAGATCAGAAGTTCTTGGGTTTAGCTGATTATTATAGACGATTTTTGGAGGACCACTCTAAGATCGCAAAACCTCTTACCAAGCTAACCAAGAAGGGAGATGAGTTTAATTGGACTGACAAGTGTGAAGAATGGTTGATATCAACTCCCATATTAATCATTCGGACACCAAGGGAACCTTTTACCCTATCCATTGAAGCTTTCGGAGGGGATTTAGGATGCTGGTTGATGCAAGGTAAATAAGTGACTGTCTATGTTTCAAGAAAACTGAAGGAGCATGAGAAGAATTACCCTACTCATGATTGGGAATTACCAGTGATGAATTATGCAATCGAGACTTGGAGACATTATCTATACGGAGGAGAATTTTAGATTAGATCGGATTCAAAGAATCTTATTTATCCCTTCATCAGAAAGAGTTGAACATGAAGCAGAAAAGATGGTTAGAACATTGAAGGATTAAGATTGCGATATTCAGTGTCACTCGAGCAAGACTAATGAAGTAACTAAGACCTTAAGCAAAAAAACAAAAAAAAAAGTTATGAAGTCCAAGGAAGGACCCAGTATAAATGCTGCTTTATGTTCCGCAGCAATAGATTCAGATTTGGAAGAAGAGTAACATATAATAGAAGCTAGTGATGATCCAATTGAGCGAGAACTTATGAATGAACTTATGGAGTAATAGTTCCTCGCTTACATTCATGGCATTAAAGATCATCTCTGAATTGATGGATGAAGTAGAAGTAGTAATTTTGTTAGGTCTGTATATAGGAACGGTGTAAGCAGACTTAGAAAAGGAAAACCAAACCCTGACTTTTGTTTTGAGAATGGAACTGTAGTATCGTGAACTATGTCAATGATTTGCCACTGACTCCCAAATCGGTTGACATGGTTGGGTGATTGTTGATCGCCTTATGAAGATAGCTCAGTCCATTGCTATACGACCACGGTATGCTTTGGAGCGGCTAACTAAGCTATATGTGGAGTGAATTTGCTACCAAACTACTATGTAGATGTCACCTAAAAAGCATGGTACGGTAGGAATGTCAAATTCTTTTGTTTTGGAATGAAGTTGATGAATGAAGAGTTTTAAGACCTGAGCCTATTGAGGAAACCTATCAAGTAGCAAACAAGATCAAAGAAAAGGTCCAGAATAGCTCAAGTTGTCAGAAGAGACACCAAGACCTCGAGTTCGCCATAAGTGACAAAGTATTCTTGAGGATATCACTTATGCATGGATTAAAGAAAAAAAATTCAACGAGGAGGGTAAGTTATAACGATATATGTTTTGGACTTTATAAAATTTGGAGAGACGTAGAAAAGTTACATATCAATTAGCGTTACCGCCATCCATGTCATGTATGCATGATGTATTTCGTGTGTCTCTATTGAAGAAGTATATTGGAGATCCATATCAGAGATAATGACCACGGATCCACTGGTTTAGATAGAATGTGTAACTATTGAAGTGGTACCAGCCTAGTTCACTAGTTGGAAGGTACAATGTTTCTAAATCTGGGATAATTATTATATGAAGATAATCTGGCGAAGACAAGACGTGGAGAAGATGGCATGGAAAGAAGAAGATGCAATGTAGAAATAAATTCTCACCTAAATTTAAATATTAAGGACAAAAATTATTTTAAGGAAGGGGGAGTTGTAAGACCCGTATGTTCAAATTTTGAGGACGAAATTTCTTTTAAGGGTGGTGGAGTTGTAAGACCCGCACGCCACGAACCCGATCTAACCTTACATTTCGTGTCGTGACCCGTCAACATATCATGGTCGAGCAAAGTGGACCAAGTGTGTGATGAAACCCAAGACCTAGTATGAAAATTTACTCAAAAACAGTCAAAATGAGGGTAGGGTTGCATGCCTAAAACAGGCAGGTCCGACCCCCCCATCGACCCGTGACCAAGGGTCGCAGGGGGTCTCGGATAGTCCGACCCCCCCCCATCGACCCTTGGTATTCAGTAAAAGCAGCACGAACCGAAAATTAAGAAACTTTCCTAATTTCAATTGGAACCTTTCCTAAACTCAATGGGACTTATTTTAGAAGGTTTTACTCTATAAATAGGACGTCCCTAAGCCTCTTTCACTCCTTTTACAACCCTAATGGGATTGAGAGAAAGAGAAGAGAAGGAGGAGAAGAAGAGAAGAAAAACTTGAAGAAATGACTAAGGAAGAAGAAGAAGTTTAGAGATATCTTGGAAACTCAGACTACAGAAGGTATGAACATTAATCCCCATTTGAATTGAAAGCTTAGAATAGATTATGATGAAGTTAGGTTAGGAGAAACCCTAATATCATCCATCCATGGTTAGGTTTCAATGGAAACCATGGAGGAGATCATTGGAACCATGTAGGTGAATAATGAATAGTTCTAAACCATAGAACATGTGTGGAATGGATTGTAGAAGCAAGCCATAGGACCCCAAACATGAAAGAATGAATGAAATTTGATATTTTTGACTCAAACCATGGGGGGTCGCACCTAGGGTCGATGGAACATCCGACCCTAGCATCGACCCCCAGCATTCGGGAAGTTCAAGAAAAGGAGGGGTAGCACCTAGGGTCGATGGAACATCCGACCCTAGGCGTCGACCCTACCTGGGGGTTGTAGAAAACTCCTACCCGTCCTGCTACCCGTCCTACTACCCCCAGTTAACAGTAAATTATAAAAATTAGTATAAATTCTAATTAAATTCTATCGACTTTGTTAGGTCTTCTAGCAATATAATATTGATATAAAAGTGATTCTTAAGGCTTGAAAGAGGATCGACGGAATCCCACAAACTCCATCACCAGCCCTTTTGATTATTCCCGATCCAAAAACACCGGACGTGATATCTCTTTCACCTGAAATCTTATGCGAGAACACCAGCCCTGTACAATATTTTTTCTGATCCTTACAGAAACCACTGCATGTGGTATCGCCTCTTACAACTCCACCTTGATTAGAAAACTGCAGCTGCAACAAAGGCATTGTCGCACCATTTACCGTGACCACACCATGAGGCTAGGACTGGCTGCCGCACCTCTCGATATTGTCCTCAAATCTAACATGGAAACTTTCCAAATTGGAGTTCTTTCTCTCCACCTGCAAAATAAAACCAGAAACACCCCCCTTCGTTGTCGCCGGTCCGATCTGGGTTACATCATTAAAAAATGCTACCGATCAGCCTTAGGAGCCATTGCAGACTCCGTCTCTCCTTCCGACGTCTTCTCTGCAACCTTCCCTGCGCAGACGAAGCTCCGGCCGGAACTCCTTTAGTCGGTAGCTTTTCCTGTGTCTGTGATCTAAGATCTCCACCTGTCCCTGTCCTCAAGGTTCTCGCATTCGAAAACTCTGAATCGGTGTATCGCATGTGAAGATGAACACACTCCTTCGCCTGAACAAGAGAAACTGCCGCCTTCAAACATGCATCTCCGGCAAGGATTCCCGCCGACAATGCCGACGGCTCCCTGGCTCCCTTACCTGCAACCTTACCGCAGGCATACAGGAGTCGTCCACCATCGAAGGCAGATCCTTCTGTGACGTAGATCACCAACAATCCCATGGTCACGACCATTGTTACCAGATTTTTTTTTTCGCTTGTGACTTTCACCGTTGGAAAAAATCCAATCCCACCTCTTCTATGTTTTTTTTTTTTTCTTTATTCTTTTCCAATTCTAAGAAAAAAAAAATTAAAAAAAACTTACTTTGCCTTTGTTTTTTTTTTCTTCTTCTTCTTCTTATTCTCCATACCTCTTTCATGCACCTCTCTCTTTTAAATATGCCGAACTTTAGTTCTGATACCACTTGTTAGGATTAAAAGTGCACAAACAAGAAGAAAACACCACAGAGAATTAACGTGATTCAACACCCTATCGTGGGATGTCTACATCCACCAGAGAAAAGATCAACTTCCTTTATTCCCAAGAACAGTCTACAAATCTGTATCTGACAGGCTTATCTCCAAATTTGTACCTGACAGGCTTATCTCATCTGTCAACCGTCTAGCTCTCTCCACTGTCAAAGTGTTCTCCTCTAATAGCCTTACAACCTCACCTAGGTTTTCCCATAGAGAGATAATTTATAGGGAAACCTAGAAATCCTAATCCCCACATAATTACTACTTTACTTCGTATGTGTAATAATCCTAAACTCTAATATAAATACAAATCCAATAAATCATGTGGATCCCACAAAAGACAAGACACCAAACCCAACATATTTTTGCCTCATGATATGTCACATTGCATCATAATTTCATAGACAAATAGACCTCAAAGCCATATGCTCACACGTTAAATTTCGATTAAGTCAGAGTTAGCAAAGTGATAAAATAAAAGATTGAAAATTTCAAAACTACAAATAAGAGGGTTACAAGGAAAATATAGATAGTTGACCAATAGAGGGATGTATGAACAAATCTAGGAGGTATTTGATTGGATTTGTGTTTGAAACTTGAGATATGGGTAATGCTAACCAATTCATACATTATACAACAACCAAAATTACGAGATCAATATCCTTCCATGTAGCCAAAATAGGTGCGTAGGCCGTGTGAATGGATATATACATTGAACCCAAAGCCAAAGTAAATGTAATTAAAATTTTTAATTTTTTTGATGTGTGTAATGGGATCCAATCTAATGTATGAATGTTAGATTAACTTACTATGAGATAATTTAAAATTCTATTAGAGCTAGAGCTTGTGGCGTATCGATCATGTAGTTAACATTACCAGTATTAATGGAAAATTATGGTTAATTACTCTCTTTTTTATTCTTCTTCTTTTTTTTTTCTTTTTTTTTTTTTTCTTTTTTTGTGAAATGGCAAAGGATACTGTTATTCACCAATTTATCCCTATAATACTAATTGTTTATGTGATTATGATTGTCAACTAGTGGGCGGCCGCGTAATGTTATTTTATTTTATTTATTTATTTTTTTTTTTTGGTAGGAGGGCGACCGTGTAATAAGGGATTAGGAAGGTGGTCTTCTGGCTTCCTGACCATAAATGATTAATAAAGTGGGTTTTTTAACTTTGTCTTTTAATTGCTGTTGTTCGAAATTCGGTTCCAATTTTCAGTACTTTTTTTCACCTTAGACTTCCGTTGGGTGATAGATGGAGATCTTCTATCTAAAAAAAAAAAAAGAAATTGGAGTTTTAAAAATAGTTGGAAGTTAAAAATAAAAATAATTATATTTCGTTAATTAAAAAAGGGTAATTTAATGATCCTAATATAGTGAAAATGAATTTATTCATCTATTTATCCAAAAAAAAAAAAAAAAGAATTTATTCAACTAGATAGAAATCTATAAACAGTTGGGAGTATAACCCGGGATGATTTTGTGCCTTTTTCTTTTGTATTTTTGGTATTTACAATTTTCTGTACAAAGCCATTCAATCCTATGAGACCCCTTCCGGTGAGATTCAAATTGTTTTCTTCCTATACTTCAGGGAGGAGGGAGACGCTCCCATTGAATAGTCGACACGTGGCTTGTGGGAAAATCTGAGCCCCACATCCGAGCCGGCACCCAGTCGACAAGCAGAGCCAACATGAGGTGTCAGCTTGGACGTGGGACTCGGATTTTCCCAAGAACTACATGTCGATTATCTAACGGGGGCGTCTCCTTCCTCCCTGAAATATAAGGAGGAGACGATTCGGATCCCTTCGGGCGAAGGTATAAGGATTCAATCCAAAGACCTTTTCACCAAAAAAAAAAAAAAAAAAAACGGAAGACCCGACAGCAACAATGCAGACTGCGACAGTTCGCATTTATATGTTTTGCTAGAATTAATTAATTTCTATAATAAAAATGAATTTGGAAATTGAATGGGCAAAATAGTAATTTCATCCAAGGATTACCATTAGAGGAAAGAGCATGGTTTTTTTTGCAATTGGGGATTGGATTGGATTGGTCCCAGCCCATCCCGACTTAATCCATCCTGATCTGGAACTTACACAGCATGCTGCTCGGATTGGCCCCAGCTGATCTTGATCCTTATCGGCTGATTTTGGCCTATCGGATCTGATCCCTTGATTTGGAACTTTTTTTTTTTGATAGATGATTCTTTGGAATCTAAAAGGTGGAGTAAGGAGAGGATTGGGATCCTTTGTAGCGAGACCATCCTTATCCCATCCACTCAAAATGGATTCACGTGTATTTCGATGCACTTTGAATGGATCATAATACATACCAATTCATTATATAGAAGATCTTTTTCTGGAGTGAACCCTTGGCATTCAATTTAATTAGCTCTAAAATTTGACATCTAACAACATCCACATAATCTATCCACAAATAAGTAAAAATAATGATGTGAAGAGTGGACCTCACACCCATGGATGGGTATGGGAAGGATACTGATGTGAGAGACTCAGAATATCCACATAATCTGTTCACAATAAATAAATAAATAAAAATAATTGGACTCATAATATCCTGATATGCATTGGACTTATGAAGACGACTATGTTTTCCAATAACTTTATTCTGAGTTTTCCAATAACTTTATTCTGACTAGAGTTTCTGATGATGATTTTAAATTTCGAACTGAAATTGATACACTCAGACATTTTCTTTGACATGCGATTCCCACCAATATTGGTTAAAAAAATATGTTATAATTTTTTAGTGCAAATTAGGGTTTTTCCATGAGATTTTTCTATGAATCCTAACGAATCCACCAAATAGATTACTAGAATATAATGGGCAATGAAAGAGATAATAGAACACATACCATTTGCTGTAGATTGATTTTCGACCGTTTCCTGTAGCTTGAATGCCTCGATTAGAGTCTTCCACAGCTTTTTGGGATCCCCTTTGCCTCTGCATGTATGGGAGCAACAGAGATAAAAACCAATGGCTGCAGGAACCCTAACCATAGTATTTATAATACAATCCCTAACCCAGAATCATTCCCACAGTGGACCGGATTGATATTCTCTAACCAGTGACAAATCAGACCTGAACCGGTCAAACCAATAATTGAACTCTCACTTAACAACTGGTTAAGTAATTGATCAAGCCCACACAATAGGAATCTAATAATCTCCTACTTGGGCTAGATTAATCACAAAACCACCGTCGAAAAGTGTGGCCACGAAATCCTATTACATAATAAATCGTCATCAAACTTTGATCCACTCATCAAGCCTACCAATGTCGAGCAACAACGGAAAATACTCCCATACATCTGGTGTACTACCTTCTGTCAGCTACATACAAGGATCTACTTAATGACATGAATCGTCTAGAGACATGTATACATGAAAATATTATTTCATGTGGGTCCAGAACATATAACCTTCGATCTAATGCCTTGATGAAACCTCAGAGGCAATAAACCTTGATATTGACCGTAGCAAACCGTCACATACCATTTTGGTCAATATCGTACTTTGGCACACCGCCGTGAACTATGGCTAAATACCGTCCCATTCATTTGGCTTAATACTACCTCGTTCATTTGGCTAAATACTGCCCTTGTCAATGACATATCAATGAATATGCAACATAACAATAAATGAATGCTGAAATAAAAATAACCATGGTAACAAATATCTATGCCAAAACCATAGGCAATGTAAATAAACATAATGATCATTATCAATGTGAGAAAAAGTCTTCCACTAATCAAGTGCATTTAATGAATTAACCATTTCTATATTAAACATACCATCCCTTGAAGACTCCCATTAACAAAACCTTCGTCAAAGAATCTACAATCAAGTTGTTCAACAAATGTGCTCTACAATGATATAATTTCTTTGACTTTTTTTTTTCCTCACCTAAAGAGATTTGAAATCCAATCTTTATTATGCTTTGAATTACTAGATTTCACATTATTATTTGATAATAACACAGCTGAACCACTGTTACAACACATCTCAATAGGCCTAAGTAAAACTTACAACCTTCTAGGTCTAAAAGAAAACTCTTCAACCAGATATGCTACTTATTAGTTTCGCATAAAATCTACCTTATCAAGAGGGTGATGCATTGATAAACTTCTTTATATTTTTCTCCAAATGGTACATCTACCATCACAACAAAAAATCTAAGATGGGATTCATGCCACCAATGCAATCACCAAACACTACATCACAATAGCTAAGAGTGTCACTACTACCACAAATGAGCAGATAATCCTTGGTCCTCTGCAAGTACCGCATGACCTTCTATTCTCATTGTTCAGTGAGCTATACTAGCATCCAACTAAAAAAATGTCTTAAAACACTCTAAACAAAGGCTATGTGAGAATAAACATAATCTTGAGCATACACCAAACTCTATACTTCAGATGCTTTCTCTCAATATTATTTCTTGAACATAACTCTGTCAATTTGTCTCCTTTACTGATTTAAGCATCTGCAACTTAACTGTTATGCATGTACATTCAATCATTCGAGAACACGAACAATGTATACCCTTTGAGACAAACCCAGAGTTTGATTTTTCCTGTCACTAGGAAACTCAATGTCAAGTACAAATGTACTTACTCACACATTCTTCATCTCGAATTTATCAGACATTGAAACTATGGTTTCAACAGGTAAACCATGTCATTGCTGGTCAGTAATTAACCATCAACACATATGACTAGAAAATGAATCCACTCCCACTGACCTCTATATATACATAATGTTCAATGACAATCTCAACAAAGTTTTAAGAAGATATAACTCTGTCAAACTTCAGGTACCACTACCTGGATGCTTGCTTAATACACATATTGACCTTATAAATCTACAAAATAGATTTTCTTTATCCTTTACCTCAAAACCTTCTGGGTAAAGCCTATAAACACCTTCTTCCAGATTTTCTTTGATCAAAATGATCTTTACATCTATCTGATGCAACTCCAAAATAAAATGCACAACTAAAACCTCAAATATTTGAAGTTTATACTTTTCATTCTCTTTGTGTGATTCCATCTCGCTACAAGTTTTACTTTGTAGCAATAAATTCTCCCACTAAAATCACATATTTTCTTATATATATATCCATTTTGAGCCTATGAGTCCACCGCTCATAACAAGAGCATAAAATCCCTAATCTCGTTGATGTTCATAAATAACAATACATCATTTATGACTGATAATCACTCAAAAATAATTTTATTATTGACAACTTACTCAAAACTATTGGGATCTTCATCTTGTCCAATGCTAAAACATCTATTATTGAGGTATAATATATGATTGGATGAAATCATAAATCTACATGGTCTAGAATATCTCCCCATTGCCTTATCCAGTTTTAGTATTTTGACTATGCATCAACCTAAATGAAGATAATTTCAATAATTATCTCATTACACTCTGATAATATTTTTGATACCTCAACTAATTGCTCCACAACAATTTCCATGTGGTCTCATTAAACTTATGTTTCTTGGATGTGATTGTTAACCAACATTATCAATGAATCTTGCTGAATCCTTCAGACATTAGTGGATATCTCAAAAATGATAATTCAATGTCCTAAAATAATCATTCTCCCATGAGTGTTATGAAAATACGTTACTTTTACAGTTCGAATCAAGAAGATAACTTAAACTGAAACCAACTTACATGGCACCCTATTAATACTATAGGTTGCAGTATTGATCACTCCATAGGAGCTTATATATTCTCGAGTTCTCTTGATCATATTATTTGCTACTCTTTTATTGTTGAATCTCATCTACATCATGCTAAGCCATAAGCTTTAGCACTTGTAAACATTTGGCTAAAATCATTGGGAATATATCAATATCATCCGATCTACCTTAACAATTTACATTCTTCTTCAGATCCAATAGTCTTAATCCTTTAATAAAAAAAAATTCTTTCTTTTCAATATATTGAAAAAATATCCAGTGAACTGATTATCACAAGAATTCCTAGATAAAATCTTGATGTCCATAAGAACCAACAATTCCCTGTTGCAAATACCTTTTAATATTTCTTAATCTTGTTATCTTCTCCTTAAACAATCCTTATAAGTACGCTAATCATTAACTTCAGGGGTTTTCAGAATTCTGTTCTTTACAACCATTTTATAGTCTTTTCTTAGATAAGAGTCCTAAATGTCTATGCTAAGGATGGAATTAGGATATACTGTCTAACTTCTATAGCTAAGTAAACTACAGAGAGTAAATAAGGGTTTTTGCTACTCTTATAGGTTTGGATTACTTCTATTACTTAAGTCTCCAATCTCCATCACCTTCTTACTTGAAAGTTTCATGATCCTACTTTTCTTTCAGTTATAACCTTTTCTACATATTCCTTTTGAGCTCTTGTAGCTCCATAAAATCATTTTTCTTATCAAAAGTTTCTTACTATTCTTTGAAAAATTATTTTTCTTTCTGTAAGACCCTACCTTTCACTTACTGCATTTGTCAGAGTATGGCTCACACGTCATGACATTGGCATTCCTTCCTTTCCCTTTTCTTTGAAATTTCTTCCTTAGTGTAAAGGAAATCAACTCATCTTTTGTCCACTAGGTTTATGGGTTACCATGATCTAACTTTGCAGTTTAGATGAGGAAGTGAAAGTTAAGTGAATCATCTATAATATTCCAATGAGTTACCTACAAAGATTCACATATATTAGAGCTTATTAGTGATGGCTAATAGCTCCAACCTGTGTTTCCTCACACACCATTATCATATATACCATCAAAACTGGTACAGACAACCTTGAGAATATAACATCTCTCCACCCCATTTTAAAGACCAAAATTTCTTTGGATTTCACTCTCAACATCTATTTCCAGTGTTTTTTATTTGAATTTTTTTTTACTTGATCTTAGGGATAGAACATTCCTAAAGACCAGAATACAATCTTTGCTGAGTATATCTAGGTTGAATACTCTTAGACTAGCTTTCAATTTTTCATGCCAATTCATAGATCTGGCCCACCATAACAGGCATCATGAGGTGTTTGATCATTATATGTTCTCTAATATGTATGATATAATGCAAACAACACACAAGATAAGTTAAACTTACAATAATTAAATATATGCAAGTCCATTTTCTTTGAAGAGTCAACCGAAACTACACCCTCATCCTTTGGGACAAGAGTGCACTGGTCATCTTACTATCCATGTAGAGTCAACCGAAACTACACCCTTATCCTTTGGGACAAGAGCGCACTGGTCCTCTTACTATCTGTATAAAGTCAACCGAACCTACACCCTTATCCTTTGGGACAAGAGCACACTGGTCCTCTTACTATCTGTGTAGAGTCAACCGAAACTACACCTTTATCCTTTAGGACAAGAGCGCACTAGTCCTCTTACCATCTGTGCAGAACCTGCGAAGGGATAATGACTTTCAAAATTCCACCACCTTTAGGTGTATAAAACTGCTAAAGTCAAGATCCTTCATCCATGTGCATGAGTATACATGATCTTTGACACCGCCACCTTTGGGTGGACAATGTCGCTCTTCGCTGCTTCCATAAAAGTAAAAATCTTGATAATGTCACATTTAAGTGAGCACTATCCTTTTTTGTTGTGTCTATAAATACATAAGTACTAGATTTGAGCATATCATGATAGAACTGAGCTTGCCACTTTGGTGGTCCCACCCAATCCTTACACAACATGTACAAATCATAATTTGAATAAACTGGGACAATGCCACCTTTGGGTAAACATTGTCATTCTTTAAAACATTTACAAATACAGTCGCTTGAATTTGAACACATCATGATAAAACAAGGTATACCACTTTGGTAGGATCCACCAAGTTCCACCATGATATGAACAAATCCCAAATTGCAGCACGAGGGATATATATAACCATGAATGTTTTCAAAAATCAACTTTATAAGTTTGAACATTCAAAAAAGAAAAAATTTCATCTACACCCCATCAAAGATTGCTAACATCATCTACATCCACAAGATTACAAAAACATCACTTAGGTCCACTTAACTGACGAAAATCACTAAAATTGTTGAAATACTATTTTACCCCTCATATTATAAATTGAAAAATGAAAAGATTATGTTGATTTACTAATTTGCCCTTCAAATCAAACTTATATTTTCTCTCCCTTTTTCCTTTTAACTCTCACCCAAACCCTATCCCCTAACGTTGGAGTCTCCGGCGTCTTTCATCACTAAAACCTGGCGAAAGCTCATGGAACTACGACATCTACGACCTTGAACTCATGGCCGTCGAGAATAACACGGAGCTGCGGAAGCTCTTGCTCGAAACCTCTGGGAAGTCCATCATCGTCCTCGAGGACATCAATTGTTCACTCGACCTCAACTGAAAAAGGAAGGACACGGAGAAAGATGAAAAACATGACTACAACCCTAACCCGAGTAATGAAAAGATGAGTAGCAGCGATGTAGGGGTAGACCCAGAAAAATTCGAGATAATCCCCCAAAAACCTTCCTCCACTCATTCTGAGCAGCATCGGGAAGAAGCTTCCAAATTATTCTTTTTCTTTCCTCTGATCTCTGCTTCATTTTCATGGTGGAAGGTTCAATGGACTTGATTTTCTTATGAAGATGAAAGGGAAGAAGACTGTAATGTTTGTGGGAGATTCACACAATCAATAGGAGTCATTGATTTGTATGATTTCCATCTGGGTACCATGTTCACTGGCCCACCCAATTGCTCAAGGCGGATCCCCTGTACACATTCAAGTTCTTAGTGATTTACAAGGTTATAAAGCATTTGCAGTTTACATTTAGAAAAAAAAAACATTTGCAGTGACCAATAGAGGTTTGAAGGTCAGAAGACGAGCAGCAGCGATGTTTAATTTCCAACTCAGTTTTACAAATTGGCACTTCAAATATAATTCCATTGATGCATAAGCATCTCCCTATTATCTCTGATGGCAGCTGCTGGTTTTGGGCCAGAATAGGTATCTCTGTAACATTCATAAACCCATTCTAAATATAGTTACCCAATCAAATAACTACTTTAAAAACTTGGGGTGGTCGGGGATGAAGAAGACATTGGTCGATTGAGCTTGTTGTCGAAGGAATAATCGTGGTCGAGGAAGATGAAGGCACCGTCGACAGCGAAGAAAAATGACAAGTCAGTCTTCGTCGTCCTCGTTGAGAAGAAGTAGGATTTTATTTTTCCCCTTTCTACTGGTATTTTCAATAGGCCAAAAGGGTATATTGGTCTTTTCAACCTACAAAAAGGGTATTCTCGTTTGTGAAAAATTCCAATCCACCTGACGTCAGCATCTAACGTGAATCAACTGACGGAGTGGACTTCTTTGATTACCACAACCAAAGTTTTGGGGTGTAGATGATGTTTTGGCATTCTTATGGGTGTAGATGATGTTAATGATCTTTGATGGGGTGTAGATGAAATTTTTTCTTCAAAAAAACATAGACTTTAGCTTAACAATCATTATGATAAAAGAATATTAAAAAAAATCAACAGAAACACTGCAAATCGAGCTCCAAAAGAGCATTTACATGGAAAAACACTATTCCCAATGTACCAAAATGTGACAATATATATTCTAGATTGAAGAGCATTGAAACCCAAGTCCAACGGAATAAATCACAGGTCAATCTGACCTTCCTAGCTACCACAAATCCAGTTTTAAGTCAGATTGTGAATGCAGTCAAAAAGCTGCAAGGCAAACATGCCTTAGGATCTAGACCTGGATGAACCATGGTCTGAACCAAACCAAATCGTTCTGGTCAAACCAAACCATATACCCTGGTTCAACCAATTGGGTTCATGGGTCAAAATTTGGGTTTTTGGGTCGACCGAATTTGGATCATCGGGTCGCCCGTTTGGGTTTTGGAGTCTAATGTACTTGGATCACCGGATCGACCCATTCGGATTTTCGGGTATGTCCGGGACTAGCTGGTCAGCCCTGGGCTGGTTCTGATTGGCCGAACTAGGTTTGGCTGGTCTGGGCTTGCCCGGTCTGGACTGGGCATGGGCTGGGCCAGCTGTAAGACCCGTACGCCATGAATCCGGTCTAACCTTACATTCTTGTGTCGTGATCGGTCTTTCCATCATAATCGGCTCAAGTGAACCAATTGTATGAAGAAACCACAAGTTAAGGTAAGCAACGAGTCAAATTTAGTTGGTGTGGTTGACCGTTTAAGAACATGTGGAAGCAACCAATCCAAAACTAAAAACCAAAAAATTTTGGTCGTGTGGTAGCAGGTATGGTCGGACGTGTGGTCGGAACGTGTGGTCAATACATGAGACCACACCATGAGACCACACATGAAACCACACAATGTGTGGTTGAAAGTTTTGGGATGTGTGGTTGATGGATTCTGCGACCACACATGCGACCACACGATGCTGAACTGACTCCGTGTTTAGGAAACTTTCCTAATTTGAGGGGGGTTCTTTCCTAATCTAAGTGGGCCTTTATATGGAGTTTTTCCCTCTATATAAGGGATGTTTCTTAGCCTCTCTTATTCTTTTAGAACACAAATTGAAACCCTAAATCTAAGAGAGAAAGAGAAAGGAAGAGAAGGGGATGAAGGAGATTTGGAGAAAAAGCTTGGAGAAGAAGATTTTGAAGAGAAAAGTTCAATCTCCTTACAGAAAGCTTAAGGTATGGACTTGACTCTGTAGGCTAGATCAGATAGGATAGGTACATTATCAAGTTGTTGTGTTGAATCTAATGCAACAATTTTGGTTATGGAATTTATAAGAAAAACCATGAGAAAAGAGATTAGGGATAATGGTTAATGAGAAACTGTAAATAATGGTCATAGAATAATCATAAGATGAACCCAAGGGATGAGTCGAGGAATCGACTTAGGAAAAATTTGAGTTAAAGATGAAAAAGTGACCAAACATCATGTGGTCACATGGTATGGTCGCATATATTGCGACCACAGGTCTGACCACACATCCAATCACACGTTAACAGCAAGCATATTTTGTAACCAAACAAGGTTTTTGACTACTGTAACTTGGTAAACATGAACCCTAACTTAAATACATTAATTTGTTTAGGTTCCTAATAGATTCAAAGTGACTTCCAAAGCTTGGGAGAGGAACAAACATCGATCAAAGGTGAGGGAACAAGACATAAACTAATTGGCTAATAACAAGCTGTTTTACTTATTGAGTCCAATGCCATGAATGATTCTATGCTTGTATGCTTGTAATGTGCATTTCATATGTCATCCAATATTTCTGTTATTATTGCTCATGCATATTTAATTTCGTATATTTATAACATGATGATGATGATGATGATGCTAGGAATAGGCATGTGAATGTATGTCTGTGGTTAGTGTACTTGATGCAAGTAGGGCATCAGGGGGAGGATGTGACACTGTGGTTCATCTTGGTCACCAGACTTTAGCTCTATCTCTACTCAAGTCTTGTCCACTAACATCGTCGTATCGCCATTACCTTAGCAGAACTATAACTTCGTAGGGCATCAAGGGAAGTGGTCTCGGACCGTGTAGTCTCTGACTCTACCGGGGGGTCTTAGCTCTATCTCTATGGACGTATTGAGGGATGTTGGGGTGAGGCCTTGGATACACTGTTTGACATTAGGATTGGTTAGTTGCGAGCCCAGTTTGCAAGCCTTCGCCAATAGGGGCTTATGTGTTGGTATGGGTAGGGCATCAGGGGAAGTGTTATGCGGTGTTTGATCCGAGCACTTTAGCTCTATCTCTATTCCATGATGGGTGCATGTGGGACGGCATTGGTGTTTGATCCTTTGGGCAGCTTCACACACTCGTGTATAGAGGTGCGATGGCCACCAATCCTTTCTATTACACATTGCAAACTTATAAACCAAACTAAAGATATGAATTGAATGCATGCATATGTTTGTTGCATTGTTTTGTTTTATCACTGAGCTCAAGTTGGAGAGCTGACCCTCACGCGTGTAATTCTTTTTAGTTTCTGATGTTGCAGGTATTACGATTGAAGATTATGTTGACACGCCAACATATGAACAGGTGATGGCTATGGATGAGTAAGCTGTGGAGGACTATTATGATTGTTAAGCGAGCATTTCAACTATGGATGCGCTTAGTTTTAACTTCAGTATTTGGATATTTGTAATATGTATTAAATTATGTTTTGATTACTTGGAGATAACTGGAATATTAATTATTTATCATGATTAGACCTCAGTTCATTATTAATAAGACTTCCACTATTTACTTTATTATCTCTGATTAATGTGAAATGTGTTTTGGTTTAACATGGTTGGCATAGCTTATACGAGATCCTGGTTGAACCGTTGATTCATAGATAATTCATCACACCATTCTGGTTGGTTTAGAATTGGGGTGTGACACCAGCCCTGGCAGAGCCGGTCTGGGCCTGGCGGGCCTAGGCTGTGAGGAGTCAGCCCGAGTCAACCCAGCAAAAACTGTTAGGGTTTACGATTCCGCGCCGAGTCGACCTGGGGATGACTCAGCGCCGTCAGATTTTTTTTAACTGCCGGCGCATGGATCTCACTCGCTTTTTCAGGTGGCACGTGAGAGCTCGTCCGGCCACCTCCAATGACCAAATTTGTGTCACTTGGCTCGTCTTTCAGAGTACTACAAGCTGGTATGATTTATTTTGAATTTCACTAGTCTGAAAAAATTTCAAAAGGTTTTAAACTTTGACAGTTTCATGGGAAAAAAATTGTGGAGAAATTTTTTTCTCTTTTCCAATTCAATTAGTCCTACCATTTTAACTGTCCCTTACCTATGATCTTAGCTCTGTGTGGGTGGCTCTGATACCAATTGTTAGAATTTTTAATGCAAGTTAGAGTTTTTTCATGGGATTTTCCCATGAACCCTAACGAATCCACCACATAGACTACTAGAATACAATGGGCAACAAAAGAGATGATAGAACACATACCATTTGTTGTAGATTGATTTCTGACCGTTTCTTGTAGCTTGAATGCCTCGATTAGAGTCTTCTACAGCCTCTTAGGATCCCCTTTGCCTCTGCGCGTATGGGAGCAACAGAGAGATAAAAACCAATGGTTGCGGGGACCCTAACCATAGTATTTATAATACTATCCCTAATCCAGAACCATTTCCACAGTAGACCGGGTTGGTAGTCTCTAACCAGTGACAAACTAGACCTGAACCGGTCAAACCAGTAATTGAACTCCTACTTAACAACTGATTAGGTAATTAATCAAGCCCACACAACAGAAATCTAATAAAACACTCCCACCAATATTGACAGCACAATTTCTAATGAATATTTAAAATTTTCCATCCAATTTTTTTAGATGGAATGAGGAACTAAAGTAATAACTTAAAAGTATCCACCGATATAGGTTTTTATTATGCTTTTCATTAGCAAAGCATGGAATACAATGACAAATCTATCCATCCATAAATGCATCAGCGATCCCAAAATCTATTCATGCCATCAAGAATATGATTAATCAATCGCTAAGAAAACAACAATAAAAATATGCAATTGAAGATAAATCAAAGTTAAAGATAAGGGAGTTAATCACTGATAGAAAATTCCATTGTCTTAAATTTTCTATGACAAAACTCTACTGCGATGAGTTTACCATGCATACACAGGACTCAACAGTCAAAACATAGTCGCACATATAACTACCTTGCTATCACATAAGGGGCAGGTCTACTCATAGTTAGTAAGTTCGGATACGATAAAAAGTTAGACACGTATACATACGGGTATTAAACGAAACCTGTAGACTTTGATACGGAGACCAATAATCCATTTTAAAAAAAGTGTACGTCATTAATATGGTACGTATTTAATATGATAGCTTGTAGAAAAATCGGGACTAAAAATACAGACATATTAATTATACAATAAACATATATAACATTGAACAAGCAAAATAATAACATATAAAAGAATTTATAAATAAAAAAAATCTTCCAATCCATTAAATACCACAAAAAATTATCATCCCATCAAACATATAAATTGAAAAGCCATAATCCCATCAAACATAAAAACTAAAATATAATCATTCCATCAAATATAAAATAAAAATATCATTATCAATCCAGGAAATCCCATACAAAATTATCATCCTATCAAACACATAAAGTGAAAAAACATCATCTCATCAAACATAAAAAATTTCACCTAGACCCAAGAAGTATTTCTAACATCATCTACCACCCATACCACAGGTTTGGAAAATATCAACCGCACTCACTTAACTACCATAAATCACTTAAAATGTTGATAGACATTTTTACCCTTCATGTTATAAATTTAAAATTTTAAAAACTAGGTAGAAGTATTAGTTTGACCTTCTATTGAATCCTATCATTTTCACTCCCTTCTTTCTTTTTGTGACACTACCACTACAATCACTGACCAGGCCACCACCACCAAAACTACCAATAGCGACCCCGCTGTCGCCGTCTCCTTCTCCGTCACTGCCACCTTTTACCCTACCGCCTTCATCAGTTCATAACGTTGTAGCTTGAGATCATCCTTTTCACTTCTCCTTTTTTTTCCTAAGTTCATCTAGTGACAATCAACATGGTTGGCGGAAAAACATGAAGAAGAGGACGAATTTTCCGTTTTTTCTTTGTTAATGTTAGAAGATCAACAAATATTTTCATTCTAGATTCTAGAACCTGCTTAGCTATTTCAGAGAAAATGCCAACGAAGGAAAAGGGATTTTGGGGGAGGGGGGAAAAACCAAGAAAAAAATAAAATGGAAGCTCTTCAAATTTTAGCTTGAACCCATAAATTTCTCCAGAATCTCAAGGAATTGCATGGAAGCTTTTCATATTTTAGGTTGAACCCATCAAATTTCTTTAGAATCTCAAAGGAATTACAAGGGCTATGTACAATTTAATGAGAGCCAATCAAACCAACTAGATTCTCCACCAGGAAACCAAATAAAAAAAATGTACCTTCATGATTATGATGATGGTGTCACTGTAACCAGGGAAGTTTTGAACACCTGTGATGACATCGGTAGTGTTGAAGAAGGTTTGAGCATGAGCTACAAGAAACATGAAGAAGCACATGAGCGGTACAGGCGAGCGAGGAAGGACTCCGATGACTGAAAGCCAAATAAGGAAGTAACCCATGAAGCACTAAATTGCTTTGGCTGCATGAACAACCCATGGACCACCAATCCAATAATAAGAGGAAGAAGAAGACGACAATGATGACGAAGAAGGAGAAGAGGAAGAAGGGACTGTGACGGCAGAATAGTGTATGCCAGAGAGAAGAGCAACGTTAGCTCTAATATCTTTAAAGACCACAATGGAATCCAAGGTGGATTGGTCGCAATTTTTATTTGATTTCAAGATGGATGAGTAAATACCGAATGCATAGGAAGACCCACTGGTGCACTGGATCCATATGCTCATGACGGTTGCTACCCATTTTTCGCTGGCCTTTACCTTTTCCTTCATTCTCTCTGGCACTTCATCCGGGAGGCCTATCAACGCCAACTTGCATCAATGGTTCCCCCTGAGGTAAGTCCTGCCAGAGAAGGATGAAATGGTATTCTCTCTTGCTAGGGTTGAATGGAATGAGACTCCCTCCCTAAAATTTGAATAGAGGGCAAAATGGTCTTTTATCCTCACTTTAAAGGTAGTATTGTCTGTTAAAAGTTCCATTTGAGCTGCTGATATTAGCTTCTAACAAGACTTTGTTAACAGGGTGGACCTCTTTGATTAACAGTGCAAAGATTATGGGTGGTAGTTGATGATTTTCTAAACCTGTGGGTGATAGATGATGTTAGCAATACTTCTTGGGGTCTAGGTGAATTTTTTCCAAAATATAATCATTCCATCAAACATAAAAATTAAAATATCATCTATAAAATCCCCCCTCTTCCTTTAAAAAAAAAAAAAAAAAACCCCCATTTAATGGCTTTAAATCATCAACATCAAGGTACTTGTATCTCAAAATCAAATACAAGATGTAGTTGACTTACAATGTCACTATAAATTGGAGCGTCATAATCTCTAGTTATAAATGTAGATTTAATCTTAAATTCTCTTTTAAGCAATGCAACATCTTCTTCATTTTCAATATCCTTTTCATCTAGAATTTAAAATTCCTCATCCTCAACTTCTAGAAGCTCAACAAGGTTATCAAACTTGAATGAGTGCTTATCAAAATTTTCAATTTCCTTTGATTTGTTTTTCATAAGGGAGTTCATCGTTATGTAAACCAAATCATCAATTATCTTAGGAGATAATTTGTTTCTTTTCTTTGTTTGAACTACCTCAAAAGTATTCCAATTTCTTTCGCAAAAAAATGAACTATATAGTTGGCTCAAGATGTGAATAGCAATATTTTAGAGCAATGGAAGAGAAGAACCATGCATACTCCACAATACACCTACAAGTTTTAAAAAATATATAAAATATATTAAACAAAAAAAAATATTAAACTTAGTACTTACGAGGATAGCAGTCAAGCATTGTCAAAGAGAGTTCATGGAATAAGTTTTCATCCTTCTGATAGTAGTCTTTGAATTCTTTACCAAATTGTCTCTTCAGATCTTGAGGAACCATGGTCTTTGTAATATAAACCATAGCCTTAGTTACATCAACCTGGTTGTATGAAATTTTTTCCTCATACATACGTAAGGGATTTAAAAAAGCAACAACCACATACACATGATGTAACTTGTTTACTTCTTTCCTTGCATTAAATAGTTGTAACAATTTTCTATACTTTAATGAGTCTTGGTTGCTGTGAGGACAATGAGGTCTCTTCCACCAATCTCCAATGGACGGTAAAAATTATTTGGAGTCGCCACCTAGATTAAAATCTAGGACCTATAAAAATGTAGTCTCATCATAAGAAATGACTTCTATTGACTCATTAGACTCAATATATTGACTTTGGTCTATCAGAGAACGGGTAAGCGTTCAAAGTATAGTTTGGGAAGGTGTTAGGCACTTAAAGTTGTCCGATCCAAAAATTATCCTCTTATATGATTCTACTTTCCTTAGACTATGGTTCTGATTCTTCATGGTCAATGGATGATAACTAGGGCTCATGGGGGATCCTATGCCAAGTTGCTAAGTTCTTCTGACCTAGATTTCACCAAACATGTTCTCAAAAATAAATAAACAAGAAAAGTAATATACAGTGAACCAAACCAAAGATGTTTCGATGATGGACTGAATCTAAGACATCCAAGACATCTCAAATTTCCTACTTATTCCAATCCTAAAAATCAAGTCCATAACGTAGTTCGTACAGAATGTGATTAAAGTTTATGGATGTGGTTTATGATTAAGCTTTATTAGATTCAATTGTTCAAGTTGAAGTTTATGCTTGATGATGATTGAGACTGGATCTAAAGATAGTCTAATGTGGATTGAACTGAATATGGAAATGGATATGGATATGAATATAGGGGACCTAAGGATTCTAAGATGTGGTACCATACTTGGAGAGGTCCTCCAAGTTGCCTACGTATTTCAAAGATCCTAAAAATCAGGTACAACGTAGTTCGTTGTGATATTTTTGTATTAATACTCTTGGGGAGCAAGCTATTTCTCTCTACTCTCAGGGAGCATCTCTTTACTCTCGGGGAGCAATCTATCTCTTTCTACTCTCGGGGAGCAATCTGTTTCTCTCTATTGTCGGGGAGCAATATGTCTCTCTCTACTCTTGGGGAGCAATCTGTTTTTCTTTCTACTCTCAGGGAGCAATCAATCTCTCTCTACTCTCGGGGAGCAATCTGTCTTTTCCTCTACTCTCAGGGAGCAATCTGTCTCTTTCTCTACTCTCAAGGAGCAATCTATCTCTTTCTCTACTCTCAGGGAGCAAGGTGTATTTCTCTCTACTCTCGGGGATCAAGGGTATATGAGTCTGTGTTTGAGAATCTCTCTAAACTGCCTACGTATCTTACGGTGTTGTCCTAAGAATCAGGATCCGTGTAGTTCGAAATGCGGATTCATTTATTGATATGTATATTATTTCAAGATCATGGTATGGAACCATATTTGAAAATCTCACCAAACTACCTATGTATCTTAGGGTGCTGCCTTAAGAATCAGGATCCGCATAGTTCGGAAGCAGATTCATTCATTGATGTTTTCTTTCATGATCAGGGTGTTGAACCTAAATACTCTATGGTTCGATTCACATCACACCTATCTAGTGTTCTGTATCCTAGAGGAGATAAGCTGAGGGATAGGGATTGTCCTAAAGCTACCCTTAACCTAAAACCCTAATTTGACATTTATTGGGCTAGGCTTCATATCTCTTGATTAAAATTTATTATTTTTCCATTCTTACCTTTCCCATAAATGTGGGTGTCTACATGCACGTTCCCACACTTAATATATCTTCTAGGTGTACAGATATGGTAGTTTGACTAGGGTGTTGCAGAAATTAAGTTATTGCCAACAATAGAAAATATTCAAGTAAGGCAAGAAACAACATATATCATCTCAAATATAGCAATAAAGCATGTGAACAATATAACAGCAAGATGCATTTGAACAAGCATATGAGCATCAAGATAACAGACATGGCATCTCATGTATCATTCTCAATCAAAGTATGTATGAATTTGTGTCAGATGAGATTCTCTAGATCGGTTGGGGTCTAATATGAATCTCTCAATATCTCAAGATCAGATCCTCGATCTATGGTTTGGACCCAATTTATCTCTACAATAATGTATCTTGATCAAATCTTCAATCTAACGGTTTGATCTCTTCAAAATATGATAATCATGATCAAGGGCTCAAATTTCATCAAAATAGCCAAGATCAATGGCTTAAATCTCACATCAGGTTTAGTTATGATCAAACTAAGATCCAATGGTTCATATCACGCCTAAATCACACATGATCAAGAGCCAACAATTCAAATCTTTCTAAATCATAATCTAACCGTTCAGATTCATTTACATCAATCATCAAGACAATGCAATGGTCCAAATTCATTTATATCACTCATGATGTTTATCCAATGACTCAAATTCTTTTAAAACACAATATGATGGAAATATAATGGTTTAAATCATTCCTAATGATAATCTAACAGTTCAAATTTAGTTCAATCACTCAAAAAGGTAATCCAATGGTTCAAATCACTCAAGATGGTAATCCAATCATTCAGATTCAAATAAATTACTCCTGATCAAGATCTAATGGTTCAGATTCAAATAAGATGTTCATGATCAAGATCTAATGGTCTATATTTCATTTCACTTACGATCAATGGCTAGATTCATTTCATAATAAGATTCAAATCAAAATTAAACGTTCAATCATTCAAATAGTCATATTAGAAACTCTAGATCAATGGCTAGATTTTAATCACATTGAATTCAATCATCAATTGTCTAGATTTCATTCACATTAAAAATCCTAAATCAAAAGCCATGATTTATTCTCATTAAAATCTAGACCAATGACCATAATCCAATCTCATTGAATTCAGAGATCAATGGTTCAATTTTATTTTCATCAAAATTCCAATCGTATGGGATCGATTTCATCAAAATTTTAAACTTATGGAATCAATCAATTTCAATTTCCACAATCAGATCAATTTCATTAAAATTTCACAATCGATCCAATTCATAAAAATTTCATATGATTGGATCAATTTCATTCAAATTTTCACAATCGGATCAATCTTATCAATTTTCACAATCGTATCAAATCCATACAAATTCCAAAATCGGATCAACTCAAACACATGGACCAATTTTATCTCATGAAACCCAAGCGTTCGGATCAATTTTTATCATATGGAATTTCAAACACAAGGCTGGACCATTGCATGATTAGGTTTTCGATGGTGTATGATCAGAGGGATAATCGGGTGGTTTGGTGATGATGGTGGCAACAGATGGACTTCGGTGGTTTTGACAAAAATGTTAGACTGATTAGTTGGTAATTGGACAAGTGGTAGTGATGGAGAATGGAGGGAGTTGATGGTCACAGCCCGATTTTATATTAGATGTTTGGTAGGATCAAGGAGTTACAAGTTAATATGGTGGTTTGGTTTGTAAGAGGGTTTGATATAGGTTGGGCTGGTTTCTCAGCTGTACAGGTGGGTGATAAGATATGCAATGGGGTATGGATCAGATTAGGAGATGATAAGGTGTATTGCAATGTTGGCTATTGGGATCAGATGTTGAAGATAGATGTGTAGATGGTAGTTGGGTTTCCAATAGGTGTGATAGCATGGACTGTAGGGGAGAAGGTAATGGCCATGAAAGTGAAATAATCAGTGGGTAGGCATGTACGCAGGTGATCAATTTAGGTATGTAATAGGTAAAACTGTCTTACCTCTTCTTCTTTCCTCCAATCTGCTTTTTTCTTCTCCTCAGCTCTTCTCGTTTTCTTCTCTTTCCCGATCTGCCGCCGCTGCTGCTTCTCCTTCTTTTTCTTCTTATTCTTCTTCTTCTTTATCTTCATCTTCTTTTTCTTCTCCTCCTCTATCTCTCATTTATTTTTTTTTCTTCCTTTCCCCCGTGTCCCCTCTCTCACTGATTTTTTTTTCTCCTTTAGTCTCCAACCGACACTCCTCTCCTATTCTCTCTTTTCTCTTTTATTTTTTTCTTTCCTACTCTCTCCATTCTCCTTCACCGAGTCTCTCTTTTTTTCCAGCTCTCTGTCCCGTGTTCTCTTTTCTCCTTTCCTTTCTTCTCTCAATAACCTCGATCTCTTTCCTCTTTCTGATTTCATTGATTTTTTTTCTTCTCTTCTATGGATCTAAATCTTAGATTTTCTCCTCTTTCCAAATTCTTAATCTCTTTCCTCTTTTCTTCCAGCTTGTTTCTATTTTTTCTTCTCTTAGATTCTGCTTATCCCCTCTCTATTTCCTATTCAGTCTGGGCTCTTTTCTCTAGAGTCCACCGACCCAATAGTTCTTCATCTCTTCCCATTTCTGTTCAAATCTTCTTTTCTCTCTTTCCTATTTTTTTTCCTTTGAGATCTCTCTTGCCCGGATCTCCTTTCCCAGTAGATTTTTCTTCTTTAACTTTCCTATCTCTAAGTCGGCTCTTTGATTCTTTCCATCTCTCATCCATCTCTCAATCTTCTCTATCTCACGGCTGACTCTCTTTCTCTCTCTCTATTAATCCTTCTATATATAATAATATATATTATATACATATATATAAAGTATATAATACATATAAATACTATGCGCATGAGTTGAATTGGTTCGGTCTAGCCTGGTAGGACCGAAGTTCACTAGATTGGACTAACCTGAGTTGACTGGTCAGGGCTGACTTGGACTGACTGGGTTGACTGGGTTTTCCTCTCTCTATCATTTCATAGGCCATTTCCGTCGCCATTCCGCATGAAATTTTTCGACAGTCTCTATCCCAAAATTTTCATGTTCACTTTGTAGAGCACTAAAAATGAGAAATATTAGAGTTTGAATCACCTCATTTGGATGTAAAATGGCCAACTTATGAATTTCTGAAGTTTAAATACGCCAATTCATGATAATTCATTTAACCACTCTGCATGGGAGGCCTCGGAGACCTCTGCCCCAAATTCTTCACATCCAGTTTGTAGAGCACTAAAAATGAAAAATACTGGAGTTTGAATCACCTCATTTGGACGTAAAATGACCAACTTATGAATTTCTCAAGTTTAAACAGGCCAATTTACTATAATTCAGCTAGCAACTCTGCATGGGATGCCTCAGAGATCTCTATCTCAAATCCTTCACATCCACTTTGTAGAGCACTAAAAATGAAACATATTGGAGTTTGAATCACCTCATTTGGACTTCGGATAATAAAATTATGAGTAATTGAAGTTTAAGAGGGCATATCGGCTTGCAGCTTTGCATGGGATCCCTCGGAGACCTCTGCTCCAGATTTTCCACGACCACTTTGTAGAGCACTAAAAATGAGAAATAATGGCACTGAAATCACTTTATTTGGACGTCAGATGAGCGATATATGATAAGATGAAGTTTAAATAATTAAACTTACGATAATTTACATGCAAGCCCCTGGATATTATTAATTTTTAGAAAATACCCTTATTCTTATTCCCAGACTAAAATCGTCATATCTTCTCCATTTGACATAGGAATTGAGCGATTCTTGTCTCATTTCGAAGGTATTTCTAAGACCTACGCATCCACGCAGGTTGCAGCCCATGACATTGCTGTGGGGCCCACCAAAAATAGTGTCCAAGTCGCAGCCAAAAATTCAAACCTTGCATTGGGATTCACCGACTTACCATATGATTTCACTTAGGCTTCTGGATTCCAGGGACCATTTCAGCTCTTCTCAAAACACTATAAAGAGCACGCCGGGACTGATCTATTATCTTTTTTGAGAGAGTTTCACTCGCCTCCCCTATACTTTCTAAACTTTCTTTTATTTCTCCCACTTTGTTGTCTATACTCCAATAAGATTTTGTTCAACTAGGGATGGCAAAAATGGGGTGCTTATAGTTGCACTGATCTATGATTGTTACACCCCAATTCTAAACTAGCCAATGATGTGATGAACCATCATGAAAACCAACGGTTCAAACCAGGATCTCGTAAAGACTATGTCAACCATGTTAAACCAAAACACATTCCACAGTAATAATCAGATATATCTAAGTAAATAGCGAAAGTCTTATCAATAATGAGCTGAGGTCTATATGTTAAATAACTAAATGATCCATTTATCTCCAATTAACCAAAACATAATTAATACATATTACAAGTATCACAATACGAAAGTTAACACTAAGCGTAACCATGGTGGAAACACTTGCTTAACGAGTCTTGCTCCTCCTCCATAGCTTGCACATCCATAGCTGTTACATGCCCATACGTTGGTGTATCCATGTAGTCTTCAATAGTAACACCTGCAACATCAGAAACTAAAAGGAATTGCACGTGCGAGGGTCAGCTCTCCAACTTGAGCTCAGAGAGAAAACAAAACAATGCAACAAACATATGCATGCATTCAATTCATATCTTTAATCTGGTTTTTAAATTTGCAATGTGTGCTATAGAATGGTTTGGAGGCCCCCGCACCTCTATACACGAGTGTGTGTGACACACCCCAATTTTAGCTGAACTATAAATGTGAGTGAACCTTCACTGAACCAACGGTTCACACCAGGATCTCAATAAGACCGTCTCCACTCATACAAACCATTGCACATAATCATAATCAGAATACAATAAAATACAACGGAAGTCTTAAATTAAATGAACTGAGTACTTCTATTGATAAATAAATTATCTATTTATTCAAAATACCAAAACATAAATAATTATCCTTACATCTCAACTATAAATCCAACTGAAAATAAATAAAGAAACAAAACCAACATCCTAGAGGTATACGCAGAAAGGGCACTCGCATGAAGCGTCATGCTCGTCCTCTCCTGCTTGCACTTCTAAAGCAGCAACACCTCCATACGTCGGAGCATCCATGTAGTCCTCCACAGTATAACATGCTGAAACATCTAAAAACATGTATATATATACAGGGTCAGCTCACAACTTAGCTCAGTAAGACAATCAGATAATGTAACAAACATATGCATGAATAACATTCACATTATGGTCTGGTTTTAAGTTTGCAATGTGCTATAGAAAGGATTGGCAGCCACCGCACCTCCATACACGAGTGTGTGAAGCCGCCCAATGGATCAAACACCACTGTCGTCCCACAAACACCCACCATGGAATAGAGATAGAGCTAAAGCGTCCGGATCAAACACCACCAACACTTCCCCTGATACTCTACCCATACCAACACGTAAGCTCCTATTGGCGAGGGCTTACAAACTGGGCTCGCAACTAACCAATCCTATATGTCATCACAGTAAGCCCTACCTTAGCACAGCTCCCTACGGCATAGAGATAGAGCTAGATTCTAGTGGCCAGGCCGGAGACCATAGTGCCACTTCCTCCCCCTGATACCTTACCCGTACCAAGCATGCTAAGACAGAACAATACGAAGAGGAGCTAGTGTGAGAAATGATCCCAGACCCCAGGCCCTTCCCATTCCACACACCAACAAAAACAATCACATGCCTAACAGTCACATCCTATCATTAGCGAGTATGCATGAACAATAATAACTAAAAGTAAAGGATGACATGCGAGTATGCACAAACATCAGTCCATAGAATCATCATTATTAACAACGTTTTATTGTTATTAAATTATTAGGATTTAGGTCCGATTCCTTTTCTTGACGCTTGTTTGATAGCTTGCTCCGCATCACAGAATCCAAACTTGCTATCACAAGGTCCTACACGACGTTAAGATTGAGTTAGAATAGTTTTTCTTAGGATTTATGTTGGTCAGAAAACCAACAAGGTCAAAACACTTCTCACAGAGCAGACCGATCGCAGGTACCGACCGTGAAACTGTGGGGAAAGGTGCGACTGGTATGGTAGACCGGTCCCCACAAACCATCCTCTGGGAGATACCAGTCATAGGTACCGATTGCATAGGGTGCAACCAGTATAGTCGACCGGTATGTCTCCGAAAGACCATACATCCGGTCTCGCCTTCCGTTGGTTACCCCTTATTGATTCTAGGGTTTCACCTTATACATTTTAGGTCTGAGCACTGTGTTAGAGTTGTTTCCAACTCCATTCAAGTCCTAGTTTCGATGATATTCAACCTAGAACTTGAATCTAGGGTTTACTAGATTGGATTAGGGTCTGATGGCAAAATATAGATTAGATCAATACCTCACTTTGCATGGTATTGATCCAATCATGACTAACCAATCTAGAACGCTTAACGTAGAGGAAGTTTTAAGCACTTACCGTTGGTTCGCGGTAGAGAGTTCTTCGTCCAACGGCAATGGTGGCTCTTCCCTCTCCTTCCTAGCTTCTTCTCTTTCTTTAATCTCCTTCTCCTCTTTAAGGTTTGTGAGGATCAATGAAAGGGATTTTAAGAGATTTAGGAGTCCTTATATAGGCTAGGGTTGAGTTTAGGAAGCCTCCTAACATTAGGAAAGTCCTTCGGTTTAGAATTTGGAAAATGGGATCCACAAAGATCGGTTTCCAGATCTAAGTGGTCTGCTGCGTAGGCTATACTGGTCGACCGGTACCATCGATTGGTACCATCGATCAATATAAAATATTTATCATACATAGGTTCCTTTTCATACCTGGTTGTCATCTGTTCATCCCGTCTGGCTCAGTGATGATTGGAAGACCTATTACGACATGAATTAAAGGTTAAGATCAGGTTCATGGAGTGAGGGTCTTACAGTGTGAATCCACCCAATGGATCAAACACCATTGCCGTTCCACATGCACCTATGATGGAATAGAGATAGAGCTAAAGTGTCCAGATCACACACCGCTAATAGTTTCCCTGATGCCCTATCCATACCAACACGTAAGCCCCTGTTGGCGAGGGCTTGCAAACTGGGCTCGTAATTAACCAATCCTAATGTCATCCAGTGTATCCAAGGTCTCACCCTAGCATCCCTCAATACGTCCATAAAGAGAGAGCTAAGAAGCCCCCCGACAGAGTCGAAGACTACACGGTCCAAAACCACCTCCCCTGATGCCCTACAACGTAATAGTTTTGCTAAGGTAATGACGATACGACGATGCCAGTGGACAAGACTTGAGTAGAGATAGAGCTAGAGTCTGGTGACCAGGATGAACCACACTATCACGTCCTCCCCCTGATGCTCCACTCGCATCCAACACACTAACCACACATATACAATCACATGCATATTCCTAGCATCATCATCATCATGTTATACATAGACAAAAGTAAATATGCATGGAAAATAATAACAGTAATATTGGATGATATGTGAGATGTACATTACAAGCATACAAGCATAGAATCAATCATTGCATTGGACTCAATAAAACAAAATAGCTTACTATTAGCCAATTAGTTTAGGTCTTGTTCCCTCATCTTTGATTGATGTTTATTCTTCTCCCAAGTTTTGGAAGTCACTTTGAATCTATTAGAAACCTAAACAATTAATGTATTTAAGTTAGGGTTCAAGTTTACCAAGTTACAATAGTCAAAACCTTGTTTGGTCTCAAAATATGCTTGCTATTACCGTGTGGTCAGACTTGTGGTCAGACCTGTGATTGCAATATATGGGACCACATACTATGTGGTCGAATCCTGTGGTCGCATTATGCGACCACACCTTTCCTGGAAACTTCCCTAATAGCTATGGTCGATCCTTTGGTCACCCTGTGGTCGACCACAGGCTGCGACCACATGATGTTTGGTCAATTTTTCATCTTCAATCCGAATTCTTCCTGAGTCAATTCTTTGGTTCATCACTTGGTTCATCCTATGATTATCTTATAGTCATTATTTATAGTTTCTCATTAACCATTATCCCTAACCTTTTCTTTCATGTTTTTTCTTAGAAATTTCATAACTGAAATCATTACATTAGATTCAACACATCAACTTGATAAAAGGAACCTATCTTATCTGATCTAGCCTACAGAGTCAAGTCTATACCTTAAGCTTGTTGTAGGGAGCTAGAACCTTCTCTTGTAAAACCTTCCTCTCAGCCTTCTTTTCCAAATCTCCTTCTTCTCCTTCTCTTTTTATTTTCTTTCTAGGTTTAGAGTTTCAATTTGGGTTCTAAAAGAGTAAGAGAGACTAAGAAACGTCCTTTATATAGAGAAAAACCTCCATATAGAGTCCCACTTTAATTAGGAAAGAGATCCCTTAAGTTTTGGAAAGTTTACAAAACTCAGAGTTGGTTCAGAATTGTGTGGTCACACGTGTGGTCCCAGAATCGATCGATCACAGGCCCAAAATATGCGACCACACGTCGTATGGTCTCATGCGTGTGGTCTCATGCGTGTGGTCTCATGTTGTGTGGTCTCAAGTACGACCACATGTATCGACCACACCCCTCAAAACTGCCACTATACTTTCAAAATTTACTAGTTTTTAATTTTTGACTGGTTGCTTCCATACAACTTAACCAATCAACCACACCAACTAAATTTGACTTGTTGCTTATCTTATCTTGTGGTTTCTTCATACAATTGGTTCACTTAAGCCGGTTATAATGGGAAGACCGATCACGATACGAGAAGAAAATATTAGACTGGGATCGTGGCGTGCAGGTCTTACAATAATTGTAGTTCTTGCCCTTTCCATTACGTCATACAAAAAAAAATTTGTAGCACCTTCTCCATCAATCAGGTGAAGAACTATGATAATAGGTTCTAAAATAATAGCGCATCTCTCCCATTAATCCAAAACATTGTGTTATTAATTGTTTCAGTGACTTATAATCCCATTCTTGACTTATAATTTTTATTTTATCCTCTAATCTGATGTATCTACCATCATCCTTAATTTATTTTCAACTTGAACAATAGATTATAGCATCAAAAAGTTTGAAGTAAATCTAGTCTTGCAAGGTTTCTTCAACTCTTTACCTTCTGTGTGTATCCTCATTAAATTCAAAATTGAACAATGTCTATATATGAACTCAACAATCATCTTTGCATTTGTAAATACCTCATTTATCCATGCAATCTCTGCATCAATATCTTTCAGAAGCAACTACAATCCATAGGCAGTACAACATATCCTATGAATATGAGGATATTGCTCTGAAATCAATTTTATTGAAATCCCACAGTCTAAAATCAATTTTATTGCAACCCCATAGTTAGATGCATTGTCAAAAATCAGTTAAACAACATTATTGGGCCCAATTTTATCTATCACAGGTAAAAGTATATCTCTAAGAAACAATCATGTGTTGGAAGCACTAGCACACTTAAATGATTGCAGAAAAATTATTGCTTTGGGTGAATAAGTAATAACATTTACAAAAGACATTAACAAAAGCATGATCTTTCATATCAATCCACATATCAGACATCAAAGTGCATCATGAAATAGACAATGACTCCTTTATCAAAGTAATATATTCCTTAACCCTCTATAACCAATGCATGTAGATGGGAGGAATTTAAAGATTTTCTTTCATTTCTTCATTTAATAAACTGCTTGTAACTTGACTTATAGTGACAACTCCTTCAGGTACTGAATTACTAAGAGAGACAACAGTCTCCTAACTATCAGGTAATGGGATTGGCAATAACTATGCTTGTAGCTCATTATCTAGTACCATCTTCATAGTTGTCAACTGATTTACAATGTTCTGCATGTCATTCATGTGTTCTGCAACTGAACCATTCTTTTTAAATTTCAAGTTAACTAATTTTTTAATAAAAAAAATTATTTTCAGTCATTTTTCTCTCATATAAATTGTGTAATTTCTTTCACAAAGATTCTATTGACACATGGTGGAACACAACATCATTCAACCATTATTAGACACAAGCAATAGCTTTCCTATCAAGTTTCTTCTAATCATCATTAGACGTAGTTTTCGATTTCTTTTCTATCCCATCCATTGGAAAATATAAGTCTCTTAAATAAATGAGGTCTTCCATCTTGACTTTTCAAATCAACCAATTGTTTTTATTTAAGCTAATCATCCTAGAAGAAGTATTTTAATCTATCTCTAATTCATACAAGAATAAAAACAACCAAGCTCTGATACCATTTGTTAAGAACCAAATACTTCTCGTCTATGTATAAATCAAAGGATATCAAGTAAAGAAACAAAATGAAAGAAATCAATAAATAATTCATAAACCACAACCATAACATCAATATTTTTTACGTGAAAAACCCTTCAATGTGAAGGGAAAAAATCATGAGATCTAGTCCTATCAAAAGCTTCCATTATAATGATAATGAAATTATAAGATTTTGTCTTTTCAAGTTTCGTACCCAAGCTTGAGGATCACAAAAGAATGTAACACAAACAAATAATTTAAATGAGTACAAGGTTACCTCTTAACCACCATTTTAATGATACTTTCTCACCTCTAGAAGTTTCAAATAATCTTTTAATCACTTAGAGAAAACAACCGGAAAGCACACGTTGCTTCCACGATTCGTCAGCAAAATAAGAACGTGAGAGATAGCAAGAAAACTTGAGGTATAATATTTGATGTAAAATCTGTATTTTTTTCTTCTCCAAGAAAATTTCTAAAAAAAGCTTCAAAACAATGTCAATGACTCCTCAAGAGATATCTCACGTTCCATTTTCAATTTTACTAAATCTCTTTCTTTTCTTGAAAGAAATAACTCTTTTTTATTTTTCATAATGAGTCTTTCTATTTCCCACTAACTCACTTAGAAGGTAAATTTGAAATTCAAATTTCTAATTTCAAATCCACTTTTCAATAAAGTAGATTCACTTCCACATGAGTTCATAACTACCATATGGGTTCAACTCCAAATACTCCCATGGGACTAGACCCAATATGGACCAACCCAACAACTAAGGGACTAAAAAAGTAAAGAAATAATCAGCTTTAATGGTTCTAAAGATTCGATTTTAAATCGTTTCATTGTTGAAACCAGAATCAAACCATTTAAATAAATGATTTTTTTTTTCCTATCAGAATTGAACCTTTTAATAATCAGTTTCACAATTTTGATTTAGATGGTCTGGTTCAATTTCGATAAACAGTTACAGTTCATTTTAAACACTCTTAATGGAGAGATATCAATAAAAGCTATACTAGTCGATCTAGTCTGATGATTCTATGATTCATGAAAGAAAATATGTCTAAGAGTGGAACTCCTAAGGGATTCGATAACTCATCCTCTATTTGGGAAGGATTAAGAAGGGTTTGGGCTTTAAATATCTAGCAATATCAAACAAAATATGAAAATTTGGCCATGGCCACCGTTGGGCTTCCTTGTTAGTAATCAAGTCTACAAGATCATGGGGGTCAATTCAGATTGCCTACGAGTTGTGGTCACTAAGGGGTTATTTGATAAAACTTCAACTCTAGGATTCTTACTTCTGGTTCAAATTTTTACTTCTGCTTTAAAAGGGTCTAGGAGTATATGGGAGTAGAAACATATTTGTTAACCTAATTTAGTCATAGACACCAGAGTGGTGGTGGTGGGTGGTAGATGGTGGCGCTAGTGATGAGTGGTGATGGTTGGTGATGGTGGTGGTAGGTGGGAGGTGGTGGTGAATGGTGGCGGTGGGTAAGTGGTGGTGGTGGAGGGTGGTGGCAGTATTGGGTGGTGGTGGTGGTGGTGGTGGTGGTGGTGGATGGTGATGGAGGGTGGTGGTGGATGGTGGTGGCGGTGGTGGGTGGCTGGTGGGGGTAGCCATGGGGGCTGATAGTAGTGGTGGTGGTGGTGGAGGGTGGTGGTGGTGGTGGGTGATGATTGGTGGTGGTGGCGATTGGTGGGTGGTGGTGGTGGAGGGTGGTGGCGGTGGTGGGTGGTGGGTGATGGTTGGTGGTAGTGGCGATGGGTGGTGGTAGATGGTAGTGGCTATGGTGGGTGGTTGGTGGGGGTGGTGATGGGGGGCGGTGGTGGTGGTGGGTGATGGTTAGTGGTGGTAGCGGTGGTGGGTGGCTAGTGGTGGTGGTGATGGTGGGTATGGTGGTGGTGGCGGGGGGTGGTTGAGGATGGTGGCGGTGGTGGGTGGTGGTGGCGGTGGGTGGTGGTGGGACGGTGGTGGTGGTAAAAATTGGATTTTGGAGCCCATTTGGAGTCTGTTCACTCATGGATTCTCTAGAAGTCCGAACCGGGTTACCAAACTAGCTTCTGCTCCATTTATGCTTCTATTGGCTCCTGTTTTTTGTGAGCACCATACAAAACCATGGTTGACAAAAATTGTTGGACTTTATGTTGTCATTGTTGGCAACTTGACTGATGTGACAATGTTTGTGATCATTCAATCAAAGAAATGAGGAGAGAGAGTGTCAATGTAGGAGAGAGAGTGTCAGTGCAGTGGCATAGATGTGGCAATCTCGCATGTGTGTTCTATAGTGTTCTACATGTGTTTCAGAAGACTTGCAATGAGTTGAATGGGATTTTACACTGATTTTGATGAGAGAGTATATGTGGACCCCATTAGTGATGTGGCATAGTTTCTGATGATGTAGTCGAGTTTCTAATGATGACGCAATGTTCTTGAAGCATTACATAAAGAAAGAAGATGTAGAGAGAGAATAAGGAGAGAGAAATAAGAGAGAGAAAATGTTGGTAGGTCCCGTAGAAGGTTCATGGAAATCCGATAGTGGAAAGATGTAGAGCGTCGAGTTATCTTTCCAACGCAACTTGAATCACTCAATTCTGACGTCGTATGAGAGAGATATCGTAGTTTCCGTTGGATCGCTCAAAAAAATCATTAATACATTTGTTCAAGGGCATTTTGGGTAAGAAGAAATGTAAAAGATTTGAAATCGGAAGCTAAAATGAAGCCACGATGCTCAGATCCACTTTGAATGGCCCAGATCAAAACGGGCTTGAGTGTATCGAAGCCGACGCATCGAGATTCCATTGCGCGCCTTCAGATTGGTTGGATGTAGATTATTACAATGCTCTCTGTTGCATGGAGTACTAGCTTAATTCCTTGTGGCGCACGCACGGTACTACGCTACGGTTGATCCAGATCTTGCGGTTGTGATTGAAGTCGATCGCTCTTGACGCGATCGATGCAGATCCAGCGGCTCATGTATAATCCCACCTTTTCAAGGCTTATCTGACGGCCATATATAAAGATCCTTCTTCGTCCAATGGGAACTCGACAGCGCAAAGGCGGTGGCGATTCAGTGTTGCGCGGGTGTACGATAAGCCTTCGAAAGATTCCATTTTGAATTTTCTGATTGGTCGAACTTCAAACCGCCATAACTTCTTCATCCGAGCTCCAAATCGGTCCGTTCAAGTTGCAGTTACCATATTTTTGGATGCTCTATCTATTGGGTGTCGTTGGGAGTCGAATTAGGGCTGAGAAAAATTAAAAAGAGTATTTTGAAGGCAGAGAGAAAAAGTTATAGGGTTTCGTGCCCTGTGGGAGTGATCTATCACCAACTACCTCTTCTCTCAATGGAGTGTTAAATCCCTATGAGAGGTTAGTAGAGTTTTTATTTTCACATTCATGGTGATTATGGATTGTGTGAAAGAGATTAGAAGCTTATGAGCAAGGTGTGCACATTGAAGGCTGTTAAAGAGTATCTGAGGTCAGTGTGAAGCTTCATAGATATTATTTGCCATTCGAAAGCATTCTTTGTGAGAATTTTTAAGTCCCTTATCTATTTATGCTTTCGATTTATTGTATGCTAGCGTAGGTGCAAATTGTTGAATACCTAGCTAGTGGGGAAAAATTGTAAGGCAAATTTATAAGCCTAAAAAATTTATTATTTGCTTCCCGTGGATGCGGGTTAAGCGTGGTGTGCCGCGTGTGTTGAACACTGGTACTTGATACCTGAATTCTTGGCACATCTGTGCCCTTCTAGCTTTATGCTGGGTAAATTGGGTGTATGTACTCCCTGCTGTGTAAACAGCAAAAAGAAGTGTATTGAGTATATACGGAGCCTGTTGGGCATTACTCCGTGGACTAGCCATCACACACTGTGTTGGTGAACCACGTATATTCTGTGTTGTGGACTGTCTTTATTTTCCTATATATTTTGGAGTGCATAGAATGGCTTGCAGGATGGGTGTGCAAATCTGGTAGACCTGGCCACTGAGTGGTAGCGAGGTAGATTTGCATGCGCTTGTGTGTGTGTGAAAAGTTAGGTCTCCATCAGCTCTGGGCAGTACTAAATAATTAAGGAGAATTTTCAGACACTGATTCACCCCCCCCCTCTCAGTGTCATATGATCATGTTCATCAAAAATATCTATTATATTACCTTGATTACAGATGATAAATACCTAGCTAGCTTGATTTGTGACTATGTGGTAAATTCCGTTCATGACCAAGATAGGCTGATCTTCAGTCGTGAGTGCTAGAAGATGTGGTTAGAGGTTTGGCCAAAACCAACCTCCTTTCATTGGTCTGATGGTTAATCCCTTGCTTGTTGAAGCAGTGGCTAGGTGGAGGTCGAATTTGAGTCTCTTCTCTTGTATTTGTTCCGTTCCACCCCAGTGTTGTAATTTATAATAAGATCCATCAAAGGAAAAAAAAAAAAACAAACTACTGGATGATTGAAGATGCTTTGTTTTAAGTAAACGTAAGGTATTACCTCAATTTACAACATGTAGTCATTGACTTCAGTACATAAATAAGCAAAAAGCATTTTTGGCCAAAACATAAAATGACTCATCACCTCTTTATCCCTTTTGTGTTATTCTTATTTATTTTAAATAAAAAGAAAGCCCATAACTGATATTAAACATTTGCCACAAAAAAAAAATGTCGAGAAAATAAAAACAAAACTGATACCAATGAGAAATCCATCCCATTTCTAGATTTCACCATCGAACCTCTAAGGTTCCCAAACATGCCATTCGGTCGTCCTGCCTTTCACCATGACGCTGCGAATGACCTAGACTCATACACATGCATAACTAAAATTAGATTTAACAGAAGAGGAAATTTATAGAAAATGAATTTTAAAACATGACATTCCATAATCACCAAAAATGCAATTAAAAGCATAGTTCCAAATTTCAGCCGAAATTTTTTATTTCGGTCGAAATGTTTTGGTTTTTGGCTAAACCGAAATAAAACTATAGGTCAAAACCAAAAACTCTCATATTTCGGTAGATTTCGATCGATTTCAGTAGATTTTGGTCAATTTCGTCTAGATTTTGATCGAAAGAAACTAATTTCGACCAAATTTAAGTGAAATACCAAATTTCAGTGAAATTTGATTTTCTTCCAAAATTCCTTCATTGTATACATTAGTTTGTTACTTTGTTTCTAATTTACTACCCTTCTCGCTCATTGCGTACATTAACATGCTATGATGTAGGCATAGAATTCCCATATTTTTATTTTTTGTGTAAAAACATTGCAATGGATATGTTAAAAAGGTTAAAATTGCATTATAGAAAAAAAATTGGACTTAAAAATAATTTTTTTGGCCATTGAAACCAAGTTCAAAATTTGAGCTTTTTTTTTTTTTTTTTTACTTAGAATTTCGGCAAAATTTTGACCGAAATAGCCAAAATTTTGGTTTTGGGTTTTGCTGAAACCAGGCACGAAACCGAAATTCGAATCCTTGATTAAAAGTAGAAAAATACTAATATAAATTAGAATGAAGGAAAATGAGAAAATCCTTATAAAGTAGTTTCTTGATAAAAAGAAATAACCACATAATTAGACATTTATTTAAGAATTTTCTCAATTTTCTCAATTATTGAATTTTTTATAAATATAAAATATTACATATAAAATTGTACATTGAAACGAACAGAGCCATAAGAGAACTAGCAACAAAATCATTGGATGTGTTAGACCTTGTCTTATTTCCTTGTCTTATTTTGCAATCTGGCCACTATGACTTGAAACTCATCAATTTAAGTAGATATATTATTATTATCCTTCATCACAAATTTGCTAATCATAGGAAGCTTAAACATTAAAAATTTCATCGGATGATTACAGCTTTTTGCTATAATTTTTGTGTTGATAATTATTTTGCTCTTATCCATGCTTCCATTATAGTATTTCGAATAGGATTATTGTGTAAGACCTTTATTAGATTTATTATGGGTAATATTAATAAACTTGATTATTTTAACTGGTGGGATCCAATCAAAGAAGGATTTGATGATTATCTCATACCTATTATAAACCAAATCTATTCTATTATGGGATTAGAATAGATTTGGTATGTATTTATTATAAATATGTGGCAGGGGTCCCTATAGCCTCTCTCTGTCTACGTGAAAACAAGAAAGGGACCCATAACCAAAGAAGAGGAGGCTGTAGAAGATCTTTTTGGGAATCAAGAAGGAAAAGAAGAAAGGGTTGGAAATCAATCTCCAACGTAAATGTATGTCCCTTTATTGTTATTATTTATTAATTGCTCAATGTGTTTTATTATCTGTATGGGATGGATTTAATTGAATAGTTTTATTGGAATCTAAAAATCCTATAGTGGTATCAGAGCCTTCCCATATAGAATTAAAATCATTGAGTTAAGAATCAGAATAATACTATGATGTTTCAATACATTAAAGTTTTAATTACATTTTATTTTGGTTCCCATTTTTATTTTGGATCAAAAGGAAAAGTTATGACACAATCGGTCTATTTTTCGACCATCAAAAATTAAAACAAATCACACCATACTGTAGAACTCAACGAGACGGTGGCGGCGATACAAAAATTGCCGCTGTCGGCCACCGGACGCTCTGCCACGCTCTGGCGAGAAAAGCGAGTAAGATATACTCGCGGGTATTGTTAAAAAAAAAAAAGGTATGTTGACCTAGTCATCGTCGGGTCAACTTAGAAACCCTAACGGGTTTTGACACGAACCGAGTTGACTTGGGGTAGCCATCTGTAGCACGTGTGGACTAACACATGCGGCAGGCCCGACCCGAAGGTTCGGCCAGCATACCCGTTGACCGACCTGAGGACCCAGTCATCTTGACCTGTTGATTGACCCGAGAACCCGGTCAACTCGACCCATTGGCCGACCCGATGACTCGCTCCAACAACCCAAAAAAAAGAACCATCGACCTGATTAGGTGAACCGGATTGAACCGATGGTCGGACCAGTGAACCAGCTCGATGGTTCATTCCCTGAACAGACCAGAGGTTCTGTTTAAAGGTATTTATAAAAATTTTAAAAAAATGTAAAGGCCTGTACGGTTTGGTTTGGACCGAACCAAGTCGATCCTGGGTAAGCTGACAACCGAACCGGCCAATATTGTAAAGGCCTGTTTGATTGTAGATTTTAGACCTGGGGAATTAATCCACACGTACGAGGGCATATAAGGTCAATTTGGACCATAATTTTTTGCAGCATACTCCATTTTGAATGCTCTTCAATCTGATATATAGTTTAGTATATTTTGATATATTGAAAAGTATGTTATCATTGAAAAATATCCAATGGAAACCCAATTTACAGTTTTCTGTTGATTTTTCTTAAATATATTGTGCCAAATTGATTGTTGAGCCAATATGTATGTTTATATGAATGTTTGGACTTATAAAATTCTATTTTAAAACATTCATGGTTAAATTAATATCTAACATGAACTGCAGGTTGAAATTTATTTATATCATAGTGGAATTTGGTGTGACCACGAAAGTGTCAACCTTGTTTCATCATGATGTATTCAAATTCAAATGTCTGTGTTTGTAAATGCTTCAGATGGACAATGTTTACCCAAAGGTGATATTATTCAAGTTTCTTAAAACTAGGGTTTGTAGATGTTGTGTGAAGATTTTTGTGGGACCACTAAAGTGACACACTTGGTTCTATCATAACATGCTCAAATCCAATGTTTGTGTGTTTACAAGCAACAAAAAAGAGGTACAGTGCTCATCCATAGATGACATTGTCAAAATTCTCATTTTATGGTTGCAACAAAGAACGACATTGTCCACCCAAAGGTGGCATTGTCAGGATTAAAATGTTACATGCACTTGGAAATAAAGATGTTTAACTTAAGGGTTTCATTCACCCAAAGGTGATGAAATTTTCTGAAGCCATCATTCCTTGGTGATTTTGTCTGGATGTCTAAGAGGACCAGTACATGCTTGTCCCAAAGGATGAGCGTGTAGTGCGATTGACTCTTAAGAAAAGAAATTACTTTTAAGGATGTTTGGCAGAGGATTTTTTCATTCACCCAAAGGTGATGAAATTTTCTGAAGCCATCATTCCTTGGCGGTTTGCTTGAATTTTTGAGAGGACCAGTGCATCCTTGTCCGAAAGGATAAGTATGTAGTTTGGTTGACACTTAAAAGAAATTGTAATATTGTTTGACAATTTTTGTCTGAATTTTTTGAGAGGACCAGTACATCCTTGTCCCAAAGGACAAGTGTGTAGTTCGGTTAACTCTTGAAAAAAGAAATAATTACTTATTTACTATGTTTTGATAGCTTAATTGCATGTATGAGTCATGGATCTATCGCTATATATATAGCATTGTAAATGAACTCATCTCGTAATTACTATCTCAAAATTTTAATCCCTAGTGTTACTCTTGCTTCACTTCCTATTTTATCTATATCAAATTATAGAAAAATGGTATAAGGCAGTATTGTGATGAAAGATACTGTCAAAGAATACATAAAGGAGGTTTAAACAAAATTTGAAGTGACTGATAAAGGATAAAATTTAATAAAAGTGGTAATATTAGAAAACATATTCTGGAACTAACTATAATAAAGGAAAAACTAAAAACACGTCTAGGACTGTTTGACCTAAATGTGCTCTAGATCATGTAAATCAATGTTCTAATAAGGAACATTGAAAAAGAGTATTCAAGGAGAAATCCAAAGAATATTAGAAATTTCTAAAAGGTACGGAGAGATGTTTTATTGCCTAAGCCCATCTGTACTATTTTTAATGGTAATGGAGTGTAAGGAATCACAAGTTGGAGCTATAAACTAATACTGTGAAATTCAAAGAAAAGAAATGAAAATGAACATTTGTAAAAAGATTATAAAACTGGACAAGCTTAAATGGAAAAGAATAAGGACTATGAAAATTCTAAGTGAGAAAGTGTCAGATATTGGATACTTAAAATACTAGTCATAATTCAAACTCATAGGGCATTTACTTCACTTTAGGTAGTTTAATTACTTTTGGAAGTAGACTATCTATCTTTAACTCATCATTGGTATAAACATTTAAGACCTGTATCTAAGAAAAATTATAAGAGGACTGTAAATAATGATATTCCAAAATCCCTAAGTTTTGATAACATGTATGTATATATTAAAAGAAAAGTAAAATGAAAACTATTCATATAAAGAGATTGTTGGACTTGGTGAAAAATATTCAATATAGGGGTGAAATTTTTTTTATCAAAGGATTAAAGTGTTAAATCTGAAAAGTGAGATAAGTGTTCAAGTGAAACATGTCATACTGATCTATACCCTAGTACTTTTGCCTAAATATTTACTGGAGCTAAGGCTTATAGCTTAGGAATCTTGCTTAAATAGCAAAAGAAGTGATAAATAGATATGATCAAGAGCATGAAAGTATTTTTTCCTGTAGGGAGCAATGAATACTACAACCTATGAGATGCCAAGTAAGTTAGTCACAGTTTAAGCAATATTCATGCTTGAGATTGTAGAGTGGAAACATGCTTTCATAACCTTTATGAAAGAATGGTTGGTTTGAGGACATTGAGTTGTTATTTTCTAAAATGTCCAATATGTTCCAAAGGATTTTGATTTTACTGTCTTAACTCAATAATAGAATAGTAGAAACCAGTCATGCTAGATCCATTAATGATACTGGTAGATTGTCATAGCCAAGAAATTTAGAGTTTGATGAGACCCCATGAAAATAACTATGGAGCAACTAGTTGAGATAACAGAAATGTTATCGAAGAATAATGAAATAATTTTAGAGCCAGAGGAAGCAATGAAAAAATTTATTAGACTCATAAATCTGTCATTTCATCAAATCATATATTATATTTTATAGTGGAGGGTTTTTGCATTGGACAAGAGGAAAATCCCAATAGTTTTCAGCAAGCTATCATTAGTTATATTGCCCTCGAGTGATTGATGTCCATAAAAGATGTGTTGTCTCTAAATAACAGTAAGGTTTAGGATTTTAGGCAATTGTTAAAGAACAATATACTTGTAGTCTTAAACTGAGTATACAAAGTTATGTGATTCCAGTGGGAGAATTTGATCGCTACAAAATGAAACTTGTAGCAAAGAGGAATCACACAAGAAGGCATTAACCTAAATTTCTTAGTTTTTGTTATGCTATCTGATTTGGAACTATATCAAATAAATATAAGACCATTTTTGCTCAACGAGATGATTCAACCAGAAGGTTTGAGTTAATAGATAAAGATAGAATGGTCTTCATTCAATTTTGTTAAGAATGCAAAGATCCAAGCATATATCCCAAGATCAGTAAGAGCATATTTGTTTTTCTGCTCTTGTATGATGATGACATACTATTTGTTAGTAGTAACATGACGTTACTTGTAGAGACAAAACATTTTTGTCAGAGCATTTTGTGATGAAAGATATGGGTGAGAGTTCATTCATTCTCGGTATAGAGATCAGACTTGATAGAAATCATAGACTACTAGGACTGTCTGAGAGGGCTTCATTGATGGTGTACCCAAGAGATGTAGTGCCCTAGGAATAATATTGAAAGGAGATCTATGCCAGACAATATGTGTCCACGGAAAGGAATCTGATTTATGCATAGTTTTGTGGATGACATCGCCTTCGTAGTGAGCATGCTGGGACAGTTTCAGTCAGATGCAGGGATTGCTCACTGAACAGAGACAAAGAAGGTTCTATGTCATTTACAAAAGATGAAAGATTACATGCATATGTATGACATTGTTAATAACCTAGAGGTGGTTGGATGTTCTAATGTGGATTTCAGTAGATGTACTGATGATAGAAAGTCCACATCAAGGTATATTTGTGATGGTTGGAGGAGCAATTTCGTGGAGGAATGCAAAACCAACTTATTCTGAATTCTTCTATTATATAGTTAGAGTTCCTAGTACCATTTCAGGCCACAAAGCAAGTGATTTAGCTGACGGACTTCATTCCTAGGTTAAATGTTATGAATACTATCTTCAAACCGTTGTTACTGATGAACTTGATACGACACTGAGAGGGGGGTGAATTAGTGTTTGAATTTATTTTTTTTTTTGATAATTTCGCTGCTGCCTAGAGCTGATGGAGATCTAATTTTTTACACATACACAAGTGCATGCAAATCTACCTCGCTACCACTCAGTGGCCAGGTCTACCAAATTTACACACCAACCCTGCAAGCCATTCCACGCACTCCAAAATTTACTAAAAAGCAAAATAATCAACACAAGGATATTACGTGGTTCACCACCATAGTGTGTAATGGCTAGTCCAATAAGTAATGCCCAACGGGCTCTGTATTTACTCAATATTCAACTTTTAGTCTTTAACAAAACAAGGATACTAACCCTAGATTTTCCCAGCATAAAATTGAGAGGGCATAACAATACCAAGATTCAGGCTTAACAGCCAGTGTCCAGCACCCACTAAATACACCACGCTTAACCTACACCCACGGGAAGTAAATAATAATTTTTGGGCTTATAGAATTGCCCTACAATGAAACCCACAGACTAGATAGGTATTCAATTTTTTCTTTCACCTATGCTAGCATACAATGCATAAAAATAATAAAAAGATGGGGAATGAGAAAATCTCACAATCAATTATTTTTTAAAGGCCAGCAATCTCCTTAAAGCTTCACACTGCTCTCAGGAACTCTTCAACAGCCTTCAACGATGATAGAGATCGATTCACAGAGCACACCTCACTCATAGGCTTCCAATATCTTCCACACAATTCATAATCACCATAAATATAAAAATAAAAGCTCTACTAACCTCTCAAAGGGATTTAACACTCCATTGATGCACAGAGAAGAGGTAATTGGTGATTGATCACTCCCAGAGGGCATAAAACCCTAGAAAACATTATGTTTCTCTTTAGAACCTTCTTTTTGATCTTTCTCAAACTTTTTATGACTCCCAACACCACCCAATGAATAGAGGAGCCAAAAATATGGAAACTACAACTTGAACGAACTGATTTGGAGCTCTGATGAAGAAGTTATGTTGGTTGAATTTCGGCCAACAAAATTAAGAAAATAGAATCTTTCAGATTATTCCTATGCGCCCGCTTTATACAGAATCACAGCCCGCCATATGCGTTGTCGAGATCCGATTGGTGGATCGTGGATCTTTGCTATTTGTCGTTGGATAATCTTAAAAAGGCAAGATCTTATATAGACTGTCAGATCGGCCTAATCACGTCGGTGACTGTCGACGCTAACGAGGTCCATTAGATTAGGATCTTCTTTGTTGTAGTACCACGCATGTGCCACACAGAATCAAGAGCTGTCTTTATGAATCACTGGCCATTATATTAACCTGCTTCCACCCAACCATAATGCACACGATTGAATAGAAACTTTGTGCGACACCTACGATACAAGTGATCCCACCACTTTATAGGCCTTTCGATCGATATCTGGGCTCAGGGCTTTATCTGGACCATCAATTTTGGATATTGTACATTTTAATATACCAAAAACACCCCTGAACAAATATTTAGTGGCCTCTGTAACTAAAAATCTCATTTAATAAACTCTGTAACATGATTTCTTGGCTGAGAGCTTCAATTTTTGATATTTTCGGACCGTTTCAATGGAAATAGCGATATCTCTCTCATCTGATGTCGGAATTAGGCGATTCAAGTTGCGTTGTGAAGCTAATGTGATGTTCTACACCTTTCTACTGTTTGATATCCATGAACCTGCAGTGAAACCCACCAATTAGATCCTCAAAGTTAAAACTCTGCGAAACCATGGAATTTAAACCTGAAACTTTGCGTGCATGCTCATACGCACTCCCGCACATAGTCTATCACCTTGGATCCTCTTAGAACATCACTGAACACATGTACCATGCTATTAACTATCGAAACTACTCCTGCCTAGTCAACTCAGTGTAGAACCCCAATCAACTCACTACATACCTTCTCAACCACTCTATGGAGGTTATAAAACATTGTAGAACACATACCCAATGTTGCTCTATCTTTGCCATAGCACTGATACTCTCTCTCCTACACTGATGCTCTCTCTCTTATACAGACACTCTCTCTCCTTATTTCTCTAACTGTATGCTCATTAACTTTGTCACATCTGCCTAGTTGCCAACAATGACAACATAAAGTCTAACAATCTCCCCCTTTGAAATTATTGGCAAATCACTCTACACATGAGATCTTTCTCCCCCTTTGACAATAATTACAAAGGAGCATGCCACATAGGAGTGGCCACCGCATCTTACCAATCCTATGGGCCACACCATAAACAGCAACTCAACACCTCATTAACATAAAAATATATCAAAGAATTCCTCCTGAGTCCAACACAGAGAGAAAAAGAATATTAAATCCACACACACATGAACACCACAATGACGCATCTCAACATAAGAAAAACCACAATGACGCATCTCAACATAAAAACACCAAAGGACTCCCCTTGAGTCCATCATAGGGAGCAAAAGGATATAACAAACACACACTACTCCCCCTTACTCCAAGCACCTCACTGCTTGGTGAGGATGGTCATGCATGAATCTTCAACACTCTCTATCAGAGTGTATAAGTTTCTTAAGGTTCTCTGTCCTGAAGTCATAATCTTGTCATTCCCAACTGTTCTGTTCTCACATCCTTGATTGTTGAAGATCACTTCATGCCCTGTCACAAATCTGACTGATGTTGAGAACATTGTGCTTGAGTCCTAACACATAAAACACATCATGGAGTTTCACCTTTCCATTATTGATTCTGATAGAACCCTTTCCAGTTACCTTAGCCCCATCATTGTTTCCAAACTTCATTGTACCTCCCTCCTACTGCTAAAGCTCCTAAAAAATTTTCTTGTCACCTGTCATGTGACTAGAACATCCACTGTCAAGAATCCAAAGAGATGGTTTGTCTTATGTCTTGAGCATTGTCTCGAAGTATACAATACCATCACTTTCTCCTTTTACAAAATCTGCAATGATTTTCTTTTTCCACACTTTTCTAACAATTGGTGGAGCCTTTTTGTTCATTCTCTTCATAGCCTTTCTTTGACTACTCTCCCTTTGTTGTGTCACTTTTTAATGTCTTCTACCTACCACTCTTTGTCCAAGTGGTGTGAATGGAAAAATGGTTCTACACTCACTTGCAATATGCCTATAGTTATGACAATTATAGCACTCAATAAAATTTTCTTCAAGGAAAGCAAATTAATTTTTATTTTCAAATCTGACTTCTCTCATGTCGAATTTGCAGGTGACTATCTTGTGTCCATAGGCATTGCATTTATAATAATATCCCTGAAAATAAATTCTTGGCCTAGAAGGGGTCATGTACCTCATCTATCTCTGTGGTGCACTGGGATAATTTCTTCCATAGAAGTTGCTTTGCTCTACTCTCCTGCCTTGCCTTGCATTATTAGTCTGTAGAATAGGAACTTGATTTTCTTCTTGAACATAAACCATAGGAGCTTTACCCTTTCCACTCTCTTTCACAAAAGAGATAGTACCATTTCTCTTTGAGTTGGCACTATTAGAAGTCTCTCCCTTATCAAAACCAAGACCAAATTTAACATTGGAAGGTCTTTGAGAATTTATAATGCCATCTAGCTTGCTGCTACTAGGATGCACTGGAGTATCACTTGGCTCATCAAGTTGAGCCATTTTTTGTTGTTTCTCAAACTCTCATTTTTCATACCCAGTCATCTTTGCCTTTAAAAGAGTAAACTCCTTTTCAAACTCTTTAAATTTATCAATTATGGGAGATTGTTCATTTAGTGGAGCTTTCAAAGCTACATTCTCTGTCATTAACATGGAATGGTCTGCGAATGCCTGTATGAGCTGAGTCTTGAGACTATCAATGACTTTCTTTAATTCTTTATCTTGCACTCTCAGTTCTTGAATCAATTGCTTTTGCTTTTTAACTTCTTTTGAAACAAGTTTGTTATTTTTTCATTCCTTGTTGAGTTCCTTCATAGCTGCTAGAAGCTCTGCCTCAAAATTTATTTCACCTTCTTCATCACAACTTGAGCTTGATTCTTCATTCTCATCTTCTTCATTGCCATTTGAGGTGAATTCTTTATTTTTGTTCTCCTTCTGATCTTCAATGAAAACCATGAACAAAGCCTCACTAGGCTCATCCTTTGAAACATCATCTAAATCATCATCTGAAGTGTCAATGTTCTTTTTGGAAATAAAGCCTTTTCTTGTAGGCATGTTCTTCTTGAAGCTCTTGGCCTTATAATTGTCCTTGTTGTCATCTTCATCATCACTATCAAATTTATTTCTCTTTGGACATTTTGCAATAAAGTATCTAACCTTACCACAATTAAAGCACTTGAATGAGAGTTTGTTCTTGTACCTTCCTGTCCCCTTAAGTTTTCTAGTGAAGTGCATTGTGGCCTCATCTTCACTATCTTCTTCAGTTTCTTCATGGCCTAAAAAACAACTTGTTTATCAGCATAGGTTCTTGGATCAACTCTCAACTCAAAAGCTATTAAGGCTCCATGTATCTCATCAATAGTGACTTGTCCCAAGTCCTTGGTCTCCTCAACAGTAGACACTTTTGACTCAAATTTGGGAGTAAGAGACCTTAAGATTTTTTGACAGACAATATGACCTTTTAGGTCTTCACCAAGCCCTTTAATAGAATTAACCACTTCATTAACCCTGTTCATATATTTGTCAATGGTTTCATCCTCATTCATCTTCAGGTTCTCAAACTGACCTTTGAATGTTTGCAGCTTGACGGTCTTGATCTTCTTGTCACCCTCATATATGTTGATGAATCTATCCCAGACCTCCTCTGCTGTCTTGCAGTCCATGACCTTGGATAGCTCGCTGTTATTCAATCCCACTTGAATGGCATTGAGTGTCTTTCTATTATTTTCAAAGTTCTTCTTGTCTACTGCAGTGGGAGCATTCGTGTCATGGGGAGTATAGCCATTCTCAACAAAAACCCATACATCAAATCCAAGAGACCGTATGTAGATCTCCATTCTTCTCTTTCAAAATATAAATTCTATCCCATCAAATAAGGGGGGCATGTTAGACCCTTCCCCTGCTGTCATATATTTATTTTGATCTTTTTAGTTGTTGATTAAGCGGTCATTAAGCCTGGGGCTCTGATACCAATTGATGCACTTGATACGACATTGAGAGGGGGTGAATCAGTGTACAAAATTTTTCCCTGATAATTTCACTGCTGCCAAGAACTGATGGAGATCTAATTTTTCACATACACACAAACACAAACACATGCAAATCTACCTCGCTACCACTCAGTGGCCAGGTCTACCAGATTTGCACACCTACCCTACAAGCCATTCTACGCACTCTAAAATATACTAGAAAGTAAAATAATCAACACAAAGATATTATGTGATTCATCACCACAGTGTGTGATGGCTAGTCCAATAAGTAATGCCCAACGGGTTCCGTATTTACTTAATACTCAGCTTTTAGTCTCTAACAAGACAAGGATATTAACCCTAGGTTTTTCCATCATAAAACTGAGAGGGCATAACAATGCCATGATTCAGGATTAACAGCCAGTATCCAGCACCCACTGAATACACCACGCTTAACCCGCATCCAAGGAAAGTAAATAATAATTTTTGGGCTTATAGAATTGCCCTACAATAAAACCCAGAGACTGGATAGGTATTCAATTTTTTCCTTCACCTATGCTAACATACAATGTATAAAAAATAATAAAAAGATGGGGAATGAGAAAATCTCACAATCATTTATTTTTGAACGGCCAGCAATCTCCTTGAAGCTTCACACTACTCTCAGGAACTCTTCAACAGCCTTCAACGATGATAGAGATCGATTCACAAAGCACACCTCACTCACATGCTTTCAATCTCTTCCACACAACTCATAATCATCATAAATATAAAAATAAAAGTTCTACTGACTTCTTACAGGGATTTAGCACTTCATTGATGCACAGAGAAGAAGAGTTGGTGATTGATCACTCCCAGAGGGCATAAAACCCTACAAAACCTTATGTTTCTCTTTAAAACCTTCTTTTGGATATTTCTCAAAGTTTTTACGACTCCCAACACCACCCAATGAATAGAGGAGCCAAAAATATTGAAACTGCAACCTAAATTGACTGATTTGGAGCTCCGATGAAGAAGTTATGTTGGTTTGAAGTTCGACCAATAGAATTGAGAGAAATAGAATCTTTCAGAGTGTTCCCGTGTGCCCCCGCTACACTGAATCATAGCCCGCCATATGTGTTGTTGAGTTTCGATTGGTGGATCGTGGATCTTTGCTATTGGCCGTTGGATAATCTTAAAAAGGCAGGATCTTGTATAGACTGTCAGATCAGCCTAATCACGTCGGTGATTGTCGACGCTAACGAGGTCCATTAGATTAGGATCTTCTTTGTTGTAGTACGACGCATGTGCCACACAGAATCAAGAGCTGTTTTCACGAATCGTGGCCCATTGTATTAACCTACTTCCGCCCAACCAGAATGTGTGCGATAAAATCTTTGCGCGACGCCTACGATACATGGGATCCCGCCACTTTATAGGCCTTCTGATCGATATCTGGGCTCTAGGGCTTCATCTGGACCATTGATTTTGGATATTCTACATTTTAATATATCGAAAACACCACCAAACAAATATTTAATGGCCTCTGTAACCAAAAATCTCATTTAGTAAATCCTGTAACATAATTTCTTGGCCGAAAGCTTCAATTTTTGACATTTTCAGACCGTTTCAATGGAAATAGCGATATGTCTCTCATCCGATGTTGGAATTAGGCAATTCAAGTAGCGTTGTGAAGCTAACTTGATGCTCTACACCTTTCTACTATCTGATTTCCATGAACCTGTAGTGAGGCCCACCAATTAGATCCTCAAAGTCAAAACTCTATGAAACCATGAAATTTAAACCCGAAACTTTGTGTGCATGCTCACACACACTCCCACACATAGTTTACGACCTTGGATCCTGTTAGAACATTACTGAACACATGTACAATGCTATTAACTATCGAAACTGCTCCTGCCTAGTCAACTCAGTGTAGAACCCCAACCAACTCACTACATACCTTCTCAACCACTCTGTGGAGGTTATAAAATATTGTAAAACACATACCCAATGTTGCTCCATCTTTGCCACAGCACTGACACTCTCTCTCCTACACTAACATTCTTTCTCCTGCATTGATGCTCTCTCCTACACTGACACTCTCTCTCCTTATTTCTCTGACTGTATGCTCATCAACTTTGTCACATCTGCCTAGTTTCCAACAATGACAACATAAAGTCCAATAGTATTGTACTGTGATAATAAAATAGTTGTATTCTTGTTAAAGAACAACAAGAAATGAGATGCTTCTAAACATATAAAGATCGAGTATCTAGTGATAAAGGAAAAAGGTCAACAAGAATCACATTTCCGAAGAGCACATTTCGACAGACAATATGATGGCGGATCCTATGTTAAAAGGCTTTACCAGTAAGAGTCTTAAAGGGTCATGTTTTATTATGGATGTCGTCGAGTCTTTTGATGTGCATGTATAGAATTTTTATATTTTATTGATACTTGATTGTATTTACTCTTTTGCCTATGTACCTTACGAGTACGGTTATATTATACCATGATTTTTATTTCATGATAGAGCATGTACACTCTTGCTAATATGGTATATATATATATATATTTGCCTATCTGACATGTCATAATAATCAGACAATATTTAGCCAAAATTATACCAGGCAATATTAAGCCAAGACACAAAAGGCAGTATTAAGTCAGGACTCAAAAGGTGATCTTAAGTGAAGACACAAAAGACAGTATTAAGTCAGGACTCAAAAGGCGGTATTAAGCTAAAACACAAAAGACAGTATTAAGTTAGGATTCAAAAGACGGTATTAAGCCAAGACACAAAAGACAGTATTAAGCCAAGACTCAAAAAATGGTATTAAGTCAAGACACAAAATGCAGTATTAAGCCAAGACCCAAAAGACAGTATTAAGCCAAGACCTAAAAATGGTATTAAGCTAAAACTCAAAAGGCTGTATTAAGCCAAGATTCAAAGGCGGTGAGCCAAGATCAGATGTCATCAAGGAAACTTTTGTCTGTGATAACAAAAAGTTGTATGCCGTATGATTGAGGCGTATCTTCTGCTGTTGTTCAATTAGTCTACTTGTTGGAAGAATAAAAGTTTGGGGTAATCTGTTTTAATTATTGGTTTATCGGTCATAGTAGTTAATAATAATCTTGTAAAATAATGTAATCCAAGTGGGAGATTATAAAACCTTTATTAAATTTATTATGGGTAATATTAATTTACTTGACTATTTTAACTGGTGGGATCTAATCAAAGAAGGATTGGATGATTATCCCATACCTATTATAAACTAAATCTATTCTATTATGGGATTAGAATAGATTTGATATGCACTTATTATAAATATGTGGCAGGGGTCTCTATAGTCTCTCTCTGTCTACATGAAAACAAGAAAGAGACCCATAACCAAAGGAAAAGAGGCTGTAGAAGATCTCTGTGGGAATCAAGAAGGAAAAGAAGAAAGGGTCGAAAATCAATCTCCAATGTAAATGTATGTCTCTTTATTGTTATTATTTGTTTATTGCTCAATGTGTTTTATTATCTGTATGGGATGAATTTAATTAAACAATTTTATTGGGATTAAAAATCCTACATATTGCTCTCGGCTGGTATGGATCAATCAATAATAAAAGATACGGTTAATTCATCCAAAGCAAACTTTAACATTTGTTTTCATCTCTTGTAGTTAAAACCACTAAATGGTTCTATTTTATAAAAATTAAATATAAATAAATAAAAACTAAAATTAATGGTCCACAACTTCCCTATTGTAAAAACAAGAAGAGTTGTAGATGAAATTTGAAAGGGTGTTATCCATGTAACATTGGAATGTGACATTTTCGAAAATCATAAGATAAATCTGAGTCATTCATTTTTACAATTAAGTTCCTTTTATTCTGATCCGTTAGTTTTTGCTAAGTGTTAAGAGAGTGCATAGTAACGTCTAGAGCATGGATTTGTTCCAGGTATCAGACATATATGGTAACGACCATGGCTAGAACCGATTCGGTATGGATCCAGATCAGGTACAAAGCCAATGGCTGAATGACTCATTCCCGATACTTTACAAATAAGTATTAGAAAAAAAAAAAGGTACCGGGCATTACATTGGGATTGGCCACTGCCGAAACCAATACAAATTGACTAATCTAGTTGTCCGATGGCAATTACTAAATGGAAATTTTTCACTCACTCACCCTTCTCTACTTTGTTTTTAAGTCATCCAACCCCCAACTTTGCAAATAATTTCACGTACCCCTTTCAGTTTTTAAATAAGTATCACATAGATCCTGGCTTAATAGACAAGTCCGTTAAGTGATGATTTGGCAACGTTTGACAAAATTACCCTTAAACAATAGTGACTTTAAGTTTTATTCTCTCCCAAAACCCAAATTTACAAATTAACTTACATACTGTTTTACCCATCGCGACCCAACCGTGGAGAACGAAGTAGAAAAACAAAGGGAGCTACAAAACCATTCCTGAGAAGAGGGTTCGTTTGTAAATCGATTTTCACCGAGAGGTTTGTCGGAGAAGAGGGTCAGGATCCACTATACTTCATCATTTTCATTAAATCTTTGTCTTTGGTCTAAACCATGGCATCCAAAATCTTCTTCGGTTGAGGTTGACGACAGGGTAATTCGAGGCCTGAAAGAAAGCTTCTCTGATGAAATTTATTGCTATTCCAACATCAACAGTCTTCGGAGTATCGCAATCGATGGATCCAATATAGTTGACCATACAGCTGCTGGTTTCTTGGTTATCCTCAACGATCGTACTAGACGAAGAGACATCGAACGGATCAAATATTTCAGGTAAGACTGAAAAATCTGTATTCATCGAAAGCTCGAAGATCAAAGAAAAAATAAGGAATAATCAGAGAAGTGAAGGAATTGGAAGATAAAGATATAAACTATGTTGTCCAAGTACCTCCAAGAATTGTTCTTTTTTTTATTAACAGAGGAGTTCACCAAGAAGGAATTGGAATTGATCGCAGTAGAAGGAAATTTTGAGAACAAATGTGAAAAAAAAAAAAAATGAATAAAACGAATAGATTTGAAGGTCACTAATGATCCCACCTTTAGAGGCTTTTTCAGTAGGTCGAGGGGGATATCGATGGAACCTCCTTCAATCGACGAAGTGTAGAATCTGCAGACCTTGCAATTCCTTCTGGAAAGTTTGGGAGCATCTCAGTTTTGGAATTGAAGCAAGTGCAGGAACAGGAGGTCGACAAGTAGAAAACACAAAATGCATAACAGGCTCCCAAAATTGGGGATTCAAATCGTCTCCTCCCTGAAGGGAGACGCCCCCATCGGATGGCCGACACGTGGCTTTAGGAAAAATCCGAGCCCCATGTCCGAGCCGACACCCCCTGTTGGTTCGGCTTGTCGGCTGAGTGTCGGCTCGAACGTGGGGCTCAGATTTTTCTGAGAGCCACGTGTCGACCATCTGACGGGGACGTCTCTCTCCTCCCTAAAGTACAGGGAGGAAACGATTCGGATCCTGAAATTGGACCCTCCACACTGTCCTTTGTCAGGAACTCATTCACCAAAAAAATTAACTTTGCTAGAGCTTTGGATCAAACCCTAGCATTAGGGTAGAAAAGATATGAAACTTCATCGGAGATTAGTGATGGAGGGGGTTGTCTTGCTGTCGCCGGAGAAGAGAAAGGCTACGTCTGACACCTATTACCGCTCACAAAAACCATAAATAAAATGACGATGGCAAAATTTTTATTTTATTGTCAATTTATTAAGGACGGCAATTGGGTAATTTTGCATTTTCTATTTGTCAACTTAACAACAGAGGGGTGTTCGTGAAATTATTTGTAAAATTGAAAGTTGGATGACTTAAAAGCCAAATACACGGGGTGGGAGAAATTCACCCTTAGTAAAAACCATGATCTAGAATATCATTAATACGCATGCATGGATACACAAGGTGCATTCCAATAAAAAAGAATTATTTAATTGAACTATACAGAAAGGTTATGTTAAAGTGTTAAACCTTGTTGGTTCTATCCCGTAGTTAGAGTGGACACATAATTTGCTCACAAACCCAAATGGCTTGTGAAATTTGAAAAAATGGCATATCCTTTGACAATAATATTTTAACTTTTTAGTAAGTGATAACAATTGCACTTCAGTTATCTTGGGTTATTTGAATGTTTTGAATACAATTGAAAGTATAGTACGTAATACTGACAAAAGTTGTAAGAGGCATAAATTCCATTTACAAAAACAACATACAAGATTTTTAATTCAGTTCACTGGAGCCGTGGAGCGTATCTGTACTCTTTAATTACGAGACTCATCACCTTCGATGGGCATGTGATCCACCTATAAAGTGTGGGATTCAATGAATATAAACGATGATAATAAAGTCTCATGAAAGATACATCTACGTTCTGATAAAATATTCTCCTAAAATTTTGACATTGAACCTAAAACCCATCGGACAATATAATGAGCTAGCTTATTTTGAACTCGAGGAGGAACAAACAAGTAGAAATCTATTTACTCCAAAAAATAAAAAAAAAGGAAAAAAAATCAACATGCAGTAACTTATTCTGAGTTCATCAAGATCCACTTAACTTGCTTTAGCTTTTCTTCTTAATGAATTCATTTGCTCATGAATGAAAACAAACGAGCGATGATAATTAATATTTGTCTCAAGGCACTTGTTAGATGTATTGTCTTCAAATCTAGGGTATATGGACGTCATATCTTTGAAACACAACACAACCCAGATGCAAGAGGGAAGGAGTCCGAATGTCTCCTATGCGTACGGGCATAGGATAGCTGGCAGCGACCGTTGAATGAGCGCCAAGTGGAGTGTCAATAATCCGACGATTGCGATATCTTTCTGTACCAGATACCGATATAATTCATTATCTTCCTCTTCGCCCTCTTCTTCTATCCACATCCACTTCTTCTTTCTTCTATCCACATCCACTTCTTCTTTCTTCTGTGATTTCTTCGTCAAGTTGAACGAGTCCATTTTCCCGACAAGAATGAAGGAATTCTTAGGTAGGGATCCTGATCTCCTTGAGGATGAATCTTCCATCAGGGCGGTAAGATCTGAAGCAAACCCAGGGCTTCCCACTCTCCCAATGCAAGAAATCGGAGATGGGAAAGAGACTATGGTTTGATCTCTGGAAATAGATTCACCAATGGAGGGTGCCAGCTCCGATACAAGGATGGGTTTGGAGAAAAGAAGCAGATAAACAGAACAGAGAGGAAGAACCATGTTCTGTTTCTCGCAGCCATCGACTCTAGTATGTGAAGCACATCCATTCTTATAAGAATTATTTCCATTAAAACATAAAGATTTGTCAAAGCAAGAAGCCTCTACTGAATTTAGGGACTTCCCCAATTTTTAAGAGGAGACAATGAAAAACAGATAATGTTTTTTTTTTTTCCCCTGTGCTTTTCTTGAAAGAAAAGAAAATGGGTTTCTTTTGCCTACAAAAACTCAGAAAAATTCGATTTAATTCTAACCTAACAACATTTACAGAGAGCCATAGGGTGTCAATAAAAAACAATTGCCAGTTTTTTGCCTGGGCATTACTATTTGCCTTCAGCTTGGTATTAGCAGACATCTCCTTGGTCATCTGCTTCTCCATTTTTGCCACCCAAAGCTTCATCATCTCCTTCTTGTCTTCAATCAAAACGGACTGTAAGGAAGAAGGATCAGGATTGTTATTGATGTTCTTCTCATGGAAGTGAAGTTCACCGAAAACCGAAATCGAAAGACAGTCTTTCAATTTTCATACAGTGAAGCTTTGTCGTAGGTAAGCCTTTGTAATATAGAGACGTCATCACCGAAGGATTGGAAAAAGGTGATGCGGTGGTCATCCAACACTCCTATGCCCAACACTTATATGCCCGTACGCATAGGAGATGATTCGTAAGCAGAATGAAACAGAAAGAGAAATATTGTAAGACAAAATCTCTCCTAAATCAAGACTATTAGAGGCAAATGAATATGTAGAGCGATACAAGTGGACCATCAATCGGTTGGTTTCAGTCACTTTCAGTCGGTATAATCGGTCGACAATAAAATAACACTTCATAACCCCAAGCGGTAACTGAGTCGGGAAGGGGAGCAAAAAAAATAATTTAACACTTCACATTGTAATTAATGTGTTAATGAGACCGGATCAGCTGCATGTCAACTCTTCTCATACGTTCTTTGGACGACAAATGTCCTATGGAGTTGACGATGCTAACTTCCATTTGTCAAATAAATTTTTTTTATTTTTTATTTTTTTTATTTAAGCAATTGATTTGATGAATTGAAAATCACGTTTTTTAAGGTAAGTAAACCTATTAGAAATAAAACTCATAACATTTTTATAGTAAGTAAATCAATTAGAAATAAAACTCTAACAATTTTTAAAAAGAAAAACAATTAAAACTAAAACTCTAATCATTTAATAAAACTCACTATTTTTTAATTCAACAGAGCTTTATCTTATTAAAAAAAATTTTCCTTTTCTCTCTCTCTCCAGCCTTTTTCTTCTTTAAATTTTTTTATTTTAATTAAACAGAACTTATCTCATTAAAAAAAAAAGATTTCGTTTAAAATAAAACTCTTAATGATTTTTAAGGTAAGTAAATCAATTAGAAATAAAACTCTAACAACTTTTAAAACGAAAAACAATTAGAAATAAAACTCTAACGATTTAATAAGAATCATTATTTCCTAATTCAAGAGAGCTTTAACTTGTTAAAAAAAATTCCTTTTTCTCTCTCGCTCTCCAACTTTTTTTTTTCTTTAGATTTTTTATTTTAATTCAACAGAGCTTTATCTCATTAAAAAAAAAATTTTATGCAAGAAGCAAAGATCAACAAAGAGGAAGTAATGGATAAAAGGAAATAGAAATTAAAAATAAAAAATAAAAAATAACTAACTCAAAAATCGTTAAGAGTTTTATCCCTATTCTATAGCTTAATGCTAAAATAGAAATGCTATCATTAGAGTTTTATTTCTATCAGATTTACTTAATTTAAAAAAATGTGATTGTCAATTCACCGAATCAATTACCTACATAAAAAAAAGTAAAAATAGAATTTATTTAGCTAATGGAAATTAGCACCATTTGTTGGCCATGTGTTGTCATTGTTGGCAACTTGGCTGTGTGGGCAGTGTTGACGAGCTTACAGTGAGAGAAATGAGGAGAGATAGTGTTTGTGCAAGTGGTAGAGCCGAGGAAGCCTTTGGCATGTTCTACAGTATTCTACAGCTTCTAGAGAGTGATTGAGAAGGTATGCATTGAGTTGACTGGGCAACATCAGTTTCGACAGGTGACAGAATGTGTGTGGGCCCACTGGTGATGTGGGACAAGTACCCACATAGGCAACATCGTCGATAGAAAGAGGAGAGAGAAAAATGGAGAGAAAGTATGATTCCAGAGTGGGTCCCATTCTTAGTTTAGCAAGAAGAGAGAGAGTGTGGATCCCACAGTGGGTTCCACTGATGATGTGGCATCTCCCAAGTACTCCTTGAAGCAAGAAAAATAAGAGAAAGAATCAGAAGAGAGAGAATCTGAAGAGAGAGAAAGAAGAGAGAGAAGTTGATGTGGTGGGACCCACCATGCTGAGGTGGCATGCCACCAGGGCAGCCAGCTTAGCCGAGGGCCACGGCACCATAGGCAGCAGCCACCACATAGCCGAGGCCAGTAGCAACCATGCCCACAGCACCATGGCCAGCAGGGCCAAGCCACAAGCAACCACGAAGCAAGCCGCGGCAAGGCAGCCCAGCCCCGCAAGCAGGCCAGGCATGCTCGTCGCGCATGCTGGCTCGCAAGGCAAGCCGCAAGCAGCAAGGCCCTCAAGCACTGCCGCACGCAGCTACAGCCCAAGCAGTAGCTCATGGCAGCCGCGCGCAAGGCCTTACCGCAAGCAGCGCACGCATGGCCTTGGCCACCCCCTGACATGCGCACCATCTGTTTGACAAAATTTCCAAGAGAGAAAAATGCTTAACAGGTTACTGAGGGGTATTTTGGGCATATAAAAAGTAATGGATTCAAGAATATTGGCTACGATGAAGCCACGATGCACATATGCTGATCGGATGGCCTAGAAGAAGGCGGGCTAAGGTGTGACACAATCGACGGGATTTGATACTCCCGCGAGGATGGTGATTGGTTGACCGCAATTTAACTCGATGGTTTGTGTTACATGGAACATTAGACATGATACTATGATGGTGCGTATACAGTGTGACGGCGTATGGCTACCGATCGAATGGCCTCAAATGAACTCGATCACACATGACGCGATTATGCCAATCGGACGGTCAATTTTGAAATCCCACGTTTTTTGTTTGATTGAACTTTTTTTTGAGAAGATACCCTATGGGCCAATCAGAACTCGACAACGAGTTCTGACCGGTCAGAGATGGCGTCACTATGGTATGGCGCGGTACACGGTTATGTTTTGAGAAGATTCTGATCCAAGAGATATTATCAATCCCGATCTGAAATGACGCGATTATGTCAATCCAACGGCGGGTATTCTTTTCTGCCTCTCTGCAGCGATCCAACGGCCGATTACATAGATTCTCTGACGGACCAATCACAACTCGACAATACAGTGGCGGCGGCGGTCTAGTGTTGCGCAGGTGCACCATAAGGCGTCAAAAGATGCTCTTTGTTATGATTTTATTGGTCGAGATTGTAACGGCCATATCTCGACCATCCGGAGTCCAAATCGGACGATCCAAAGTCCTCCGAGCTCGTGTTCGAATTTCCTATCTAATGAGAACCATAAACCAGAGAAAAACGACGATGAACAGTGTGGAGGCTCTGGTTTTTGGGAGAAAACCTTCTCTTGAAGGTATATGAGTGTTTAATGCTTGCTTTTTGATTACTAACCTTCCATGGATTCAACTGGACTCTATTAAGTTGTATTGAAGATCTTGTATTAGGGTTTGAGAGAAATAATTGTTGTTTGAAGCTTCAATGAGGGCTACAATGGCATTTTCTATGAATGAAAGCTTGGAGTGAATGTATGCAATTAAACAGGAGCTGTGAGAGCTTGAATGTGCCTATGAAAAGCCAGAAGGCCATGTTGAGTTTGTGAAAACCCTAAGGGAGAAAAAGAAGGAAAGGCATGCACTCAAAGTGTTTGTTAAAATGCCAAGGAAGAAAATGGAGACTGCAGTGAGCCGTTGGAAGTATTGAATGGTGTATTGATGTTTTGAAGAAAAAGGGGAAGTGAAATGGAAAGGGAGGCTAGGGTTTGGTGTTAAAATTGTTCATCAAAGATTCCAGTGGACCTGAGGTGTATGCCAGGCTTCACAGAGACATCCCAAAGTCCTCCCAGAGTACCAGAAAATGTCAGACAAGGGTTGTAAGCTTCTTAACCTTGTATGAATTAATTGTTTATTTCTTATATTCAATGTATGCTAGCTGTAGGTGATAAATCATGAATGCCTAGCTAGTGGGGATTAAATTGTAGGGCATTGATATAAGCCCAAAAACTATATTGTCTGCTTCCCGTGGGTGCGGGTTAAGTGTAGTGTGTGTAGCGAGTCCGAGCACGGTACTTCGGTACTGAATTATTGGCACATCCGTGCCCTCCCGGTTTTATCTCGGGTAAACCGGGTGTATGTACTCTGGCTGTGTAGTCGGCTAAAAGTTGAGTATTGAGTATATACGGAGCCTATAGGGCATTACTCCATGGACTAGCCATCACATACTGTGGTGGTGAACCACGTATACTTCTGTGTTGTGGATGCCTTGTAAATGTGATTATCTGTATATTGTGAAGTGCATGGAATGGCCTGCTGGATGGGTATGCACAACATGATAGACCTAGCCACTTTGTGGTAGTGAGGTGGTTGTGCATACGACTGTCTATGTGACAATTATAGGCAGTGATAGTGTGATTGTGCTTAGTGAGTAAAGCATCAGATCAAAAGCAACTTTGGTCTTCAAGAAATTATTTGGGAAGAATTTTGAAGACACTGATTCACCCCCCTCTCAGTGTCAACCTGTGATCAACAATTGGTATTAGAGCACCAGGCTCAGTGACAGCTTAATCAGCAGCTGAGTGATCAGAGAACAGTCATGGCACTAGGTGATGATTTTTGCAAACCCCCATTTTTGATGGAAATGAATTTGTGTTCTGGAAGTGGAGGATGGAAAGTTTTTTGGGGTCTCTTGGTTTTGATGTATGGAAAGCAGTTAGTACTAGGAAGGTGGATACCCAGTATGACTCTACAACTAAAATGGCAATCACAGATGGATTAGCAGATAGTGTGAGAGTCAGAGTCAGTGGATGCGAGACAGCGATGACACTATGGGACAGATTACAGACTCTATATGGAGATGAGTCTGCCTTTAAGGCTCATGCATCACCAGACATTGATTCCACTTCAGAGGTAGATAGTGGGAGTTCGGATGAGTGCTCTCCTGTCGGATTAGAGGATCATGTTCCGGAGTTGACTTGACTGGAGAGCTAAGAGCAGCTCAGGATGAGTTGAGACTTGAGAGGGAGAGACTTACTTGGCATCATGTGACCTTCATAATGCAAATGAAACTATTTCAACTTTGAAGACACAAGTGAAGGACTCTAGCTTTGTCATTACAGCCTTAGAGGCTCAGGTCATTAGCAGAGATGAGATGTGTAGAGCTTTTGAGAGAGAGATCACTTCCCTTAGAGCACAATTAACAGAGGAACAGATGAGTCAGGTTTGCACCCCACCTGTGGTTGAGGAGATCACCAGATGTACAGTTCAGAGTGGAGATTATCAGAGGCCATCCACCATTTGTTCTGCTACTACCTTTGAGTAGGATGAGTCATTTAGGAGGACTATAGAGGCAAATATGAGTATACCACAAAGACAGAGACCAAGCAGAGCAGAGGTAAAGACCCAAAGTAGAAGACAGAAGAAGAAAGTGCAGAGGCACAATGATGCAAGACATCCAGCACACCAGGCACAGTGTAGAGATGTTCCCCAACAGAGAGCTCAGACATGGAACATAGACAGTATGCAGAGTGATAGGGTTGATGGCATTTACCAACAGAGACCAACTGAGCAGAGCAGATTTAGTAATTCCAGTCACCAGAGGCACAGGCAGTAGGTTCTCCAGCAGAGACAGGGATTACACACCATGAGGCATGGACCCACACCCAGTTGGCACAGACATTCCCTTATAAGACAGTCACATTTTCATGGATATTGTCACAGGTGCAATGGGTATGGGCATAGGAGTATAAACTGCACATCGAGATTTTATGTTAGTGGTTATGCAAAGAAAACATCTATGTTACCCCAGATAAGGCCAGTTGAGTGCCTCAGATGCCATACACTTGGGCATTGGACCAAGCGATGCAAGGTAGTGCTCACCCCCCAGCTTGCTCAAGCAGAGAGAGACTACCAGGTCTCTAGAACCAGAAAAAGGAGATGTTCAAGAAGCTAGTTCAGAAGGCAGGTTAGGAAGCAGTCTCAATTCAATGGTCAGACTCATGTGGCCTTGTTTAGTGTATGGAGAAAAAAGACAGCACAGAGATCTTCAGTTGGTATGGTTGAACAGAGACAAAGGATTATGGTTGAACTAGTTGACAAGCATTGTCAGAAGAGAGCATCTATGGAGAAGCTTAAACAGAAGACCAAGATAGATGGTCATGCAGTGTGGAGAGAAAAGCACACAGACACACTTACCATCCTTACATCACCTAGGTTAGGTGTAACAGGGAGCACTTCTCTTAGGCAATAGGTGCAATGAGGTGCACATGGAGAGGGGGAGCTTACTATATGTTTATTTTTGCCCCTCAGATGGACTTTGTTGATGGCAAAATAGTTCTTCATATTAGTGCTTGGAATCATCAGGTAATACTATATTATCCCTTGTGTTGTTGATATTTGTTTGGGACATATCCCTTAAGATATTCATTGTGGAGCATGGGCAATGATGGATGGATGAGGATTAGTGGAGCAATTGAGTTTTCAACTCATAGGACTGAGAAGATGCATATTGGCATTTTTATGTAGTTTGAATACTCACACTTATAGGATTGGGAAGATGCGTATGGGCACTCCTATAGGTGCTTGTATCCCACATTGGGAGAGATTGCTCAAGAGATGAAGCAGTGTGACAAGGAGCATGAAGTGACCTTCTACAGTATAAAATGTGAGATCAGAAAAATTGGCAATGACAAGTTGGTAGCTTTAAGGCAGAGATCCTCAGAAAATGTATAGACTTTGACAGGGTGCTAAATTTCATTCATGGTATTTCTCACCAAGCATAGAGATGCTTGTGGTGAGGGGGAGTCCATTATATGACAAGCCCTTAGGTGAACTGCAAGGGAGAGCAAGTTCGATGTGTTCTATAGTGATGAAGTTGGTTGTGTACACTGCATGGAGAGAAATGGAAGTAACTAGCGATGTGAGGTAAGAAGTGATGTGGCAAACACTCCTATGACTATCTATTTTTATGTAAATAATTTGTTAAATCAATTGTTTGAAGAGTGATAGCATGGACTTAGATGGAATTCTTTTCATCTTCTTGCTATTGATGTCAAGGATATGAGATGTATATGAGTGTCATTTTTGTGGCAGTATTAGTGCTATAAAAGCAGGAGAGAAGCTTTATGATAGGGGGAGATCACAAATATGACTGATATCTGCACCCTTTGATTATGATATGCAAAATGGAAATCATCTATGGACTTGAGGATGAGTTGAGCTGCATGGACTCAGGGGGAGTCAATGGTTCTATTTTTTATCAGACAACGTGAGGTATAGATGTGTTGTAAAAAGCCCATAGGATTGGAAAGATGCGGTGGGCACTCCTATGTGGTCAGACCCCTTTGTACTTGTTGTCAAAGGGGGAGAGAGCTTCATTGTGAAAAGTGAGTTGCCAACAATTCTAAAGGGGGAGATTGTTGGCCATGTGTTGTCATTGTTGGCAACTTGGCTGTGTGGGCAGTGTTGACGAGCTTACAGTGAGAGAAATGAGGAGAGATAGTGTTTGTGCAAGTGGCAGAGCCGAGGAAGCCTTTGGCTTGTTCTACGATATTCTCTGACTTCTAGAGAGTGATTGAGAAGGTATGCATTGAGTTGACTGGGCAACATCAGTTTCGACAGTGTGAGAATGTGTGTGGGCCCCACTCGGTGATGTGGACCGGTACCCACATAGGCAACATGCCGATAGAAAGGAGGAGAGAGAAAAATGGAGAGAAAGTATGAGTCCAGAGTGGGTCCCATTCTTAGTTTAGCAAGAAGAGAGAGAGTGTGGATCCCACAGTGGGTTCCACTGATGATGTGGCATCTCCCAAGTACTCCTTGAAGCAAGAAAAATAAGAGAAAGAATCAGAAGAGAGAGAATCTAAAGAGAGAGAAAGAAGAGAGAGAAGTTAATGTGGTGGGACCCACCATGCTGAGGTGGCATGCCACCATGGCAGCCAGCTTAGCCGAGGGCCACGGCACCATAGGCAGCAGCCACCACATAGCCGAGGCCAGCAGCAACCATGCCCACAGCACCATGGCCAGCAGGGCCAAGCCACAAGCAACCACAGCAGCAAGCCGCAGCAAGGCAGCCCAGCCCCGCAAGCAGGCCAGGCATGCTCGTCGCGCATGCTGGCTCGCAAGGCATGCCGCAAGCAGCAAGGCCCTCAAGCACTGCCGCACGCAGCTACAGCCCAAGCAGTAGCTCATGGCAGCCGCGCGCAAGGCCTTCCCGCAAGAAGCGCGCGCATGGCCTTGGCCGCCCCCTGACATGCGCACCATCTGTTTGACAAAATTTCCAAGAGAGAAAAATGCTTAACAGGTTACTGAGGGGTATTTGGGCATATAAAAAGTAATGGATTCAAGAATATTGGCCACGATGAAGCCACGATGCACATATACCGATCGGATGGCCTAGAAGAAGGCGGGCTAAGGTGTGACACAGTCGACGGGATTTGATACTCCCGCGAGGATGGTGATTGGTTGACCGTAATTTAACTCGATGGTTTGTGTTACATGGAACATTAGACATGATATTGTGATGGTGCGTATACAGTGTGACGGCGTATGGCTACCGATCGAATGGCCTCAAATGAACTCGATCTCACATGACACGATTACGCCGATCGGACGGTCAATTTTGAAATCCCGCTTTTTTTGTTTGATCGAACTTTTTTTTGAGAAGATACCCTATGGGCCAATCAGAACTCGACAACAAGTTCTGACCAGTCAGAGATGACATCACTATGGTATGGCGCGGTACACGGTTATGTTTTGAGAAGATTCTGATCCAAGAGATATTATCAATCCCGATCTGAAATGACGCGATTATGTCAATCCAACGGCGGGTATTCTTTTCCGCCTCTCTGCAGCGATCCAATGGCCGATTACATAGATTCTCTGACGGACCAATCACAACTCGACAACACAGTGGCGGCAGCGGTCAAGTGTTGCGCAGGTGCACCATAAGGCGTTAAAAGATGCTCTTTGTTATGATTTTATTGGCCGAGATTGTAACGGCCATATCTCGGCCATCCGGAGTCCAAAATCGGACGATCCAAAGTGCTCCAAGCTCGTGTTCGAATTTCCTATCTAATGAGAACCATAAACCAGAGAAAAACGACGATGAACAGTGTGGAGGCTCGGGTTTTTGGGGGAAAACCTTCTCTTGAAGGTATGTGAGTGTTCAATGCTTGTTTTTTGATTACTAACCTTCCATGGATTCAACTGGACTCTATTAAGCTGTATTGAAGATCTTGTATGAGGGTTTGGGAGAAATAATTGTTGTTTGAAGCTTCAATGAGAGCTACAATGGCATTTGCTATGAATGAAAGCTTGGAGTGAATGTATGCAATTAAACAGGAGCTGTGAGAGCTTGAATGTGCCTATGAAAAGCCAGAAGGCCATGTTGAGTTTGTGAAAACCCTAAGGGAGAAAAAGAAGGAAAGGCATGCACTCAAAGTGTTTGTTAAAATGCCAAGGAAGAAAATGGAGACTGCAGTGAGCCGTTGGAAGTACTGAATGGTGTATTGATGTTTTGAAGAAAAAGAAGAAGTGAAATGGAAAGGGAGGCTACGGTTTGGTGTTAAAATTGTTCATCAAAGATTCCAGTGGACCTGAGGTGTATGTCAGGCTTCACAGAGACATCCCAGAGTCCTCCTAGAGTACCAGAAAATGTCAGACAAGGGTTGTAAGCTTCTTAACCTTGTATGAATTAATTGTTTATTTCTTGTATTCAATGTATGCTAGTTGTAGGTGATAAATCATGAATGCCTAGCTAGTGGGGATTAAATTGTAGGACATTGATATAAGCCCAAAAACTATATTGTCTGCTTCCCGTGGGTGCAAGTTAAGTGTAGTGTGTGCAGCGAGTGCTGAGCACTGGTACTTCGGTACCTGAATTATTGGCACATCTGTGCCCTCCTGATTTTATGCTGGGTAAACTGAGTGTATGTACTCCCTGCTGTGTAGTCAGCTAAAAGTTGAGTAATGAGTATATACGGAGCCTATAGGGCATTACTCCGTGGACTAGCCATCACATACTGTGGTGGTGAACCATGTATACCTCTGTGTTGTGGATGCCTTGTAAATGTGATTTTTTGTATATTGTGAAGTGCGTGGAATGGTCTGCAGGATGGGTATGCACAGCATGGTAGACCTAGCCACTTTGTGGTAGTGAGGTGGTTGTGCATATGACTGTGTATGTGACAATTATAGTCAGTGATAGTGTGGTTGTGCTTAGTGAGTCAAGCATCAGATCAAAAGCAGTATTGGTCTTCAAGGAATTATTTGGGAAGAATTTTGAAGACACTGATTCACCCCCTCTCAGTGTCAACCTGTGATCAACACCATTAACCCCATAGGACAAGTTATTTAGCTAATGGAAATTAGCACCATTAACCCCATAGGACACTTATCGTTCAAAGAGCATAGCAACTGATCCAGAGTCCACACTCACTGAGGAGCATCTCTTTTTCTTTTTCTTTTTCTTTTTTTCCTGAAAACACCACAGCTCTATTAAGAGACAAGTGCATAGCTTGTTACATGAGGATTGCCCTTTTTTCCGGACTTTCAACTCTACTAGAGATAGAGGGGAATGGTATCTTAAGGCATAATGTAAAGACCAGAGAATCGAACTTAACATCATCCCGTAAGACATCAACCAACTAGACAAAACAGTTCACCGTGAGAATGGCTTCAAGAGTATTGGTGTGATTAAATAAGTATAAGGGCTCAATGGCTAGGTTGTCAAAATTGGTCTCTTGGACTGGTCAGTACCATACCAGTACTGAAGTTGCAGAATTCTAAGTGTTTTCACTATCAAAATAAATGTGAAATTCTAATAGCAAGAGATAAACACCTATTAGAATTTGTTGTATTATAACAATGGGATCAAATGAATTTTCCTTGATTTATTTAATTGGTTATTTCATTGGTATTATCATATAATATATAGAGGATACAATGAGATTCTAGAGGATTTGGTTGTTATAGCTGTACAATAGTAAGACACAATCACATAGTTCTCACATGTGATAGAGTTATATTAGGCAAGAAATACATCATGTGATGGTGGATTAGGATTTGGATAAAGGTGATGAGTTGGATACACTTGAGAGAATATCCGATAAAGGTAATGAGTTGGATACAGTTGAGAAAATATCCAAAGGTTCCTTAACAGATGGATTAATATTATGCTTAGTCACATAAATGACTACTAACCGTGATTTTACATATCCATATCGTATTCTTCGTATCGGTCAATGTGTATCAATATCAACCGTGACCTATATAAATACATGGATAATGCAGTATCATTTTGCTGAATCAGTATCGATACTTGACCAATACTGGTTGATACAAGTAAATATTAACCGACAAATGGCAGATACTGATGAATACTAACAGATAGTAACCAATACCTGATTGAAACCAAAAAGTTACGGCACATCAACAATGGTCGATACCTGACTAAAACTGATCCATATATATATATATATATATATATATATATATATATATATATATATATATATATATATATATATATATATATATATATATATATATATATATATATATATATATATATATATATATATATATATGATACAGTTGGAAATCTTTCCGTCGGTCTGCTATCCGAGCAACCTGCAGTCACGGAAGTTAAATAAGGGAGTTGGGTGACTAAGCCTCGGGAATACTCCGATGCCTAAGTCTGATTCCCAATGTAAACAGTCAAAAGATAGCAGAAAGCTATCTCCAATTTAAACAAAGGGGAACGTAGAAAGAGTTTGAGTGTATGAGAGATTGAGTGAATTCGTTCTTTACCTTGGCGGGCCGTTCTCTATTTATAGGAGTAGGCAAGAAGCATGGAGGTACCAAGATTCAGGGAAGTAGATCGCCAATAGGACTGCTAGGTGTCGCTCTAAGGGACACTCAGGTCATAGACTCCGAGTAGGAGTAGGAGACTGTAGCTAAGGAAGCTAAGTCGGTGAATAATAAAAGTGACACATGTCATCATATGAGTGGTCATATGGTCATAATAGCCGGCATAGTGTTTTACTAGGAGAAGGACTCCTACGATGTAACCTAGTCGTCTTAGGACTTTGGACTCCGACCAAGAAACATAACCCAGTAGGATTATGCCTCCGACCAGGTGTAGTATCCTGATAGGACTATGCCTCCGCCCAAGAGACGTATTTGGATAGAACTATGACTCCGAGCAGATAAGGCCGAGTGCCACTTTATCACGCCTGGTCGGCCTAGGTGATTTTTGATGCCATGTGTAAGATTTTCATTGGGTGATGCTTTCCCCCCAATAACAGATGCCCCTTGCACTGTCGGATGTAAAGGATTCGATAGTGCAAATACCCTCTGATGGCTTGCGCTTGTCAATCGTCACATTGCCATCCGATCGGCCTTTAAGAAAATTAAAACTTCAGATCAAGTATCTTGTAATTGTCGCCAGTTGCGAATGTTGTAGATTCAAAGGTGCATAGAGAGATAAGCCAAGTCAACTCTACCGTTATCCCGAAGGTGGGGGTGTGGAATGACAGCTTGATAGTTAACAGTTTAGCCGAGTTCGACTAATCAATATTGCATGTTGCTACGCCGAGTGCTTTTGTAGAGGACTAGAAAAAATTACTAAGTGTTGAATGTGTCGAGTGTTGACGTAACCAGGTTGGGTCAGATCTACCCACCCCTTGCCCTGCTCAAGGTTGCTTGTGGAATTGAGCAGACAATGATGCGTGAAGTCTGCGTGCTACTCAAACCTGCTTGTGGACCTAATTAGGCAGATTCAGGTGTGGTCTACATGCTACTCGGGTCTACTTATGGACCAGAGTAGGCAGATACAGGTATGATCTGCCTACTACTCAGGTCTGCTTGTGGACCGAAGTAGACAGATTCAGATATGGTCGGCGTGCTACTCATGTTTGCTTGTGGACCGGAGTAGGTAGATTCAGGTATGGTCTACATGCTACTTGGGTCTGCTTGTGGACCGGAGTAAACAATTTCAAGTATGATCTGTGTGCTACTTAGGTCTGCTTATGGACCAGAGTAGGCAAATTCAGGTATGGTCTGCGTGCTACCTACTTGGGTCTGCTTGTGGCCTGGAGTAGACAGATTCAGGTATGGTCTGCGTGCTACTTGGGTCTACGTGTGGACCACAGTAGGCAGATTCAAGTATGTTCTACGTGCTATTAGGGTCTTCTTGTGGACCAGAGTAGGAAGATTCAAGTATGATCTACATGCTACTCGGGTCTGCTTGTGGACTGGAGTAGGCAGATTCAAGTATGGTCTGCATGCTACTTGGGTCTGCTTATGGACCGGAGTAGGCAGATCCAGGTATGATCTGCATGCTACTTGGGTCTACTTATGGACCAGAGTAGGCAGATTCATGTATGATCTACATGCTACTCTGGTCTGCTTGTGGATCGGAGTAGACAGATTCAAGTATGGTCTGCGTTCTACTAGGGTCTGCTTGTAGACCTCAGTAGGCAGATTCAGGTATGGTGGAGTCAAATGGAACGACATTGGAGAGTTGTTGAACTTTACACTATAGACCCTTATTGCAATAAAAGACCTTTGGATTTATGACTGTGAACGTCAGGTGCCTTTAGTGGGCCTGGCTACCTGACCATGTCTTTATGCCAAACCGACAATGCTTTACCTTTGTACCAAACTGACAATGCTCGACGCAACTACCTGAAACTTCATCTGGTGTGTTTCGAAGTTGGGAGTGTTACCTTACGATATATGCTTCTTCTCTCGATAGTGTAAACCCGTTGACATGGCACCATTAGCCATTGGCATGGCGCAACCAACCATTGACTTGGCACTCCTTTGTTGGTTGGCCCTCGTGGTCGGCCATTGACATGACACTCCTTTCTTGGTCGGCCTTTCATGGTCGGCCATTGACATGGCGATCCTTTGTTGGTAGGCTTTTTGTGGTCGACCGTAATTTGTAGTAGTTTTTTTACTGTTGTCATTTGTTGTGTGTTGCTGAGTGCATGCCATGGTACCCCTGAAGCATAGTCAGTATTGCTTTATGCAAAGTCGAGTATGCTTGAAGTATGTCTTTAACCTGTGCTGGTTGACATTGATTGTGCAAGTCTGTTGGAGGACTTGAGTAAGCCAAATAGAATGGCATAGATTGTTCAAGTAAGATGAGCCAAATGGAACGACATAGATGCTCAAGTCGACTAAAGGAGTTGAATAAGCCAGATGGAACGGTGTGAGCTAGTTAAATCTGTTGGTGAACTTAAATAGGCCGAATGTAACGACATACGCTATCCACGCCTGCTGATGGGCTTAGATAGGCCGAATGAAATGGCATAGATTGTTCAAGTCTGATGGAGGACTTGAGTTGGCCGGATGGAATGACATGAATTATCTTAAGCGTGAGCCATCCAAGTCTACTGATATTCTTGGATAACTCGAATGGAAGGGCCTGAGTGGGTACCCCTAGCGGGCCCGACTTCTATCACCTTTCATTATCCTAGGACTTCTTTGCGTTACCATTGTTTTGAGTTTTGATTTGACTGCTCGGATCTCTTCTTATCGACCGTGAGCAAGTCAAGATATGGTAAGGCATGAACAAGGCCACAGTGCGCAGTCGATCATGAGCAGGTTGGTCGTGAGCAGTCAACCATGAGCAGGTCAATAGTGAGCAGGTCGACCATGAGTAGTCGACTGTGAGTTAATCGGCAATGAGCTGCTCGGCCATGAGCTGGTCAACTGTGAGAAGGTCAGCCATGACCAAATCAACCATGAGCTATTCGGCCATGAGAAAGTCAGTCTAGTCAGCCATGAGAAGGTTGGCCATGAGCTGGTCGGCCCTGACCAGGTCTGCTTAAAATAAGTCAGTCGTGAGCAGGTCAGCCCTAAGTTGGTCGGCCATGAGTTGGTGGGCCCTGAGCAGGTCGGTCAAGAGCAAGTTAGCCTTGAGCAAGTTGATTGTGAGCAGGTCGACCGTGAGCAGGTTGGTCAAGAGCAGGATAGCAGCAAGCAGGTCGACTGTAAGCTAATTGGCCATGATCTGATCAGCCTTGAACAGGTCTGCTAAGGGCAAGTCAGCCTTAAGCAAGTTGACCATAAGCAAGTCAACCGTGAGCTGGTCGACCTTGACCAGGTCGACAGAGAACATGTCACACCCCAATTCTGATCCAACCAGAATGGTGTGAGTGAACCGCCATTGAACCAACGGTTCACACCAGGATCTCAAATAGGCCGTGTCCGTTCACACAAACCATTACACATAACCACAATCAAAATATGAATACACAGCGAAAGACTTTAAATAGAATGAACTGAGTATCTATTGATAATTTAAATAAATATCCCATTATCCAAATTCAAATACATAAAATAATATCCATACATCCATTTAATCCAACCAAAAATAAATAAAAGAAACAAATAAAATCCGATCAAAGGTACACGCAGAAAGGGCACTCGCATGAAGCGTCATGCTCGTCCTCTCCCGCCTGCACACTCAAAGCAACAACGTCACCATATGCCGGAGCGTTCACGTAGTCATCAACAGTATAACCTGCATCAACATCTAAAAACAATGTGTACACAAAGGGTGAGCTCACAACACAGCTCAGTAAGACAATCAGACAGTTTCACAATATTATGCATGAGTAACAATCATTTTATGCTGTGGTCTGGTTTTAAGTTTGCAATGTGCTATAGAAAGGTTTGGTGGCCCCCGCACCTCTATACACGAGTGTGTGGCACCTCATGGTTCACACCCCCATTGGCCCACATGCACCCATCATGGAATAGAGATAGAGCTAAGATACCCCCGTACCTCCCCTGATACTCTACCCATACCAGTACCTAAGCCCCTACTGGCCAAGGCTCGCAAACTGGGCTCGCAACTAACCAATCATATATGTCATCAATGTATGCTCTATCCCAGCACAGCCATCTATGACATAGAGATAGAGCTAAGGCATTCCCACACCTCCCCTGATGCCCTATCCGTAACTAACTCACTAGGATAGAAACATAACGCAGGTAGACCCTATCCCAACATAACTCCCTATGGCATAGAGATAGAGCTAAAGCATCGTGGACAAGCCAGCGTCGACTCGGAGACCACAGTGCCACATAACCATGGCCAGGCCAACATCAATATCGGAGACCACCGTACCACGACCTTCCCCTGATGCCCCACCCGTACCGAGCATGTTAAGACAGAATACTACAAAAGGTGCTAATGTGAAGAGCGATCCCAGGCCCATGCCCCACTCCACACACTAACGAAAACAATCACATGCCTAACAATCACATCCTATCAATGCATGAACAGTAATAATAACTGAAAGTAAAGGATGGCATGTGAATATGCACAAACAACACATCTCATATAATCAGGTGATTAACAACAATTTACTGTCCCTTAATTGTTAGGTTTAGGTCAGATTCCCTTACCTGACGCTCGTTTGTTAGCTTGCTCCACGTCGCAAGATCCAAACGATAAGTCACAAAGTCCTACAATATTATTTGGGTTTCATTAGAATATTTTCTTAAGGTTTCATGTTGGTCGAAAACCAACCAAATTCCAAAACCAGCCTTTCAGAGCTGACCGGTCTCACCATACCGGTCGCAGCACTGTGAACAGATTGTCAACCGGTATGGTCGACCGGTATGTCTCCGGAAGACCATACACTTGATTTGTCGACTTTTGTCGATCAATCTCCATGGATTTTCAGGGTTTCTCCTATCCATTTTAAGTCTAAACTTGGAGTTAGAGTTATCCCCAACTCATCCGAGTCTTGTTTCGATGAATATCATCTCGAAACACCAATCTAGGGTTTGACGGCAACTTAGGGTTCGATGGCCAAATTAGGGTTTTAGATCAATACCTACGGTGCATGGTATTGATCCACCCACACAACTAACATAGGGTAAGAAGATGGATTCAAGCACTTACCGTTGACTGGCGTAATGAGAGCGTCGTCGAACGGTAATGGCGGCACCTCCTTCTTCTTCCTAGCCCCTTCTCCTTTCCAACCTCTTTCTCTTCTCTAGGGTTTGTGAGAGACAATGGAAAGGATTTGAGGAGGTTTAAGGGTGTATTTATAGGCTAAAAATAGGGTTTAGTAACCCTACTAGGATTAGGAAACTTCTAGGATTCGAAATCAGGAAAGTGGGACCCGCAGAGACCAATTTCCAGATTCCCGCACATAGCTGTGCAGGCCATACCGGTCGACCGGTACCAAGACCGGTACCATCAACCGGTATACCTAAAATCAGGTATAATTGGTCGACTTCGGTCCGATTTTGTACCTGTTTGTTATCCGCTTGCCCCGTCTGGCCCGGTGATGATCGGAAGACCTGTCATAACACAAAACCAAGGTTTAGACTGGGTTTTCAGAGTGCGGGTCTTACAGAACAAGTCAGCGGTGAGCAGGTCGACCGTGAGCTGGTCGGCCCTGACCAAGTCTACCGAGAACAAGTCAACTGTGAGTTGATAGGTCATCAGCTGGTCAGCTCTGAGCAGGTTAGCTATGAGAAGGTCGGTCGTAAGCAAGTCGCAAATGAGCAAGTCGACCGTGAGCAGGTCTGCCATGAGCAAGTCGACCACAAGCTAATCGACCATGAGCTGGTCGGCCTTGAGCTGGTAGGTCGAAAGCAAGTCAGCCATGAGCTGGTTGGCTTTGAGCAAGTTGTCTATGATCTGGTTGGCCCTGACCAAGTCGGCCGAGAATAAGTTAGCCTTGAGCAAGTTGACTGTGAGCAGGTCGGTCGTGAGCTAGTCGACCATAAAAAAGCCTAAGGATGACAAGTCGGCCACTAACACTCCTAAAGATGGCAGGTCGGCCTCCAGCAAGTTGGCCCCGAACAAGCCTAAGGATGGCAGGTCGGCTGTGAAGAGGTAGTCGTGTGATCTGTTGACTTAGGACTTCAAACTTCTCGCAAGTCGAGTACTGATGAGCCGGCGGTACTGGTTATGTCGGTGGAGGTGGTGCTGGTGGTGCCACAAGAGGGGTGTGCGCCGGCTCGGGTTTGGAGCCACTCTGGTGGTACTGGCGTCATTGTCTTCCTTTACTGAGGTTGTTGCTGCTTGAGCACAAATTTTTCGATGAGTTATGGAATAATGGTTGAATTCTCTCGTACACTATTCATCAAACTCAGTCTAGGAGCCCTACGGTGGGTGCCAAACTGTTACGGTTGGAAATTGTCCCGTCAATCTACAATCCGAGCAACCACCAATCATAAAAGTTAAACATGGGAGTTGGGCGACTAAGCCCTAGGTATACTTCGATGTCTAAGTCATATTCCCCATGTAAACAGTCAAGAGATAGCAGGAAGCTATCTCCAGTTTAAACAAAGGTGAACGTAGAAAGAGTTTGAGTGTATGAGAGATAGAGTGAATTCATCATTTACCTTGGTGGGTCATCCTCTATTTATAGGAGTAGGCAAGAAGCATGGAGGTACCAAGACTCAGGGAAGTAAATCGCCAATAGGACTACCAGGTGTCACTCTGAGGGACATCCAGGTCATAGACTCCAAGCAGCAGTAGGAAACTGTAGCTAAGGAAGCTAAGTCGGTGAATAATAAGAGTGACACGTGTCACCATACGAGTGGTCGTATGGCCGTAATGGCCAACATCGTATTGTACTAGAAGAAGGACTCCTACAACGTAACCTAGTTGTCTTAGGACTCTGGACTCCGACCGCGAAACGTAACCCAGTAAGATTATGCTTCTGACCAGGCGTCGTGTCCTGATAGGACTATGCCTCCGCCCAGGAGACGTATTTGGATAGAACTGTTGTATTTTAATTATAAATTTATGTATTATTATTTTATAGCAAAAAATAAAGTTTCAATATAAAGCTATTTTTGGTTTTTCCTTTTTATAGTATGTGGTTTGAGAGGGTATTGAGGTGGACTAGTGTGGTTGGATTCCAAGACCTCAAGTTGACATAAGTATGGATGGTCTATTTTCTTAGTCCCACATGGGAAGTGAAAGAGGTTGTAGGGTACCTTATATATAATTTTGGGAACTATAAGGGATAGGGTAATTTGGAGGGAAGTCTCCCTCCTCCCTTATGTCCGGGTTGGTTCCGGGTTGCTTTTCACACACGCGTGCGCGCCGAGCCGAGTCTTGTCTTGTCGTGGCGTGGTGCGGTGTGGGTGTGGGTCAACTCAAGATATATTTTTTGGTTGGATGCGTTTCATTTCGTGACCCAAACCAAATCGGAATCATTACTGAATAGATATGACTATTCAAAGGGACACACTCTTACGAAAGAGATTTGATTTCAACGCTTGGATTAGGATCAATCAATCCAAGCCGTTAAGATCGTAAGGACACGTCCATTCAATGGAACAAATCCTTTGAGAAAAGGTACGATCTCAACGGTCAGATTAGATTCAAATATTTCAAACCGTTAGATCGTAGATGTGCATCTGTTCAATAGGACAAATCCTTTGGTAAGGGGTGTGATCTAAACCATCAGATCAGGATCTAACGATCTGAGCCATTGGAATGAAAGGACACACCTACTTGTAAGGGTGTTTAGAAAGGGCATGTCCTACTCTATAAATAGGGTAATAGGAGCCCTTCTTTGGGTTCAAAATTTGTATGAAACAAATGCTCTCTCTCTCTCTCTCTCTCTCTCTCTCTCTCTCTCTCTCCCTCTCTGATGACCAATACTATAATCGATTTTTTCCATCATCGACGTCTGTATTTACCTTAGTACCACTCCGAGGTACTCGAAGGGGTGGATTAGACTAGTGCAGGTCTAATACGGGAAGCCAAGAAGTTGCTTTATCTTGGAGCCAGATTTACGTTAAAACCTGGTTGCATCATTGGGGGCAAATTCTGTCTTTAGGACAATATCGCTTGTGAGACGACTCAGCTTCAAAATTGTTTATTTGTTGTAGTGCAGTCTTCATCATTAGAATCATCATCGGAACAAGAAACTTCTTAAATTAGGGTACGACATTAAATTATTTTTACAACAATCTAAAGACAGAATTTTCTTGGACTACATTGTTTGAGAAACCCATCATGGCAACATCAATTGTTCCTGGATTGCAAAACCTGAAATTGATGTCAGATTTTGACAAAGTTGAGTCATTTGATTGCTCAAACTATAAGAGATGAAAACAGAATATTCTTTTTGTTTTGAATCAATTGGCTGTATCATTTGCTTTGACCAATCTCATTCCTGAAGAACGTGATGACTTTGCTAAGAAGAAGGAAAGAGAAGAATGGGTTATTGCAGATTATCAATGCAAGAATCATATTCTGAATTCTCTGTCTAATGAATTATACGGTATTTATGCTTCCAATGAATCTGCCTCATCTATCTGGAATACATTAGACTCTAAATATTCATTGGAAGATGTTGGGAATAAAAAACATGTGATTGCAAATTTTCTTGGGTACACTATAAATGATGACAAGAGTATATCGACTCAAATAGATCAATTCCAAATTCTTGTAGGTGACTTAACTAAAGAGGGAATGGTGTTACCAGATGAATTTGTTGTCAGGTTTCTTATTGAGAAATTTCCTACCTCTTGGAATGATTTTAAGTTAAGTCTTAAATACAAGAAAAAAGATTTGACTTTGGACCAAGTGATTGTCCGGATCAAGGTTCATGAGAAGAACCGTGAAAAGGATAAAAGTGAAAAAACCAAAGAATATAAATCTAAGGCTAATTTGGTTGAGTTAAAGAAAGGAAAGCCTTACAAGAAGAACCTGAAAGCAAAGAAGGAAACAATTTTCAAGAAACAGAAAGGCCTCTGCTTTGTATGTGGCAAACCAGGACATTTCAAGAAAGATTGTCACAATCAGAAAAATAAGGACTATGGCAGGGCTAATGTTAACTTAACAGAAGTAGATTTCTTTGCAGGCGTAGTGACAGAGGTGAATTTGGTTGACAAACCAACAGACTGGATCCTAGATACGGGTACCACTAAACATGTATGCGGGGATCGAAATTCCTTTGTCAACTATTCATCGGTTAATTATGGAGAACAAGTTTTTATGGGAAATTCACAGACCTCTCAAGTTATAGGAAAGGGATTAGTGAAACTAAAGTTGACTTCAGGGAAATATCTCTTCCTTAAGGATGTGTTACATGTACCTGACATAAGGCGTAATCTTGTTTCTGGATCTCTTCTAAACAAGGCAGGATTTCGGTTGGCTTTTGAGGCAGATAAGGTTGTCATTACTAAAAATAATGTATTCATTGGGAAGGGTTATAATTCTGAAGGACTATTTGTACTTAATGTTGATTCTATTTTAATGAATGAAAATACAAGTGCTTCTATTTATATTATTGATTCGTATGTCATATGACATGGTAGATTAGGATATTGCAATGCAAATTATATTAAACGATTATGTCATGATAGTTTAATTGAAGAAAATATTCAATCTAAACATGATAAATGCCCAACTTGTGTAGAAGCTAAATTTACTAAGAAACCTCATATATCTGGATCAACTAGATGTAATACTTGATAGATGTAATTCATAGTGACCTAGGTGATTTTAAATCACATCAGTCAAGAGGTGGTAAAAGATACTTTGTGACATTTATAGATGATTATTCTAGATATACTAAGGTTTATTTACTTCGAACCAAGGATGAAGCAAGTGATGCTTTCATATCATATAAAACTGAGGTGGAAATCAATTAGGATAGAAAATTAAAAGACTTAGGACTGATAGAGGAACAAAATACAATATTTCTCAATTTTGTGAAGAACATAGAATAATACATAAGACCACAACCCCCTATCAACTTGAATCTAATGGAATCGCCGAAAGAAAGAATCGATCTCTTAAAGAAACAATGAACTCCATGTTAATTAGTTCTGGTTTACTCATGAATATGTGGGGGAAGCCATCTTATCTGCATGTTTTGTTTTAAATAGAATACCTCATAGAAAAATTGGTTCTATACCTTTTATACAATGGCATGGTAGGAAACCTAATCTTAAATATTTAAAGATATGGGGTTGCTTGGCTAAAGTAGGTAATTCTGAACCTAGGAAAAGAAAACTTGGACCTAAAACTTGTGATTGTGTCTTTATTGGATATGCTTCACATAGTGCTGCTTATAGATTTTTAGTATTTAAATCTATGAATGATATGTTTGATGCCAATAGCATAATTGAATCTAAGGATGTTGAGTTTTTTGAACATATGTTTCCTATGAGAAAAGATTTGCATAATAATGTATCTATGTCAAATGAATATGTAATGCATGAAAATGAAGAAAATAGTAATCCTATAATTAATGATAAACCTAATAGTGAAATTGAATTAAGGAGAAGTATAAGGCAAAGAAGGGAAACTAATATGGGTGATGGTATGTTTACTTACATAATTATAAATGATCCATTAACATACCAACAAGCCGTCACTTCTCTTGATTCTGTTTTTTGGAAAGAAGTAATTAAAAGTGAATTAGACTCTATTATTGCAAATCATACTTGGGAATTAGTTCCTCTCCCACCAGGTACTAAGGTTCTTGACACTAAATGGATTCTTAAGAAGAAATTAAAACCTGATAGATCCCTTGACAAATTTAAAGCAAGATTAGTTGTCAAAGGATTTCGTTAGAAAAAGCATAGAGACTTTTTTGATACATTTTCACCTGTGGCCAGAATTGCAACAATTAGATTAATGATTGCAATTGCATCTATGTATAAACTTTTCATACATCAAATGGATGTTAAGACAACATTCTTAAATGAAGACTTAGTAGAAGAAATATATCAAACAACCTGAAGGATGTTTAATTCTAGGGCAAGAACATAAAGTCTGTAAACTAGTGCGTTCATTATATGGTTTGAAACAAGCACCTAAACAATGACATGAAAATTTTGATAGTATTTTAGATTCAAATGGTTTCATGTTAATGATTCTGAAAGATGTTTATATAGTAAGTTTAATGATAACAAAAGTGTATTCATAATTTTATATGTGAATAATGATATGTTAATTATGGGAACAAGTCTTGAAATTATTAAATCCACAAAAACATTCCTTATGTCGAAAATTTGACACTAAGGACATGGGTGAAGCTGATGTTATATTAGGAATCAAGATTATAAGGAGACAAAATGATATAATTTTATCTCAAACACATTGTGTGGAAAGCATACTTAGAAAGTATGGTCATTTTGATGATAAACCTGTAAAGATTCCATTATCAGTTGCTACTCATTTGCAAATGTATGAGGGTGAACCAATATCTCAAAAGCTTTATTCACAGATTATTGGTTCAGTTTCTTATTTAATGAATTGTACTTGACCTAATATTGCCCTAGCTATAGGGAAGTTAAGTCAGTTTACAAGAAATCCAGGTCAAGAACATTGGGATGCTTTGATACATTTTTTAAGGTATTTAAGGAATACCAGGAATTATGGTTTATACTATAGTGGAAATCCAATAGTTCTTGAAGGGTTTTGTAATGCAAACTGGATTTCAGATTCAAAAGAAACTCTGGCAACTAGTGGTTATGTATTTACTTTGGGTGGAGGTGCGATTTCTTGGAAATCCATTAAACAATCCTGTGGGACAAGTTCCACTATGGAAGCAGAGTTTGTGGCTTTAGAAAAATCCAGATCAGAAGCCGAATGACTTAGGAATCTAGTAGCGGATATACCATTATGGGCAACACCTGTGCCACCTATCCATATTAATTGTGATAGTCAGGCGGCAATAGCCAAGGCTAAAAGTAAAGTATATAATGGTAAGAAAAGGCATATACACCTTAGATATAATTTGGTGCGACAATATGTAGAAGATGGTACCATAGCAATTGGCTTTGTTAAGTCAGAGGCAAATGTAGCAGATATGCTAACAAAACCGCGGTCTACCAAAGTTATCCAAGATACATCTAGAGGAATAGGTTTAAAGTCTGTGAATCATGAGTCAAGGTAATGGACACCCAACTTATGTGAAAGGAGATCCCTGGAATTAGGTTCAAAGGGTAAAAACGAAGTCACTGGATGACTTGTCTAATACTATCATATATTGCTTATTCTGGTTTAGATGAGAAGATAGTACTCACTGCGATGACAGGAGGATGAGTTTTTAAAACTCTTAATTGGCCAAAATCACATGGAATTGTGGGGGTATGTTAACCGTGGTGCATACTATGAGCTGACCTAAGTGAATGTAGGAAGTGTGGCCGTTTCCGATGAGAATTTTTATGGACGAATTCTCTAAATATTCATGACCCAAGATAGGGACAAGGCCAAAATGTCCAAGTATAGAAAGGGTATACTGAGGGGTCGAACAGTAGGACATGGCTGGTAGGACAGTCGGCTACACCAATGAGGAAATGTTCAATGAGTCTGACTCAACCTGTACTCTGTAGCGTGGCTTGCCAGACCTAGTGCAGATTCAAGTCCAAAAGACATCTGTGATTGATGTGTCTTATTATTCTAAGGTGTTGAGGCTATCATTTGTTCTATCGGTTTTATTTTGAAACTTGTGGGGGAATTGTTGTATTTTAATTATAAATTTATTTATTATTATTTTATAGTAAAAAATAAAGTTTCAATATAAAGCTATTTTTGGTTTTTCCTTTTTATAGCATGTGGTTTGAGAGGGTATTGAGGTGGAACTAGTGAGGTTGGATCCCAAGACCTCAAGTTGACACAAGTATGGTTGGTCTCTTTTCTTAGTCCCACATGGGAAGTGAAAGAGGTTGTAGGGTACCTTATATATAATTTTGGGAACTATAAGGGATAGGGTAATTTGGAGGGAAGTCTCCCTCCTCCCTTGTGTCCGGGTTGATTCCGGATTGCTTTTCACACACGCGCGCGCGCCGAGCAGAGTTGTGTCGTGGCGTGGCGCGGTGCGATGTGGGTCAACTCAAGATATATTTTTTGGTTGGATGCGGTTCATTCCGTGACCCAAACCAAACCAAAATCATTACTGAATAGATATGACTATTCAAAGGGACACACTCTTACCAAAGGGATTTGATCTAAATGCTTGGATTAGGATCAATCAATCCAAACCGTTAAGATCGTAAGGACACGTCCATTCAATGGAATAGATCCTTTGGGAAAAAGGTACAATCTCAACGGTCATATTAGATTCAAATATTTCAAATCGTTAGATCGTAGATGTGCATCTGTTCAATAGGATAGATCCTTTGGTAAGGGGTGTGATCTAAACCATCAAATTAGGATCTAACGATCTGAGCCGTTGGAATGAAATGACACACCTACTTGTAAGGGTGCTTAGAAAGGGCATGTCCTACTCTATAAATAAGGTAATAGGAGCCCTTCATTGGGTTCGAAATTTGTATGAAACAAATGCTCTCTCTCTCTCTCCCCCTCTCTGATGACCAATACTATAATCGATTTTTTCCATCATTGACATCTGCATTTTTCTTAGTACCACTCCGAAGTACTCGAAGGGGCGGATTAGACTGGTGTAGGTCTAATACGGGAAGCCAAGAAGCTGCTTTATCTTGGAGCCAAATTTACGTTAACACCCGGTTGCATCATTGGGGGCAAATTCTGTTTTTAAGACAGTATCGCTTGTGATACGACTCAGCTTCAAAATTGTTTATTCGTTGTAGTGCAGTCATCATCATCAGAATCATCATTGGAACAAGAAAAATTTTCAAATTAAGGTACGACATTAAATTATTTTTACAACAAGAACTATGACTCCGAGCAAACAAGGTCGAGCGCCACTTTATCACGCCTGGTCAGCTTAGGTATTTTTAATGCCATGTGTAAAATTATCATTGGATGATATTTTTCCCCCATATATATATATATATATATATATATATATATATATATATATATATATATATATATGTTCCATATACGTTCAAATAAGGATTAACAGAGGAAGAAGACGAAATGCAGGCTAATAAAGCCTTTTTATTCATTAATATATACGGTAACAAGTAAGCAATTGGTTTCCCTCCAATTTTCTCTTATAAATCAACAATTGTAACCACAATTGCATTGATTAAAAGGAGCAACAATAGCATTACAGAAACCCTGGCCGTCCTTGTGTTTCTTCGTGCATCGTTTCTGGCAGGCAGGTTCACCACCATTCTCCAAATTGCACCAATCCAGGACCTCCGTGCAGACATCAGCCTCCACTACGGGCATCATCTTCTCAACTACACATGTTCACATCATTCCACAAAATTAACTAAGAAATTCACATAAGGGTATCAACGGGTCGGTCTGGGCCGGTTTTTGTCCCAATTGAACCAGTGTCGGGTTTTATAACCCCAATTCAAAACATGTCCATCTACTAGACTGGTACCAAGAAGGTGGTAAAAAAAAAGATTTAAATAATGGGTATCAAAAACGGAATCCATTGAAAGAATGATTCACTGCATGTACGTGTACAGTGTATTCTTCATTGGATTTCACCACCCATTGTATCCACTGGATCCCATATTCCATGGAAGGTGATAGAATACTTAGAAGAACTGAACTCATCGATGAATGTCAAAATCGATCCCCATTTCATCCAAAAAAAAAAAAAAAAACCAAGAAAGGTTGTAAGAAGCAAACCTGAGACGAGCATGAGTAAAGCAAGAATGTAAAAGGTGCCAAAACGCATATCCATCACAGAAATGATGTAATATCTTTTACAAATTCCACCCAAATTTTCTTTTAACCATGGATTAAACTAACATAGTTTTTATAGGCTGAGCTTGAGGTTCCTATAGAATCTTTTAATTATCTCCCTTATATATTATAGAATCGTTATTAAAGATTCAGTGTAGATTGATATATATGATTTGGATATAATATCTTGTATGTACAGTTGCACCCAAGAAAGTGTGTAATAGACATAAATGATATTTCCAAAGAAGGAAATAAATAAACATGCGTGTTTGGTGAGGTGATTTATGTAAGGAAATCAATAAACATGCGTGTTCCGGCAGTATACCTTTCTTTCCGATTATAAACTTAAATTTCGTCTAACGATTTGTTTGGTATATAAACTGAAATTAGATCGTGTTGATTGAAAGTTGAAACTCGGTATTGAGATCTCTAGGTTAATATTCTTGATCTAGCGATTTTTTTTTAAATCTCTAGGTCTAACGATTTTTTTTTTTTTTTTTAATTCTTTGTAGTCACATTACCGAAGCTCTTTAGGTAATGTTGTCTAAGTAAAATCTCATAAGATTTCTCCCTAATATTTCTTTGGTCTTCCCGTATTAGTTCTTTAATTTGTCTTATTTATTATTCTTTATGGTTTATTGCTACAGAATATATATATATATATATATATATATATATATATATATATATATATATATATATATATATATATATATATATTGGTGTAGAAGAGTGAAAAATCGGTACAAAACTATATCATTATATCTTCAGTATTATTTTGATATTTAATACATACTAATCCGTTCTATCAATAATACCAATGCCATGCCTTTCCAGCTTTGGTTCTATTTATTTTCTATACGTTTACCATACCAGTTCAAATTTGAATACATGATTAAGGAATCAAAAATAAAGTTGTATTACAACAAACCTGAGATGACGAGGAGGATGGCAAGGAGGAAGTAAAAGGTGTAGGAGAGCTTTGCCATTCTTTCACTTGACTTTAACAAACTTTTACTCTCCGTAAATATTTAAGTAGGCACTAGTTCTATGTACACATGGGCTTTTATAGGGACCTAAATTGTTTTCTATTAATTCTTGGAGTTCTTTAAGTCATGATTCAATGGTTGTAGGGACTTAAATTGTTTTCTATTAATTCTTGGAGTTCTTTAAGTCATGATTCAATGGTTGTAGGGACTTAAATTGTTTTCTATTAATTCTTGGAGTTCTTTAAGTCATGATTCAATGGTTGGAATTACTCGATGTTGAACAGTAGAAAAAAAAATCATTTTTGTCCTTATATAGGATGAAATATTTAATGATTGTGAATCTCTACATAAAAGAAAATAAATCCTTTTGATTCTCAAATCTATTACGGAAAAACCATCGATGGAAAATTCATGAATTTTGAAACAAAAGAATTAATATTTCTTTATGGAAAACATAAAGTAAGGCGAAGGAGACCATCCATCTGTCTTTAGGAGAAGGTTAGCCTAACGCAGCTTTCGGCTCAGTCTTGTTAGTAAGGAATACAATTAATAAAAAGAAAATAGAAATTTTCATAATCATTACCCACAATAATTGTATAACTAAATCGAACAATCATGTCTCATGAAAATTCTTGTTTTATTGATTGAAGAAGGCCTAATCGTGATTGATTTTTCTTTATTTGAAAGACTTACAAGAACTCGTGACAAGATTTGATTATATATATATATATATATATATATATATATATATATATATATATATATATATATATATATATATATTAACGTAGAGGACGGGTCTTGGTACAACAGTGAGATTGTTTCTTATAATCTGGTGGGTATGGATTTGAATTTGAAAACATTATTTTTATGAAGTAATGGTAAAATTGCGTACATTAATTTCTTCCCAAATCCTATTATTGGTCAGAACATTGTGTGCTGAGTACATCTTTTTTTTTTTTCTTTTCTTAGCACAAACAATACAGCTTTATATATATATATAAGGACGGGTCTTGGTACAACGGTGAGATTGTTCCTTATAATCTGGTGGTTATGGATTTGAATTTGAAAACAGTATTTTTATGAAGTAATGGTAAAATTGCGTACATTAATTTCTTCCCAAATCCTATTAATGGTCAGAACATTGTGTGCTGAGTACAGTTTTTTTGGGGGTGGGGGTGGGGGTGGGGGTGGGGGGGGGGGGTGTTATACCAAACGTTGGATCTGACATAAACCATATATAGAAAATTGACAGAGAAAAATATTTGCCCCTGTATGTGCTCTCTCCATTGATGAGCTATGGTTGTCCGGATATAGTGGCTCGAGAGGTCTTGTGGGATGCATCCCATATACCTAGATATTGGTTTAAGTAGTTCTTGTAATGCCTGGGATGCCTCCTACTGATGGCAATGCCGAAGGTGGGAGTTTCATCCTATTAGGGCTTGTTTCCTTTTCTTTTCTATTTTAATACAATTCTTTTGGATTCCAAACAAAAAAAAAACAGAAAGATTGGTTTGGTGTCTAATTGACTATTGGATGATAATATAAAGTCTATATTTGTTGAGGTGAACAATGTGTGCCTTTCTCAAAATGTCGCAATGTGTTGAGGAGTTGAGGCGTGTCTTTGTTCTGTTTTTTGCGAATATGGGATGTGTGGTCATGCGGCGTTATGCCCTTATGCAAGGCATGTGGGGTTTTTTTATTCAAGATACTATCACAATAACAGCAAGTCGACTAACCGGTTTGATTAAAATAGCATTCAGCGGTTATTAACACTTGTGTGCGTAAATCGTCAATAAAAAAAGGGACATGTCTCGACATGTTGTGATAGTCTATAAAACATGTTGCTACCCGACGCCTTTTGTTGCATATCAATTTTCTAAACTAAACATAATCATTTACCTTTACAACTCTTCTACATTTTTTTTTTTAAATTTCCAATTGTTCAACCATATTTTTTTCTAAGCTAAACTTGATCATTTACCCTTACAAGTTTTCTAATGTTTTTTTTTTTAAATGGAAAGGTTCAACCATTTCATTAGAAGTTGAAGTTTAAGATTCTTTTTTCCTTACTACTCTAATTGATTGCAAGGGGAATTTAAAGAAAGGAAAGAGAAATTCTTAAACTTAAAAAAGAAATTTTTGTAATCTTTACAACAGATGTTGTCACATGATTCTGTAACTTTTTATTTTTTATTTTTTTGCTAAAGATCAACAACATATTAAAAAAAAAGGATAAAAGAAATACTACAAAAGATCAAGGATAGTAAACCCTCCGCTTTCGGCCTTGCCATTAGTAAAACCCTACCCTCGATTATTATGATATACTAAAAATAAAAAAAAAAGATGACACTTAGACGGGTCCCAAACTACATCTCTAGTCACAAAGGGTATGTATTCCAAACTTTTGGAGTCACAGTGTTACAGATGAAAGAGCAAACAAGAGAAAAATACAAAGAACACACAAAAATGAAGATTTACTGTGATTCAGCACCCAATGAGAAGTGCCTACCTCTACCCTAGAGAATCAGAGAATTTTTTTTATTCACCAAGAAAATTCTGCACCTCTCTACCTCACAGAGTACTTTCCCTTTTACTCTATTACCTAGGGTTTTTTCCCAAAGATAAAATATATAGACTCCCTAAAAACCCTAATCCCATACAATTAGAAATTGACCCGTGTACATGTAATGAATCTAAACCCAAATACAAATACAACTCCAATAACTGTGTGGATCCCACAAAAAAATCCACGTTGAAGAAGAAGCCGTTGATGTCGATTCTGCAAACTTCTTTATTGCCTCTGCCAAACCACTACACCCAAACCGATATAGCCTACACCCCGTTCGGGTATTCCACACATCTCACCACTATACGATGTGATGTGACTCCACCTCTCCCACTGTTGCATCATTACTGAAAAAATCAATTTCTCTCACAAAATTTGAAGCGAAAGAAACTTCGCTTCTATCTAGATCAACACTTGTTAACAACTTAAATTTCTTGGAGTCTATGTTTGCCCCTTTGTTTTTCTTACCTAAGTTCCAATAGAAGTACTATTTGTTCAACACTCCCTGCAAGTCTGTATAGATTCTCAATCATCTGTCTTCGTATCACAACCATGGTCCCTCTGAAGAACTTGAGAACTCTACATTTAGATGAGCACTTGTAGGCTCTTGAATCTCGTGTTCCCAATGAGATCAGATTCTTTCTTAGATCTAGCACATGTCTAACCATAGTTACTATTTGTACAATCCTATCAAACATACAAATCCATACAATCCCAATCCAAACAACCTTGCTTTCAGCATTATTTGCCATTTTGACCGTACCTTTATCACAGGCGTAATTTATGACAGACTGCTCCTTAATAGAAAAAATATGAAATGAACAACCAAAATTTAAAATTCAATTTGAAATATCTATACCTAATTAAGTAATGAAATAGATATCTTCTTCACTCCACGCATCCATGATAGCAACAATTGATGATTTTTATTCAATCTCCTCGTCCTCCTTTTCCTTTCTATCCTCCTTATGCTTCAAACAATTTCTCTTTATATGGCCTTCCTCCTCGCAATAATAACAAGTTATTTTATGACCTTGTGACTTGGAGCGACCCCCCTATTCTTGTCATACTCATGTCTCACATTTGCTCTTCCTCTGCCCTAACCACCATCTATAACCAATGCATTATCCTCCTCTAAACTCCCCTTACCACTATTTTTCCATTGTGTCTCATTCATCAGCAAAGCAACAATAGCATTATCAATTTTGAGAGTATCATTACAAAATAATAGTATAATCACAATGTAATCAAATAAATGAGGTAATGAGGCCAACAGGAGAAGTTTCTTATCCTCCTCTTCATTCTTCACATCAAGAGCAGACAACTCCTTTAGAATTCTATTGAACTCATTAATGTGCACCTCAAATTTCACCATCTAACAAGCAAAGACCATATAATTATTTCTTCAAGAACAATCGATTTATCAGACTTGAATTTATACCTGCTCTCCAGTTTAATCCAAACTTCTTCTAAATCCTCTAAGCCAATGAACTCACGAAAAGTATTATCTGCCAAAAACAACTATATCGTTCTATCTATTAGATCCCTCAACTCTAGCCACTCATCATCCATCATATTTTTCTGCTTTTCAGATTTCTTCTTGAGACCCTTAACAGTCCCTTCTTGTATAAGAATATTATTTACCCATTATTGCCATAAGGTGAAATCATTATGGCCATTAAAGGGTTCTATGGAGAAGTTTGAATCCTTTAGTGCCATCCAATTAACCCGGTTTTTGACTTCCATACCTTCTATTTTCTCTTCTTCTAATCTATTAGAGAAAACCCTTGCTCTATAGTTGTAATGTATTGTCACACCCCAATTTCGCACACTTCAGAATGGTGTGATGAACCGCTAACAAACCAACGGTTCAACTAGGATCTCAAATAGGCTATCCCCGCGTTATCCAAACTTTTACGCATCCACAATCATAATCAGAGTAAATACACAATAGCAGAAATCTTATAAATAAATGAACTGAGAACTAAAATGATATTAATAATTTAATAGAAAATTATTCTGTATCAACCGGGACATAAGTAAATATCAATACAAATATTTAATAAATCTAGAATAAGAAACCTATGAAAATATCTAATCGAATACACACGAGTTGCACTCGCAAAAGGAGTCATGTGTATCGTCTTCAGCTCCAACTTCCATAGCTGCTACAGTTCCGTACGCCGACGCGTTCATATAATCTTCAACTGTATAACCTGCATCATCAACTAAAAATATTCGACGTCGAGGGGTGAGAACACAACACGCCTCAGTGAGTAGCCAAAACAATGCAACATTACATATGCATGCAAAAAGTCAATTCATATCTTTGGTCTTGGTTTATAGTTTGCAATGTGCAATAGAAAGGTTGGGTGATCAAAGGTTAACGTTTATTGACACCGCCTCTATACATAGGGTATGGAAGCCCACCCGAAGGTTAACGTTTATCGTCGTCCCCATCCACCCTACCATAACATTATACAACAAAGGTTAACGTTTATTGCTATATAATGCTATACCAACACGTAAGCCCCTGTTAGCGAGGGCTTGCAAACTGGGCTCACTGCTAACCAATCCTAATGCCAAACAGTGTATCCAAGGCCTCACCCCAGCATCCCTCAGAACATCCATAGAGATAGAGCTAAGGCCCCCGGTAGAGTGAGAGACTACAAGGACCGAGACCACCTCCCCTGATACTCTACGACATAATAGTTCTGCTAAGGTAATGGCGATACGACGATGCCAATGCACAAGACTTGAGTTAGAGATAGAGCTAAAGTGCTGAGACCCGCCAAAGGTTAACGTTTATTGACGTTCTCATCACACCTCCCCTGATACTCGCTCGCATCAAGCACATCAACCACACACATACAAGCACATGCCTATTCCTATCATCATCATCATCATCATGTTATAAACAATAAAGTAAATATGCATGAACAAGTAATAGAAATATTGGATGGCATGTTGTATGCACATTACAAACATATTCGCATAGAATCAAACATGGCATAGGACTCAAGAAATAGAAAACAGTTTATTATTAACCAATTTAGTTTGGGGTTAAGGTTCCTCACCTTAGTTTGCTAATAGATATTTTTCCAAGCTTTAGAATCACCATTATACTGTTATTATATTGCTAGCAAACCTAACAAAGTCGATAGAATTTAATTAGAATTAATTCAGAATTTAAAAACCATTCTGTCAACTGAGGGTCGATGCTAGGTTCGATGGGTCTATCGACCCTCCTTCCATTCTGAACTTCCCGAATGCTGAGGGTCGATGGTCAGAAACACCTAGGGTCGGATGGTCTATCGACCCTCGGTGCGACCCTTGGTGCACTCTAGTCCAATTTTCACTTTTAATCCATTCTTCGTGTTTGGGGTCCTATGGCTTGCTCCCTACATTCACTCAACATTCAGTCCATGGTCTAGAACCATGTATAATCCATCTAGATAGCTTCCGTGCATCCTCTTATGGTTTTCCATGAAAGCCTAACCATGGATAGATGGTTTGGGTTTCTCCGAAATCCTACCCTCAACCATATCTAACCTAAGGTCTGTAGAAACTCATGGAATTAGTATCCATACCTGAGAAGATTACTTTTCTCTGTAATTTCTTCTCCTTTTTGCTAAGCCTTCTTCCTAGCCTCCTTTCTTCCTCTTTTCCTTCGTCTCTCTTTCTCTCAATTCAATTAGGGTTGTGAAAGGAGTGAAAGTGGCTTAGAAACGTCCTTTAAATAGACTAGGAATGTCCTATAATAATCCCATTGAGATTTGGAAGGAATCCCAACCGAAAATTAGGAAATTTCCTAATTTCAGTTTCGTCAGAAACCGAGGGTCGATGGGAGGGTCGATGATCCCGTCGACCCTAGGGTCTTAAGCTGTCCGACCCTCCCTTCAAAACTGAGGGTCTGACTTTCTGTTTTGGGAGGTCCGACCCTGCCTAGCTGGGTGTGCGACCCTCCCCTAAAATTAAGTGTTTTTGGGTCGATTTGATACCTGGGATCTCGATCTCCTTCATGCCCTTGGTCCATTTGACTCGACCATGATGGGTAAACCTGGTTCAAGGTGGTAAGACCGGGTTAGTTTGACACGGGTCTTACAACTCCCCCCAACTTATAAAAATTTTGTCCTCGAAATTGTACGTACCTTCTGAATCAAACAAGTCAGGGTATTGCTTTCTCATAGTACTTTCTTCTTCCCATGTAACCTCTTCCATGTCTCTACTTTTTCATGTGACCTTAACATAGTAAATATCTCTGTTACGTAGACGTTGAACCTTTCGACTAGTGATTTCCGTTGGTGTTACTTCAAATGTCAAATCGTCAGTCAGTTCCGGCAAATCCACTGTCAACACATGTGTTGGGTCTTTGACATACTTCTTCAATAAGGATATGTGAAATACGTCATGCACACTTGACATAGATGGTGGTAGTGCTAACTGATAAGCTACTTTTCCACGCTTAGCCAGAATCTCATATGGCCCGACATATCTTGGACTTAATTTTCCTTTCTGTCCGAATCTCTTCAATCCTCGCATAGGCGATACCTTCAAAAATACCTTATCACCTACGGCGAACTCTAGCTCTCTTCGTCGAGTATCTGCGTATTGCTTCTGATGGTTCTGAGCTACTCTTACTCTTTCCTTGATGATGTCGATCACTCGACAAGTCTCTTCAACAAATTCCGGTCCAACAATACTACGTTCTCCAACTTCATTCCAAAACAAGGGAGTTCGACACTTCCTACCATACAGCGCTTCATAAGGTGACATCTGTATAGTAGCCTGATAGCTGTTATTATAAGCGAACTCGATCAATGGTAACTTCTCATCCCATGATCCCTGGAAATCAATCACACATGCTCGTAGCATATCTTCTAAAATCTGGATTGTACGCTCCGACTGTCCATCTGTTTGTGGGTGGAATGCAGTACTGAACTTCAATGTTGTACCCATAGCCTTTTGCAATCCTTCCCAAAATTTAGAAGTAAATCGTGGATCTCTATCGGACACAATGCTTTCTGGAACACCATGTAACCGAACAATATTATCCACATACAGATTTGCTAACCTTTCCAGCGTATACTGGGGTCATATTGGTATGAAGCGAGCTGTTTTAGTCAGACGGTCTATGTCACACCCCAATATCCAACCAGAACGGTGTGAGTGAACCGTCATTGAACCAACGGTTCACACCAGGATCTCGAATAGGCCGTGTTCACCCATACAAACCATTACACATAACCACAATCAGAATATAAATATACAGCGGAAGACTTAAAATAGAATGAACTGAGTATCTATTGATAATGTAAATAATTATCCCATTATTCAAATCAAACACATAATAATAATATCATTACATCCCTTTAATCCAATCAAAATAACTGAAATAAATAAATAAAAATAAATCACGGGTACACGCAGAAAGGGCACTCGCATGAAGCGTCATGCTCGTCCTCTCCTGCCTGTACATCCAAAGCAGCTACACCTCCATACGCCGGAGCGTTCACATAATCGTCCACAGTGTATCCTGCATCAACATCTAAAAACAATGTATATACAAAGGGTGAGCACACAACACAGCTCAGTAAGACAATCAGACAGTTTCACAAGATTATGCATGAGTAACAATCAATTTTATGTTGTGGTCTGGTTTTAAGTTTGCAATGTGCTATAGAAAGGTTTGGTGGCCCCCCGCACCTCTATACACGAGTGTGTGGCGTCGCACAGTAATCACACTACCACCAACCCACATGCACCCATCATGGAATAGAGATAGAGCTAAGGTATACCCGCACCTCCCCGATACTCTACCCATACCAAGTACCTAAGCCCCTACCGGCCGGGGCTGCAAACCGGGCTCGCAACTAACCAATCCTATATGTCAACAATGTATGCTCTATCCCGGCACGGCCGTCTACGGCATAGAGATAGAGCTAGAGCTGCGGGCCGGGTCGGAGACCTCCAAAACCTCACCTCCCCCGATACCCTATCCGCAACTAACCCACTAGGATAGAAACAATACGCAGTAGACCCTATCCCAACATAACTCCCTACGGCATAGAGATAGAGCTAAAGCATCGTGGACAAGGCAGCGTCGACTCGGAATCCTCGGTACCACCCAACGATGGTCGGGACAACATCAATATCGGAGACCAACGTACCACGATCTTCCCCCGATACCCCACCCGTACCAAGCATGTTAAGATAGAATACTACAAAAGGTGCCGGTGTGAAGAGCGATCCGGGCCCATGTCCCCTCCACACACCAACGAAAACAATCACATGCTTAACAATCACATCCTATGAATGCATGAACAATAATAATAATCGAAAGTAAAGGATGGCATGTGAATATGCACAAACATCACATCATAGATATTCAATGATTAACAACGATTTCTTGTCCATTAATTATTAGGTTTAGGTCAGATTCCCTTACGACGCTCGTTCAACAACTTGCTCCACGTCGCAAGATCCAAACGATAAGTCACAGGTCCTACATAATATTAGGGTTTCGTTCGAATATATTATTTAGGGTTTCATGTTGGTCGGAAACCAACAGAGATCACAAAATACCCTCGCGGCGGCCCGGGTGGCATGTACCGGTCGCGGCTCAGTAGGAAAGACTAGCGACCGGTATGGTCAGCCGGTCCCCCACAAACAACCTCCCGAGAGGTAGCGGTCGCAACATACCGGTCGCACTATGTGCAACCGGTATAGTCGACCCGGTATGTCTCCGAAGACCATACATGGGTTCTTTTGATTGCCGTCGATCATCCTCCACGGATTTTCAGGGTTTCTCCTATCCATTCTAAGTCTAGGCTTTGAGTTAGAGCTATCCCCAACTCATTCAAGTCTCGTTTCGATGAATATCATCTCGAAACTCGAATCTAGGGTTTGACGGCAACTTAGGGTTATTGGTCAAATTAGGGTTTTAGATCAATACCTACTTTGCGTGGTATTGATCCACCCACACAACTATCATAGGGTAAGAAGATGGATTCAAACACTTACCGTTGACAGGCGTAGCGAGAGCTTCGTCAAACGGTAATGGCGGCACCTCCTTCTTCTTCCTAGCTCCTTCTCCTCTCCAAGCTCTTTCTCTTCTCTAGGGTTTGTGAGAGACAATGGAAAGGATTTGAGGGGTTTAAGGGTGTATTTAAAGGCTAGAAATAGGGTTTAGTAACCCTACTAGGATTAGGAAACTTCTAGGATTCGAAATTAGGAAAGTGGGACCCGCAGAGACCAAATTTCCAAATTCCCGCACACAGCTGTGCAGACCATACCGGTCGACCGGTACCATCATCCGGTACCATCGACCGGTATACCTAAAATCAGTATATTGGTCGACTTTGGTCCGATTTCGTACCTGTTTGTTATCCGCTTGCCCCGTCTGGCTCGATGATGATCGGAAGACCTGTCACGACACAAAACCAAGGTTTAGACCGGGTTTTCAGAGTGCGGGTCTTACAACTCCACCACCCTTAAAAGAAATTTTGTCCCGAAATTTACATGTAGGTACTACAACTCCCCCACCCTTAAAAGAAATTTCGGCCTCGAAATTTGAACGTACCTTGATCGTTAAAAAGGTTAGGGTACTCCTTTCTCATCGCGCTCTCTTCTTCCCAAGTAATTTCCTTCACATTTTGGCTTCTCCAATGCACCTTTACATAGTGGATATCCTTGGTTCGAAGTTGCTGAACTTTTCGGCTTGAGAGCATTACAGGCACCACTCGAAAGTTAAGTCTTGGCCAAGTCCGGAGGATCAGCGCTCAAGATATGCGATGGATCTCGACATACTTCTTCATGAATGATACATGGAACACATTATGAACGCTGGACATAGATGGTGGTAGAGCCAGTTGATATGCTACATTACCCACGTCGATTCAGTATCTCATATGGTCCCACATACCGGGGCATAGCTTCCCCTTCTTACCAAACCGTTTCGGACCTCGCACCGGTGACACCTTCAAGAACACTTTGTCACCCACCGCAAACTCCGGATCTCGACGTCGATTATCCGCATAGTGCTTCGGGTCGAACTTGAGCTGTCTTTACTCTCTCTTTGATCCGATCAATCACTCGGCAAGTTTCTTCAACAAACTCCGATCCTACAATTCTTCTTTCCCCCTACTTCATTCCATAACAGAGGTGTACGACATTTTCTCCCATAGAGAGCTTCATATGGGGCCATCGAATTGTAGCCCGATAACTATTGTTGTAAGCAAACTCGATAAGTGATAGCTTCTCATCCCAAGCTCCTTTGAAATCTAATGCACAAGCTCGAAGCATATCTTCCAAAATTTGAATGGTTCGCTCCGACCGTCCGTCCGTCTCGAGGATGGAAAGCTGTACTGAACTTCAACTTTGTTCCCATAGCTTTCGTAATCCTTCCCCGAATTTCGATGTAAAACGGGGATCTCTCGCCGATACTATACTTTCCGGAACACCATGAAGTCCGACTATATTATCAACATATAACTTGGCCGTTTCTCCATGGTATACCGAGGTCTGACCGCAATAAATTGAGCTGTCTTGGTGAGCCAATCTACTATAACCCAAACCGCATCCACTGACCTTGGTGTCAAAGGTAAGCCGTTGACGAAATCCATAGTGATACAATCCCACTTCCATGCAGGTTCCCGTAATGGCTGTAGTAAACCCGCGGGTCTTTGTCTCTCCGCTTTAACTTGTTGACAATTCGGACATTGAAACCGAAACGAGCTATATTAGCCTTCATACCCCTCCACCAATAGAGTCTTCTTAGATCATGGTACATCTTGGTACTTCCCTGGATGTACCGAATATGGAGTGTAATGAGCTTTAGTCATAACTCGGCCTCCGATATCGCATCTTCGCTCTCGGTATACATAACCGTCCACGATACTTGAGTACTTTGTCCGATTCCAAGGTAAAGTCAAGATTACACGTACCCTTCTCTAAGTCTTCCCGCACCGTCCCGAGATATGGATCCTGTAGGATTGCTACCTTGACTTCATCAATTAGGCTCGGTGAGATCTTCAATGCGGCGAACATCATAGTGAACTTATGAATCAAGCCTTGCTCAACCGGATCTTCGCAGTTTCGATAATATGTTCTTCATCAATCTCCATCGAACTCGAGGCCGCAGGACACAATGCGGCATTTGTACTCGGTCCCGCCTCGTGTTTCGATGCCCACTTTCTACTTAAGGCGTCGGCCACCACATTTGCTTTACCCGGATGGTACTGGATGTCGCAATCATAATCTTTTAACAATTCCAGCCACCTTCTCGCCTCATATTCGGATCCTTCCGAGTGAAGAGATAAGTTAAGCTCTTGTGATCCGACTTGATCCGAAACTTCTCACCGTACAAATAGTGTCTCCAAGTCTTGATTGCATGAATAACCGCTGCTAGCTCCAAGTCATGCGTAGGATAGTTCTTCTCATGCTCTTTTAACCGTCTTGATGCGTAGCGATCACCTGTTCTCCTTGCATCGTAACACACCCAATACCCAACCCCGAAGCATCCGTATATAGAGTAAACGGTACGCTTGGTTCGGGGATGGTCCGGATAGGTGCGAGACAAGTCTTGACTTCAAAGTCCGGAAGCACTTTTCACACTCATCTGTCCATATAAATTTCTCTCCCTTCTTGGTCAATCGGTGAGTGGAACCGCGATCCCGGGAGTAATCCTCCACGAATCTTCTATAATAACCAGCCAACCCAAGGAAACTTCGAATCTCCGCAACAGATTTCGGTGCTTCCCATCCTACTATAGCAGCTATCTTGCTTGGATCAACCTTGATACCGTCTCCGGATACAACATGGCCCAAGAAAGCCACTTCCTTCACCCAAAACTCGCACTTCTTGAATTTTGCATAAAGCCTCACATCCCTCGGCCGTTGTAGGGTTGCTCTCAAATGCGTTGTATGAGTCTCCATGTCCTTAGAGTAAATCAATATGTCGTCGATGAATACGATGACCGAGGTGTCCAACATGTCATGGAACACTCGGTTCATCGGGTTCCATAAACGAGCCGGAGCATTGGTCAACCCGAAAGACAAAACCAGAAACTCATAATGCCCATACCTCGTCCCGAAAGCGTCTTCGGAATATCTCCGGCCTTGATCTTCAATTGGTGATACCCCGATCGGAGATCGATCTTCGAGAAAACCTTTGCACCCTTGCGCCTGATCGAACGGATCATCGATCCTAGGTAAAGGATACCGATTCTTGATCGTCAACTTGTTTAGCTCACGATAGTCAATACATAGCCGTACACTTCCATCTTTCTTCTTGACAAACAACACGGTGCTCCCCAAGGCGAAATACTAGGTCGTATGAAGCCCTTATCCAGCAACTCTTGTAATTGGGTCTTCAACTCCTTTAACTCGGTTGGGGCCATCCCGTATGGCGCTTTAGACACCGGAGCCGAACCCGGTATAAGGTCTATCACAAATTCTCGTAGCCCCGTCCGGTGGTAAGCCCGGAAGATCTTCCTGAAATACATCCGGAAACTCCCGAACCACCTCTATATCTTCCATCTTGAGTGACTCTGCCGTGAGGTCGACTACGGATACGAGATAACCCACCCCCCTTTCTCCAAGCATCTCTTAGTCTTTAGGGCGGAGAGGATCAACTTCCGCTTCCTAGATAGCTTAATTCCAGCGAAACTATATTCCTTTCCCCTCCCGTCAGAAGCATAAGCTTCCTTTCACCACATAAAAGGACGGCCGAATGATGGCCTAGCCAATCCATTCCTAAAATGACATCAAAATCTGCCATCTCAAGTATTACTAGGCTTGCTTCTAGGTCTCGGCCCTCGATACTTACAAGACATGGTCCATAATACTTGGTCAAAGCCACTTCGACTCTAGTGGAGAGCGAACTATCAAGCTTGGGTTCAATTGCTTGATTGGTAACTCCATTCGCTTCCCAAAAGAAACGTAAACAAAGGAGTGCGTGGCCCCGGAGTCAAATAATACTGGCGGGTAAACCGGCTACATTTACAATTCCCGGAATATATTACCTCTTAGTTCTATATGCTCATGCAAATCGAAAGAGTAAACCAAATAGTAAGGGATAAAGTCGTACCGGTTACCACATCGGTGATGCGGCTGCCTCTTCAGCGGGACCGCATAAACTCCGGCTTGTCGGGGAGCTTGCTTCCTAGGTAGCCGCAGTTCCTTGCAACATGTCCCGCTTGCCGACGCTATAACACTTAATATTCGGGTTGGGTCTCGGCTAATTGTGGCACAGGTGGTGCCAGGTTGTTTCTCGCGGGTGCCGTAGCGCCCCGCCCCCGTATGGGCGGAATGGCCTAGGATTACCGCCACCCGAGCTCTCTCCGCCAGGTCTCTTCACTCCCCTGTTTCGAGCGAAGAAGCTGTCCCTCCGACCGGACTCTATCACCCTCGCAACCCCGCACTGCCTCGTTGTAGGTCTTCTTATCCAGACCCAAAAGATGCTCTCTAATGCTTCCACGTAGTCCCATGGTGAACCCACGTATCTTTGTCTCCTCTTCCCGCATACCGGCCGGTGCGAAGAAGAATAGCTCTTCGCACCTCGTTGATAAGCATCTACAATGACCGACCCCTGCCGCAGCCGAGAAACTCTCTCTCCATTGAATCCCTCGAAGCTCTTTGGGAAGTATTTGTCGAAGAAAGCCGCTTTAAACACCTCCCGGCCAACTAATGTATATTGGTTCTCCAAATATGCCCCGTGGAATTCCACCAAGCATTCGCCCTCTCTCAACATGTGAGTGGCAAATAGAACTTTCTCCTCCTCGTACACGTCATCAATCGGAAGTTCTTTTCCATTTCCCGAAACCCACCGTGCTGGCCACAATGGTTTCCCCGTCCCGCCGGTGAATGATGACGGTTTCAACTTCAAGAACCCGTCCACCGACCGCTAAGATCGTGCCGTCCCCGGGTATCCGCTCCGTACCATGGTGGTGGATACGGATATGCCCCGGATACGCTGAAGGCGACGGAAGCGATGCGGTGGTGGTACATTTCGTGCTTGGGCCCTTGGCCTTGGGCTACTCCGCACCCGCTGCGAAGACATTTTCTCTCCGGACCCGGGCGTATTACCGGCGGGAACGAACCCCGCCGACCGAGCATCGCTAGTACCTCACCCGAAATTCCTTCCGTTGAGCTTGCATCCGATAGACCAAGTTTGTAACTATGGTCTCGGAATCCCCCGTGAGGTGGTCCCGGTAATTCGCCGGTACTTCCGGGACCTGTTCCTCCTCCTCTTCGGGGCTGGTTTCTCTAACCTGGTCCCGCTCGCCTTGCTCTTCCTCTAGGCGCTTCTTGGCATGATGATGCTTTCTACCCCTTCGACCGTTTCCACCCGCCATCTCGGACTATTTATTTGGATCCGAGAAGAAGACATAACACGTGAGAATCATCAATAATAGTAGTGTTAGTCTTGAATAATGCAAGAGAAATAGTCGGAAGTAACATTTCAATTTGCACAATTTTGGAAATTTTTAAATTTTTCTGGCTCTCTTTGGGGCGCGCCCGGTCGCAACATACCGGTCGCACACCTGTAGAAATATGCTGCGGCCGGTATAGTCGACCGGTCAAAAATTAAATTCTGGCCGAGACATACCGGTCGCATGTCTATGAGATACCGGTCGCCACTCTGGAGACGTTGTTGCGACCGGTATAGTCGACCGGTCGAAAAATTTTCTGGCCGAGACATAGCGGTCGCACAACTGGGTTGATACCGGTCGACCGGTATAGGCATAACCGTCGACCGGTATGCCCAAAATGGCTTTAAAATCGCGAAAAAGTGAGATTTTTCTCACTTTTTCCTTCTCCTTCTCTCCGGTGGCGATTCTTCTCTGGGTTCCGAGTTGCTACAGTTCGACCGGTGCTATTTGAGGCCGATTCCTTCCATTCAAGACCTAGCATATCGTCTCCAGGTAGGTCTCTACCCTCTCTCTCATATTTTTAGGAAATTTTCCTATCGTCTTTATGTAGAAATTTAGGTTTTTCTTTGTTCGAGATGTTTTAACCGTAGGGAATTCTTTTCCTTCGGCTTAGAAAGGGTTTAGGGACCCCCAAGAGCAAAAGCCCTCAACTAATTTGGGGTTTCACCGCAAGGTTTTGATAAAAAATCAAATTTTTCATCTTTTGACCTAGGTTTTCATGAAATTTCGAAATTTTTCTAATTTTTCTTAATTCTTGAAATTTCTTGAAATTTCTTGTTATAATTGCTTGTGATTGGATTATGGAAGAGTGTGGGGGTTACGTAAGTCCTCCTCCCCATGTTTTTGGGTGAGTTCGAGGCTTTTTCCCAATTTATAGCCGTTATGCTGCCGAAATTTCAAAAATTTCTAACTTTTTATCTTGTTTTCTTTTGTTTTACAGATTTTAAATGGCTCCTAGACGCACTCTCGGGAAGCGCTCACATGGTTCTAGTTCTCGGGTTCCCTCTCCACCTATCCCTCAGCTAGATGAGCTATGGTTTCGCTCTTTGGAAGCTCAGGGCTCGGTTTTCTTGGTTCGATGACAAGAGTATCGTATCCGGGCGACGGGTCAATGTGGGACAATTACACCGGTTTAACGTAGAGACGGCCTTTGGTGCTCTAGGTTGGCTGCCGGTTATTTCCTACACGAGACCACACGCCCTAACCTGGTCAAGCATTTTTATGCAAAACGGGAGCTCGAAGGGGATGTCGAAGACCCGAACCGGTGTAGGGATCGCGCATTACCGCCACGTCCGGGGTGTACATATTTCCTTCAACACCCACCAGTTGGCTGACCTACTTGGGGTTCCCAACGATGGAGATTTGGTATACTGCGCCCCCAAGGCGAAAGGTTACTTAACTGAGGATTTGCGCCGAGAGATAGCGCATCAGATACTCAATCCTGGGGCTCCTATGAAGGCAGCTAGCTTGAGACCCATACCCCGGGTCTACGGCCGCATCATCCACGACGATATAGTGCCACAGAGCGGTCACTACAATGAGTTGTCTCGGCTCACCCAAGACGTCACTTATTGCGTCCCGCACCGGAGAGCGGATCTCACTTCCATACCTCATCATCCGGACTATGCATCGGCGGCCGTGACCGATCGGGCCAGCAACCTTCCCCTATGGCCGCCTCGTCACTTTCCTTCTTCGCCGCCCGGGCGTGAGTTTCGAGAGGAGAGACAGCCGTCGAGGACTCCATGACCTCTGACATCGACTGGGATGCGATAAACAGGATGCAGATGGTTGATCTGCCCGTTAGCGATGACGAGTTGGAGGCTCGCCCTCGTCCACTTGGGAGAGTAGCAGCAGCAGCAGCCGCGGCCAATGCGGCCTATGCGGCAGAGATGGGGGATGATGATGATGACGATGTAGTTGGGGGAAGCACCGGTGCCCGCCCCACGGCCTTCACTGTACCACCACCATCCGTTCCCACAGGTGGGCCATCTCAGCCCCTCCCGACTCGGTGTTGAGTATGTTTATCGAGATCGGGGACACCCGGAGGGTCATCCCGGAGTCTCGCGAGCGATGGGTCGGGAGTTGGGACGCCCGGCTCGTGGTCTACGGGTGACTCAGGACCAGGTGCATTGGCTTAGGGTCGCATACGAGCGGGACTATGATATAGCTGACCCCATACCTCCCAGGCCTCCTACCCCATGATTTCCATTCTACTTTTTTTTTTTTTTTTTCCTTTTCATATGACTGTTTATATAACAGGGTAACTTTCCGGTTTGTGGACTGTACCCTGTAGCACTATTTCATTTGATACATTCTCTTCCATTTAATGAAAGTTTCATGGTTTTTCCTAACTAGTGTATGTGCACATATTAGGTTTCATATTTAGAATAGTACATTATTCTCTTTCTTAGTCCGTCTCGGGTATCAAACAATGCTTAGAGTGTGTTTGTATTAAGATTTTTAAACTTCCTAACTCGGTTCATCGACCCCATTATGTGTAGCATGGTTTGTTGGAACAGGCCCGAGAGCTCGATACCAAGTTGTCACACCCCAATTCGATCCAACCGAACGGTGTGAGTGAACCGTCATTGAACCAACGGTTCACACCAGGATCTCGAATAGGCCGTGTCCACCCATACAAACCATTACACATAACCACAATCGAATATAAATATACGACGGAAGACTTAAAATAGAATGAACCGAGTATCTATTGATAATGTAAATAATTATTCTATTATTCAAATCAAACACATAATAATAATATCTTTACATCCCTTTAATCCAATCAAAAATAACTGAAATAAATAAATAAAACAAATCGCGGTACCGCAGAAAGGGCACTCGCATGAAGCGTCATGCTCGCCCCTCCCGCCGTACGTCCAACGGGCTACACCTCCATACGCCGGAGCTTTCACATAATCGTCCACGGTATCCCGCATCAACATCTAAAAACAATGTATATACAAAGGGTGAGCACACAACACGGCTCATAAGACAATCGACAGTTTCACAAGATTATGCATGAGTAACAATCAATTTTATGTCGTGGTCTGGTTTTAAGTTTGCAATGTGCTATAGAAAGGTTTGGTGGCCCCCCGCACCTCTATACACGAGTGTGTGGCGTCGCACAATAATCACACTACCACCAACCCACATGCACCCACCATGGAATAGAGATAGAGCTAAGGTATACCCGCACCTCCCCGATACTCTACCCATACCGGTACCTAAGCCCCCACGGCCGGGGCTCGCAAACCGGGCTCGCAACTAACCAATCCTATATGTCAACAATGTATGCTCTATCCCAGACGGCCGTCTACGGCATAGAGATAGAGCTAGAGCTGCGGGCCGGGTCGGAGACCTCCAAAACCTCACCTCCCCCGATACCCTATCCGCAACTAACCCACTAGGATAGAAACAATACGCAGGTAGACCCTATCCCAACACAACTCCCTACGGCATAGAGATAGAGCTAAAGCATCGAGGACAAGGCGGCGTCGACTCGGAATCCTCGGTACCACCCAACGATGGTCGGGACAACATCAATATCGGAGACCAACGTACCACGATCTTCCCCCGATACCCCACCCGTACCAAGCATGTTAAGATAGAATACTACAAAAGGTGCCGGTGTGAAGAGCGATCCCGGGCCCATGCCCCACTCCACACACCAACGAAAACAATCACATCCTAACAATCACATCCTATGAATGCATGAACAATAATAATAGCGAAAGTAAAGGATGGCATGTGAATATGCACAAACATCACATCATAGATATTCAATGATTAACAACGATTTTTGTCCATTAATTATTAGGTTTAGGTTAGATTCCCTTACCCGGCTCGTTCAACAACTTGCTCCACGTCGCAAGATCCAAACGATAAGTCACGGCGTCCTACATAATATTAGGGTTTCATTGGAATATATTATTTAGGGTTTCATGTTGGTCGGAAACCAACAGAGGTCACAAAATACCCTCACGAGCCGACCGGTGGCATGTACCGGTCGCGGCTCTGTGGGAAAACTGGCGACCGGTATGGTCAGCCGGTCCCCCACAAACAACCTCCCAGAGGTAGCGGTCGCAACATACCGGTCGCACTATGTGCAACCGGTATAGTCGACCGGTATGTCTCCGAAGACCATACATGGGTTCTTTGATTGCCGTCGATCATCCTCCACGGATTTTCAGGGTTTCTCCTATCCATTCTAAGTCTAGGCTTTGAGTTAGAGCTATCCCCAACTCATTCAAGTCTCGTTTCGATGAATATCATCTCGAAACTCGAATCTAGGGTTTGACGGCAACTTAGGGTTATTGGCCAAATTAGGGTTTTAGATCAATACCTACTTTGCGTGGTATTGATCCACCCACACAACTATCATAGGGTAAGAAGATGGATTCAAACACTTACCGTTGCGGGCGTGCGAGAGCTTCGTCAAACGGTAATGGCGGCACCTCCTTCTTCTTCCTAGCTCCTTCCTCCCTCTCCAAGCTCTTTCTCTTCTCTAGGGTTTGTGAGAGACAATGGAAAGGATTTGAGGGGTTTAAGGGTGTATTTAAAGGCTAGAAATAGAGTTTAGTAACCCTACTAGGATTAGGAAACTTCTAGGATTCGAAATTAGGAAAGTGGGACCCGGAGAGACCAAATTTCCAAATTCCCGCACACAGCTGTGCAGACCATACCAGTCGACCGGTACCATCATCCGATACCATCGACCGGTAAACCTAAAATCAGTATATTGGTCGACTTTGGTCCGATTTCGTACCTGTTTGTTATCTGCTTGCCCCGTCTGGCTCGGTGATGATCGGAAGACCTGTCATGACACAAAACCAAGGTTTAGACCGGGTTTTCAGAGTGCGGGTCTTACAGTCTACAATCACCCAAACTGCGTCAACTACTCGAGGAGTCAATGGTAGTCCTGTGCGAAGTCCATAGTGATGCAATCCCATTTCCATGCTGGTTCCGGTAATGGTTGTAACGATCCCGCGGGTCTTTGTCGTTCCGCCTTTACCTTCTGACAATTTAAGCATTGAGACATGAACTTGGCTATATCTGCCTTCATTCCCCTCCACCAATACAGTTTCTTTAGATCATGATACATTTTTGTGCTTCCAGGATGTATCGAGTAAATGGTGGTATGGGCTTCCTTCATCAGTCGGTGTCTAATGTCCATATTTTCTGTTTCAAGTACACATATTCTCCCTTTATATTTCAGTACCTTTTCATCATCCAAGGTGAACTCAGGGTTAGTCCTACCTTTCTCAATATCTTCTTGTACCGTTCTCAGATAAGGATCTGCTTTGATAGCTGCCTTCACTTCGTCCACTATATCCGGTATAATCTTCAATGCCGCGAACATATTTGAAAACCGATGAATAAACCCTTGGTTGGCTGATCCATCCGTTGTATCTATTACATACTGCTCGTTGTCGTGATTGAATACCATTCCGATAGTACACATTGCTGCAGTTGTGCTAGCTTCTCCTTGAGATTTTATCATTGCTTTTCTGCTTAATGCATCTGCTACTACGTTTGCTTTTCCCGGATGATACTGGATATCACAATCATAGTCCTTCAATAGTTCCAACCATCTTCTTTGTCTCATATTCAACTCCTTCTGATTAAATAGGTAAGTAAGACTTTTATGGTCCGACTTAATCTGAAATTTCTCTCCGTATAGGTAGTGTCTCCATATCTTGACAACATGTACTACTGCCGCTAACTCCAAATCATGAGTGGGGTAGTTTTTCTCATGTACCTTCAACTGTCTCGAGGCATACGCAACTACTTGCTCTCCTTGCATAAGCACACATCCTAGTCCCAATCTCGATGCATCAGTGTATAAGGTAAATGTCTGTCCTGGAACGGGAATGGTCAAAATTGGGGCGGATATCAATCTGGTCTTCAGTGTTTGAAAACTCTTTTCACACTTATCCGTCCATACAAACTTTTCTCCTTTCTTGGTCAAACTGGTGAGAGGTACGGCAATCCGAGAATAGTCTTCTACGAATCTCCGATAATAACCAGCTAGACCCCAGAAAAATTCTAATTTCTGAAACACTCTTTGGTGCTTCCCACTTCACTATAGCCTCGATCTTACTGGGGTCCACTTTGATTCCTTCCGCGGATACTACATGGCCTAGAAAGGCGACTTCATTTAGCCAAAACTCACACTTCGAAAATTTGGCGTATAACTTCTCTTTCCTTAAACGTTGTAGGGCTGCGTTTAGGTTCTTGACATGGGTTTCCTTGTCCTTGGAGTATACCAATATGTCATCAATAAATACTATGACCGACGTATCCAACATATCGTGGAAAACCCGGTTCATAAGTTCCATGAATGTTGCCGGTGCATTAGTTAGTCCGAAAGACATCACTAGGAACTCATAATGTCCGTATCTTGTCCTGAAAGCTGTCTTCGGAATGTCACCTTCCTTAATTTTCAGTTGATGATAGCCTGATCGAAGATCGATCTTTGAAAATACCTTCGCTCCTTGTAACTGATCGAACAAGTCATCGATCCTGGGTAGTGGATATCGATTCTTGATTGTCAGCTTATTCAACTCTCTATAGTCGATGCATAATCGAACGCTACCATCCTTCTTCTTTACGAACAACACCGGTGCTCCCCATGGAGATATACTGGGTCTAATATAACCCTTATCCAGCAGTTCTTGTAATTGCACTTTTAATTCCTTCAGTTCAGTAGGAGCCATTCTATAAGGTGCTTTTGATACTAGTGCGGCTCCAGGTATAAGGTCTATTACAAACTCCGTGGCTCGGTCGGGTAGTTCCTCCGGAAATACATCAGGAAAATCCCGCATGACATCAATATCTTCCATTCGTGGCACGTCCTTAGTTAGGTCGACCACTGATACTAGATATCCGACCGCTCCTTTCTCAAGGCACTTCTTAGCCTTTAATGCTGAGAGTATGAGCTTGCGTCTCCTGGGAAGTTTGGTTCCCGAGAAACTGAATTCTGCTCCTTCTTTGTCTTTGAACGTTAGCTTCTTCTTGGCGCATAACAGATTTGCAGAGTGCCGAGCTAACCAGTCCATTCCCAAGATGACGTCAAAGTCTGCCATCTCAAGTTGTATTAAGGTTGCATCCAAGGTCTGCCTTCCAATGAGAACTGGACATGGTCCATAACCTTTCTCTAGTTCCACTTCTAATCCCATCGGTGACCGTACGAGTAATTTGTAGTCTAAGGTTTTGATGGGCAGATTGGTCTTCTTTCCAAACGACACAGATATAAATGAATGAGTAGCTCCTGAATCAAAGAGTACTCTGGCGGATATGCCATTAATAGGTACGATACCTGTGATTCGTTTTTACTTAGTCTACATGCTCAATCAATTCTAATTATAGCCTTACAAGTTTCGGTCATACCTGTGACCACATCGGGCGATGCGGCAGCATCCTCTGATGTAACAACATATACCCGTCCTTGATGTAGTTGCTTCTTGGGTTTTGGGCATTCTCTTGCCATATGCCCTGGTTGGTTGCGATTATAGCACTTTGGGGCTTCAAAATTTGACTTTGGCCGTGGTTGAGCTGCTGGGATAGACTTTGGTGCAGTTGCAAAATTTTGAGGACGGAAAGGTTTATACGTCCTATTGTTGCCTCCATTGTAGGAGTTTCCGGCTGGTCTCTTGATTCCTCTGCTCTGGGAGAAATAACTCTCCTTCTGGCTCGATTCGATCACTCGAGCAACCTGAACAGCTTCGTTGTATATGTTCTTCTCTAATCCCAAAACATGTTCTCTTATACTTCCTCTTAGTCCCGCGACGAATCTACGGGTTTTTGTATCTTCTTCTTGCATGCTAGCCGGTGCAAAGAAAAATAGTTCTTCGTAGCGCTGTTGATATGCGTCTACGGTCATCTGTCCCTGGTACAAACTCAGGAACTCTTTTTCCATTGAATCTCTGAAGCTTCTGGGGAAATACTTCTCGAAGAATGCTTCTTTATATATAGCCCATGTCAGTAGGGCGTGCTTGGTCAATAAGTACGTCTTTGTAGATTTCCACCAATGGTGTGCGTCGCCTTTGAGCATGAAGGTGGCGCATAGTACTTTCTCTTCCTCGGTGATAGTCATCATAAGGATGTTCCTTTCCATCTCGTCTATCCAGTGTGCTGGCCATAGTGGATCAGACGATTTACCGTTGAATTCTCTCGGTTTCATTTTCAAAAATCTCTCCACTAGCCGGGAGTGATCCAATTGATTTTGGTATGCCCCAAACATAGGGGGTGGATACTGATAGTTCCCTTGGGCTGCTTCTGGGACTTGCACCGGAATTGGTGCGGGTCGGTTGTTGAGGTGTCAGTGTGCATGGCTGCAGCCTGAGTGGCTTGAAACATAACTCCCATTGCAACCTGCATTTGAGCTTGTGCGTGTTGCATCTGCTGTAGCTGTTGGGCCAGATTCATAACCACATTTGCTAGCTCTAGTGGTGGAGGTGGCAAATTTGTAGGGTTTGCCGGCTCGGGATTACCCTGTGCATAATTGTTCTCTTGACTAGTCTCATCAGCCGGTGGTGGTGGTGGGACTGTGTTTCGGGTCTGTCGGGTCACTCTACGGCCAGACATATTTACTTTTGAGATGGATGGTGCCTGAAAATCATCAAAATCAGTGAGAAATCATTTATACTTCATGTAGGCACGCTAACCGATATAAAATTCAAAATCTCCAATTTATTCTGAAATAAATACTGTCTTTTCTATGTAGGGTCGATGGTGAGGGTCGCTGGTGTGTCCGACCCTTGGTATCCGACCCTGGGAATGACCTGTTCTTCCCGAGAGCTGAGGGTCGATGGGTGTCCGACCCTCAGTCCGACCCTCGATTTTCTGTCAGATTCCCGAGAGCCGAGGGTCGATTGGAGGGTTGATCCGAGGGTCGATGGTGTCAGTCGAATTGTCCGACCCTCGGACCAAAAATCAGATTTTTAAGATCCGATTCTGGGTCAATTCTCACTATTCCTCCTCCGTTTCGACTCGTCTCTACTCTCCTAGTTGCAACAGTGCTACTTCACTATTGTGGATCGTCCTTAGTCCGAGTTTCGACATCCACATCACATCTACAGGTAAAATTTCCCAACTTTCCCTAGTTTTAGGTTTTTATTTCTAGGTTTTTACTCATTTAGCTCGTCTTTTCCAAATTAAACTTTTTCCAACCGTAAAAATTTGATTTTTATTGGGGGCTTTTGTTATTGGGGTCTTGAGGAACGAAAGCCCTCAAAAAATTTTCAGTTTCATCGGTTGGTTATCGAGAAACTTAAATTTTTCTCTTTTTGCCCAAAATTATCAAAATTTTTTTATTTTTCTTGAATTTCTTCAAATTGGACCTTATCCGTTAAAATTTTCTACTGCATGTAGATTGTAGGATGTATTTGAACCTACGTAAGTTCTTACGCCCACTGGTATAGTGTGGAATGGGCTTCTATTTTAAAATTTTTGGATTTTTATCCTATTAACTCTTTATTTCCTTTTCTCTTTCTTATTTTTGCAGATACTATGGCCCGTACCAAAATGCCAAGGTTGCATGATCCACTCCGCTTCCGTTCGAATGAAGCTGAGGCACAGTATGCTGACTATGCCCGTAAGAAAGTGGAAGGGGGTCGCATGGTGAACTTGGCTGAGCTAGCCTTGTTCAATGTGGAGGGAGCATTCGGTGATATGGGGTGGCTCCCTGTCATCACATACGACGCGTGCACCTGTCCAGACTTGGTGCGTCAGTTTTATTGTAATCTCCAGGTGGTGGGGAATTACAATGTTGTTGAGCACGGCCAAGAGTTACGCATCACCAGCTACGTCAAGGGGGTGCACATCTCCTTTGATTATCGGCAGCTGGCCGATCTGTTGGGCATTGCCTATGATGGCCCTATGGTGTACTGTGCGCCGGGAGAGCCACAGTTTGTTGAGATGGAGATGAGAGCTGAGATCGACAAACCAGTTGCTCCGTCCCGATAGATGGCGGATGAGAGCTTGTTACTTGCGTCCAGCTCCACGGGTCTTCGCAAGATTATCCAAAGCATAATCTGATCCCGCAGAGTGGGCATTATGAGAGGGTTTCTCGCCTGACTCAGTTCTTGATCTATCGCATACGCACTCGCCCGGCCCGGTGCGCCTTCCTTACATCATCATGCAGACGATGATTAGTGCCACATTTTCCGGTCATAGGGGTAATCTACCCTATGGACGCATGATTACAGTGCTACTGACCCGTCTGGGGGTGGATTTGGTAGATGAGAAGATCCAGGAGAAGACCTTCTCGTCGCCTCTAGATTGGGAGGCTATCTGCAAGATGGGGCTACGAGATGCGGAGGTTAGTGATGAGGAGAGGAACGCGATGGTGCGCCCTCACACTCGAGTTGAGATGGCTGATGCTGAGGCTGCTGCTAGGGCTCGTGGGGATCCGGTCGACGATGATCGCTTATATATGGATGTCGATGCAATACCACCGCCATCACCCACGCATGCGGATAGGGCTGGTACTTCTGCTGCGGCGGCTTCGGTACCCGAGACCAGTCCTTCTCATGACGCTGGTCCTTCACGCCCACCTTCTGATATGATGGAGATGCTGCGAGAAGATCGGGGATGCTCGGCGCAGATCCGATCCGAGGATGGATGAGTTGTTGGCTGCTCGACGACGCATCGACGCGCGGATGGGAGAGCTCCTAGAGGTGCAGCGAGCGACTGATCAGAGGATAGCCGGTCTCACAGCTAGTCTCCAGACGACCCAGACCCAGGTGGCCTGGTTGACTAGGGTCTATGTTGAGGACTACGACAGAGATCGTGAGGCACCGCCTCCTCCTTCGCCTCCAGCTTCTTGATTTGTACTTTACTTTTCTTGTACTATAGAGTAACTGTTCGGGTTGTGGACTGTACTCTGCTTTAGCGATGTATATACATTTTGTTTCTCTCACTCTTTGTATGTAACTGGTTTCCCCTTTAATAGATGCATTATTCTCTTTTTAATTCGGTTTCAATCATCACTTGTGCTTACGGTGTGTTTGTATTAAAGCTTTTAATTTATCCTATCTCAGTTCACAATGGTCTGGAATGTGTGTCAGTCCGGCGGGCAAGGCCTGAGATGCTCTGATACCAAGTTGTCACACCCCAATTCCGCACACTTCAGAATGGTGTGATGAACCACTAACAAACCAACGGTTCAACCAGGATCTCAAATAGGCTATCCCCGCGTTATCCAAACTTACACGCATCCACAATCATAATCAGAGTAAATACACAATAGCGGAAATCCTATAAATAAATGAACTGAGAACTAAAATGATATTAATAATTTAATAAAAAATTATTCTGTATCAACCGGGACATAAGTAAATATCAATACAAATCTTTAATAAATCCAGAATAAGAAACCTATGAAAATATCTAATCGAATACACACGAGTTGCACTCGCAAAAGGAGTCGTGTGTATCGTCTTCAGCTCCAACTTCCATAGCTGCTACAGTTCCATACGCCGACGCGTTCATATAATCTTCAACTGTATAACCTGCATCATCAACTAAAAATATTCGACGTCGAGGGGTGAGCACACAATACGGCTCAGTGAGTAGCCAAAACAATGCAACATTACATATGCATGCAAAAAGTCAATTCATATCTTTGGTCTTGGTTTATAGTTTGCAATGTGCAATAGAAAGGTTGGGTGGTCAAAGGTTAACGTTTATTGACACCGCCTCTATACACGGGTGTGGAAGCCCGCCCCGAAGGTTAACGTTTATCGTCGTCCCCATCCACCCTACCATAACATTATACAACAAAGGTTAACGTTTATTGCTATATAATGCTATACCAACACGTAAGCCCTCGTTAGCGAGGGCTTGCAAACCGGGCTCGTCGCTAACCAATCCTAATGCCAAACAGTGTATCCAAGGCCTCACCCCAAAGATCCCTCGAACATCCATAGAGATAGAGCTAAGGCCCCCGGTAGAGTCGAGACTACAAGGACCGAGACCACCTCCCCGATACTCTACGACATAATAGTTCTGCTAAGGTAATGGCGATACGACGATGCCAATGCACAAGACTTGACTTAGAGATAGAGCTAAAGTGCTGAGACCCGCCAAAGGTTAACGTTTATTGACGTTCTCATCACACCTCCCCTGATACTCGCTCGCATCAAGCACATCAACCACACACATACAAGCACATGCTTATTCCTATCATCATCATCATCATCATCATCATGTTATAAACAATAAAGTAAATATGCATGAACAAGTAATAGAAATATTGGATGGCATGCCGTATGCACATTACAAACATATTCGCATAGAATCAAACATGGCATAGGACTCAAGAAATAGAAAACAGTTTATTATTAACCAATTTAGTTTGGGGTTAAGGTTCCTCACCTTAGTTTGCTAATAGATATTTTTCCAAGCTTTAGAACCACCTTTATACTGTTATTATATTGCTAGCAAACCTAAAAAAGTCGATAGAATTTAATTAGAATTAATTCAGAATTTAAAAACCATTCTGTCAACTGAGGGTCGATGCTAGGGTCGATGCTAGGGTCGATGGGTCTATCGACCCTCCCTCCATTCCCGAACTTCCCGAATGTTGAGGGTCGATGGTCGAAACACCTAGGGTCGGATGGTCTATCGACCCTCGGTGCGACCCTTGGTGCCCTCTGGTCCAATTTCCACTTTTAATCCATTCTTCGTGTTTGGGGTCCTATGGCTTGCTTCCTACATTCACTCAACATTCAGTCCATGGTCTAGAACCATGTATAATCCATCTAGATAGCTTTTGTGCATCCTCCTATGGTTTTCCATGAAAGCCTAACCATGGATAGATGGTTTGGGTTTCTCCGAAATCCTACACTCAACCATATCTAACCTAAGGTCTGTAGAAACTCATGGAATTAGTATCCATACCTGAGAAGATTACTTTTCTCTGCAATTTCTTCTCCTTTTTGCTAAGCCTTCTTCCTAGCCTCCTTTCTTCCTCTTTTCCTTCTTCTCTCTTTCTCTCAATTCAATTAGGGTTGTGAAAGGAGTGATAGTGGCTTAGAAACGTCCTTTAAATAGACTAGGAATGTCCTATAATAATCCCATTGAGATTTGGAAGGAATCCCAACCGAAAATTAGGAAATTTCCTAATTTCAGTTTCGTCGTAAAACCGAGGGTCGATGGGAGGGTCGATGATCCCGTCGACCCTAGGGTCTTAAGCTGTCCGACCCTCCCTTCAAAACTGAGGGTCTGACTTTCTGTTTTGGGAGGTCCGACCCTGCCTAGCTGGGTGTGCGACCCTCCCCTAAAATTAAGTGTTTTTGGGTCGATTTGATACCTGGGATCTCGATCTCCTTCATGCCCTTGGTCCATTTGACTCGACCATGATGGGTAAACCTGGTTCAAGGTGGTAAGACCGGGTTAGTTTGACACGGGTCTTACATGTATTCTCTGTAGGAACCTTGCACACCTCCCTCCTTTCAGATCTGTTATGATCTGCCCGAACCTCGCTCTAATGTCACTTGTTAGGGATGAAAGCACAAACAAGAGAAAAATATGAAGAACAAATAAACATATAAACACAAGGATTTACCGTGGTTCAACACCCAATGCAAAATGCCTACCTCCACCCCAAAGAATCAAAGAATTTCTTTTTTCACCAGGAAAACTCTTAACCTCTCTCTACTTCATAGAGTGTTTTCCCTTTTGCTCTGTTATCAAAGGTTTTTCCCATAGAGACAATATATAGGCTCCCTATAAATCCTAATCCCATATAATTATAAATTGACATTTGTACATATAATTGACCCAAACCCAAATACAAATACATTTCCAATAATTGTATGGACCAGACAAAATACAAGACACAACCCAACACATAGTGTAAATGGAGCTCCCCTTATGTTTCAAGAAACAATCTTCATTTTTTTCTCCTTACCTTTCTTCTTGGCCAATGTTTTGATAGGTCTCCCCTTTAGGCTTAACATCAGTGATGGGCTCTTTACCTTTCTGCAACATTTTGTTGACAATCTCCACTTTATTAAATTCTTCTACATCAGACTCATGTACCAAAATGTTTACATCATGCTTGTCTAGATTAGGGGAAGGAATAGATCAACTGCTACCTAATGAGGTCCCCATTTGGACTTGCGAAGCCCATGGAGGTGTAGATACAGCATGTGAACCTGTAGCTATATCCACCGCTGGATAATCCTCCTCGGAGGCAGCTTCTAGAGAAACTTCGTCCTCTTCGTTACTTTTATCCGCATCTCCAACATCCTCCTCAACATTAACTATGACTGCCCATGATGCTCTTCTTCATGAACTATCATTATTTACTGCTTCATGAACATGTGGGTATTTACCTTAATAACCGAGTCAATCTGAAGAGGATCTACCTATACATTTGAGATTGTTGCAGCCTTCACTTGTGTAGTAGTAGTTTGATTACCCTCCACTTCATGAACCTCATTATCAAAGACATTCTTCATTCTGCACTTTTCTTAAGAATGTCAAAACTTAAGAACAAAAAGCACATCCAACCGGAGGGTCTTCATATACAATTTCCTGTTTGGAATAGAATTCCTTGCCTGATAAATTTTGCAATTTACCCACAAGGATCTCAGTTTTTCAAGGAGCATTCTTTTCGATTTCCACGTACACCTTAGCATATCACCCTAGGATTGCATGCCAAGTTCTCTTAGCCATGGCTACAGGCCTCCCCATAGCTTGTGCTATTGAGTAAATAAAAGATTGTTCCCAGTATTCATAAGGTAGTTTACAGAATCTTACCCAATGCAAATTACGGGTTATGCTCTGCTTCTCTACATCAAAATCTGGTTCTTATTTTTGGAAACGCATCACCCTCCCGTTCACCTTAGTGACACCCCTTTGCTAGACAAAATGCATGTATTTATTGAGTTAAACCTGAAAATAAAGAATCCTCATCTCAGAGAGACCATCTCAAAATTAATATTTTTCCATTGTTGCATGATTGACTGCTCATAAGCCTCTAGAGTCAATCCGGCCTATCAATGTTGTTTCAAATTTTTTGAGGTGCTTCTCATAAGGTGCTTGCGGTACAATTACCTTGGTTATACGAGCAATAGTAGTTGCCCTAGTTACTCCAAAATATACTGCAAAAGATCGGGCCGCAACCCTCTGTGGTGTATTTCCTTCGCCATTCTATACCTTAGTTGATCATCCAGTGTTTGGCAAATTATGTGCCTACTACAAACCCTTTGCGACATCAGCAAACGAACATGTTGCCACCCCTTGTGAAGAACTTCCTGTAACATAGCCAGCATTATGTAATGGTGCTGCACTCAGTGACCTCGACGGACCAATGTTACAAGAAGGAATATGTAGTGGGATCTGCACTTCATCAACCCTTCTAGGGACAGCACCGTACCCAAAACCATTGTTCGAATTTATTGCTTCCTTCCCCTTCTCCTACATGTCTACCGTCTGTGTTTACATCCATTATAGCCTTGGGTTCGTCCCCTACTATCGATCTCTGATCTACAATCTACAATCTGGCCATCACATCTAGGAACACAGCCAGGATTTACAGCACTCGAGCCAACAGCCGGCAGCCCTAAGCTACTGGCGATCAACATACTTCCACCGTGACTCTATAACTAACTCTAAATCATTCTATATTTAGTTGTTAATTTACACTTCACTTTGCATCCAAATCCCTTGTATTTGAAAAGTAAATTAAAATTTTTATCAAATAAGTATCATTATTAAATATGATAAGGAATTTAAGTAGTTTATACAATCATGTTGTGTAATAACTATAAAAGTTTCATTATAACCATAAAAGTTTCATTCTAAGTTCAAAAGTTTCACCTACTTTTCCTTTAATTTCCCTTGCAACCAAACTGAGCCTTCCATATTCTTGCATATGTTTAAGCTAAAATTTGTTATATGTCTAGAGGTTGACGTGGATAATAATTCCACAGAAATTGGGTTTCAGCTTAACTGCCACACACTAGAAAAGTAAGGCCGGTGAGTGGAGCCTATAAGCATAGTTCGTGGAGAGATCTTTGTCCCATACAAACATGTGGATGGATTTTTAAAAGGTTTTTACCCATGTAACAATAGAATGTGACAATCTCAAAAATCACAAGATAAATATGAGTCATTCACTCTTATGAATTTTGTAATCTAATATGTTCATTTCTGCTAAGAGGAGAGAGAATGCATGTAATGTCTAAAGCATGGTTTTTGTTCCAGATATCAGACTTGGAATCGACCATGGCCAAAATCGATCCAATATGGATCCAAATCAGTACAAAACCAATGGACAAATGACACATTCTGATACTTAATAAATAAGTATTAGAAAAGGGAAGGTATCAGGTGTCAGATCAGGATTGGCCACTGCTGAAACCAATACGAATTGACTGATCTGGCTAATCCGAAACCGATTACTAAAAACCATGGTCAATAGTATCAATACACATGCATGGACACACAATGCATGCCAATAAAAAAGAGTTATTTAATTGAATTATAAAAATTAAAAGGGAAAATTACACAGACACTGCCTCTACATTTGAGAAAATAAAGAGAACTACCCTATCTTTACAAAAGCTACACAGACTATTCCTCTAAAAATGTTTTTATACACTCTCATTCACACGATTACTTACAACTTAATGAGAGAATGTTAAATTTTTTTAAGACAAAAATACCCTTAATGATGTTGCATTAAAGGAGCTCAAAAGCATTTAAGGAGCTCAAAGGATATAGATGTTAGAAAAGTATAAGTTTAGGGTTTCCAAGAAACTCATTCTCCATCCATACAGTAGCCCTAGAACACAATAGAGAAACCATAAATAATGAATATAAATACATACCTGTCTGTGAAGAGATTAATTTCCATACGCTCCCACGACGCTCCAAGCTTTGATCGAAATCCCTCGGCTACAGTCTTCCACAGCCTCCAGAGGATATCCTGACGTCTCTTGCTAATGGGTGCAGAGAACTGATTAACCGTGACTGTGGGGACGCTAATCCTGTATTTATAGAATACAGATGTAACCCTAAAACCCTTCCCACAATAGAATTAGGGTTACCAAACCTATCTCATACCATGTGACGAACCAAACCAAACCGGTTATACCGTGTCAATCAGATTCCCACTGAATTAACTAGTTTAGATAATTAATTAAACCCACATAAATCTAACAATCTCCCACTTGGGCTATATTAATTACAAAACTATCGTCAACCAGTGTGGCCACGAAATCTAACACACTAAATCGTCACTAACTTTGAAACATCCATCAAGCTTTCCAATGCCAGCAACAGCGAATAATACACCTTAACGTATGGTGTATAAACTTCTGTCAGCCACAACAGAGGTCTACTCAATACATGAATCACCTGAGATAATGCATGAAAATAAACTCTCATGCGAGTCCAAACTTGATTAAAAAACCTTAATCAAAGTGCCCCAAAACCTTTATGGACAACTTAACATGGTATTTAAACATTCCGGAATTATAATACCATACTTTGGCTAGACACCGCCTTTATTCTTTGATATTATCCTTTCATGGCAAACTGCCTCTAGCTTGGATTAATACCAGACTTTGACTTACCGTCATTATTTGTATGGCTGAATACCACCTCTTATCTTGGCTACTGCCTTATATATCTGGCTGAATACTGCCTTGAAACTTTGGCTAAATACTGCCTTGAAACTTTGGTTAAATACTGCATCATATCTGTGACATGTCAAACACATAACTATGTATGCAAAATAACAATAACGTAAATGCTAATGTAAACAAAATCATAGTTACAAAAATTATACCATCAAACCATGAGCAATACAATCAAGCACAGTAAGCAATGTGAAAACACAAGTATAAACATAAAGAGTCTCCCACTGATTAAGCATATCTAGAGACTCCCACTGATTCCCAGATCTTTGGCCACTTAAGCCTCTGAAAAAATTATTTGTTTTCAACTATTCTTATATTGGACATACCGTCCCTTAAAGACTCTCACTGACAAAACCTTCGTCCGAGAATCTACAATGATATAAAAATTTTTGACATCTTTCTTACTTCAAGAGATTCGATCTCCATTATACTTTGAAATACTAGATTTCATATTATTCTTTGAGAAGAACACAGCTGAACCACTGTCAAAATACATCTCAATAGATTTAGAAGTGGAGTCTATAACCTCCAAATTAGAGAATAAATTTTCACACAAGATATCTTGCTTGTTATCTTTACTTAGAGTTACAAAACCCTATCACCCTGACAATGAACCTTGAAGTTTATTTCTTGTCATCAATACAATCATTATAAATTACATCAAAATAGCCTAGAGTGTCATTACTTTTATAAATGAACATATGATCTTTGGTCCTCTGCATATACCGCATGACCTTCCTTTTCCCCATTGTCCAGTAAGCTATACCAGCATCTAACTGAAAACATCATATGACACTCAATGAAAAGGCTATATGAAAATATTACAACCTTAAACATATATCAAGCTCTTTACTGCATTATAGATGCTAATACTCAGTATCATTCTTTGCTTACAATTCTGTCAATTTATCTCCTTTACTGATCTTAGCATCCGCAACTTACTAGTTATACATGCATACTGAACCATTCAAAAACATGAACAATATTCATACTTTGAGATAAATCCAGAATTTTATTTTTCCTGTCACTAGCAAACTCAATTCCAGGTACAAAGGTACTTGCTCATACAGTTTTACATGTCGAATCCACTCCCACTGACCTATAGATATAAACAATGGTCAATGGCAATCTCAACAAAGTTGAAAGAAGATACAACCTTGTTAAACTTCAAATACCATTATCTGGATACCCGTTTAATCCACAGATTGACTTTATAAGTCTATAAAATATATCTTCTTTATCCTTACCACAAAACCTTGTGATTAAAATATATAAACATTTTTTTCTAGATTTTCTTTCATCAAAATGATCTTTACATTTACCTGATGCAACTCCAAAATAAAAAGAGCAACTAAGATCTCAAACTTTGAAGTAAGTTCTCTTTCTCTTCCCTTTGTGTGATTCCACTTTGCTATAAATCTTACTTTGTAGCAAACAATTATTCCACTGGAATCACACATTTTTAGCCTATGAGTACACCACTCATTGACAAAAGTATAAATTTCAAGTCTCGTTATTGTTCATAGATAACAACACATCATTTATGATCATTAAACATTCAAGAGCAATTTCATTACTAATAACTTGCTCAAAATCATTAGGATCTTTATTTTTGTCCATCACCAAAAACATCTATTTTGAAGTACATGTGATTGGATGAAATCACAGATCTACATGGTCTAGTATATCTCTTCATTGCCTCATCTGGCTCTGCTACTATGGCTGAGGCATCGATCTTAATGAATATTTCTATAATCATTTCATTACACTCTAGTAGGATTTCTGATATCTCAACTGGTTACTTCACATCCATTTCCATGTAGTCTCATCAAAACTTCAAGTTTCTTGAGTCTATTTTGACATCTCATAATATGACAACTCAATGTCCTAAAATAATCACTCTCATACAAGTGTTATGAAACCATGTCAGTTCTACAGTTTTAAACAAGAAGATGACTTAAACTAGAACTGACTAACTATGCATTATATTAATAATATAGGCTGCAATATCAATTTTTTCCTTACAGGATCAAATACATTCTTAGTTTTTTTTTTTTTTGCAAACACTTGCTTAAATTTATCAGGAAATAAACCAGTATCACATGGTCTCCTCAAAACTCTCTCATTCAGATCCAATAGTTCTAGTTCTTTTAATAAAAGTTTTTTCACCTTAATTTTATTATTTGGAAAAACAATCATAGACTAAACTATGACAAGATGTCCTAGATGAAATCTCGATGTCCACCAATTTCAACAAATCCTTGTTGTGAATAACCTTCACTTACTTTAATCTTGTCATCTTCTCTTTTAATTAATTCTCACATATATACATGTAATAAACCTTGGAAGGAGAATTACAGAATATTATTCTATCTAATCTTTCTTTGGACAACAGTCATAAACCCTTATGACCAGGGTGGAACATTATAATATACAGTTTAACTTCTAAAGATAGAATAAATTAAAGATTAATGCTTAAGTATCGAATATACTGCACCTTCTTACTCAGAAGTTCCATAATCCTTATTCCTTTTTCACTTAAGTTGTCCAGGTATATAAATCTTTCTTTACATGTCCCTTCTGAGTCACTCTACAAGAATTTTATTCTACTTAGATCCATTTTATCTTGTAGTTTCTTAATGTCTAATTCTTTGTCATAAAGTTTCTGATTATTGCATGAAAAATATTTTCTTTTTATGGGTTTTTCTACCCCTTTTACAACTTGCCTTTGTGTGGGTATATATATTATGCACTATGATATTGGCATTCATATTTTTTTTTTCTTTTAACTTTTATCCTTAGTTCTCTTACTTTAGGGTTCACTATATTTTTGAGCATTATAGGTCACCAGGATCTAACTATACAATTCTTGTGAGGGAGTGAAAAGTCTAAAATATCACTTACATAGGTTTTAATGAACCTACAAATATTCACTTATCCTTGAGTTTATCATTAATACTTAACAGTTCTACCTTGTATTTCCTCACATTTCGAATACCATCTCTTATCATCAAAAACTAATACTGATGGATTTGAGTAATAAAACATCTCTCTGCCCCTTCTTGAAAAATCAAATCTTTCTTTGGATTTCTCAGAAAATATCATTTTTCAATGTTTCTCATCTGAATATTGTTTTACTTGATCTTAAGGACTGAACACCCTAAGGATCAGAATACAAATTTTGTGTTGAGTACAACTAGGTTAAACAATCTTAGACTAGTTTGCAGTTTCCATGCCAATTCATAAAACTGACAGCCAAAGACAGGCATCTTAAGGTATTTAATCATTACATGTCCACAACAATATAAACAATTACAAGTCTACGATTAATACCAAATAAAATTAGCTAGCAAAAATATATATACATAACATGTGCACACTTTGAAAGCAAGACAAGGAAGACTCAAATCTCAACCCCTTGGGGGGGGGGGGCCAAATCCTTGACCATGTGCATGAGTTCTTTATTTTCTTGACACCGCCCCCCCGGGTGGGCGGTGTCATTCTTTCTTGCATCCATAAAGGTGGGGGTTTATGTTGTGCACGTAATACAATTTACAAGTCTAAACATTAAAATACCAATCAATTTTGTACAATAAATTTAAGAAAAATCAGCAAAAACATTGCAAATCGAGTTCCCATAGGGCATTTTTTCATAATAACATATTTTTCAATGCATCAAAATGTACCAAAATATATATCAGATTGAAGATCATTAAAAATGAAGTCCAACGAAATAAACCGGAGGTCAATCCGACATTCCTAGCTCCCAGAATCACTGTTTAATGTTCTTTTGTTAAAAAAACAGAAACCAAACAGGCCCTTATGAGAAAACCCTGTCTTGGTCGGTTCGGGTTGGTTCGATCCGGTCTGACCAAATCGGTTTGGTTCTCTCAAAACCGAACCGAATATTCCCTTTTTATTCTCCACTTTTTTTTTTTTTTTTTTACTACTTTGGTCCAGGCCGAACCACATGGCCTGGGGCAGACCGAACCACGGTCTGGTCCAAAGGGTCAACCGCCGGGTTATCTGGTCCAACCAAATGGGTATACGGGTCAAAAAGTCGGGTTTTCGGGTTATTACCGGTCCAAAAACTGGGTTTCCGGGTCACCCATCGGGGCCAGGGAACCGGGTTCTCGGGTTAACCCACCGAGTCAAAATCCGGTTTCGAATCAACCCATCGGACAGAAAATCCTGGGATCGGGTTGGGTCCGCGGGCTGGACCAGCTCTGGCAGGGCCGGTCTGGGCTGGGTGGACTCGGCCCGAGTCTCCAGCTAACCCGTTAGGGTTAGCAATTTAGCGCCGAGTCGACCCGGTGATGACTCGGCGCCGTCAGGTTTTTCTTTTCTTTTTTTTTTTTTCCACCGGCGAGTGGATCTCACTCGCGGATTCCGCCGGCGATTGCCGACGCGTCCGGCGGCTGACGCCGGCGATTTTTATATCGCCGGCTCCGTCTCTTCGAGGCCTTTCCAATGGTATATAGCTTATTTATTTTGTCGGTCGAAAAAAATTTCGTCTATAAAAAACTCCGACAAATCTGATCGATATTCGATCTAAAACTTCAAAAAAATTTCTCTTTTAATTTGACCATTCATTATCAGTCTTTATAATCGATCTCCATCGATTCTAGGTCTGTATGGTTGGCTCTGATACCAACTGTTAGAAAAGTATTAGTTTAGGGTTTCCAAGAAACTCATTCTTCATTCATACAGTAGCCCTATAACACAATAGAAAAACCATAAACAATGAATATAAAGACATACCTGTCTGAAGAGATTAATTTTCATACACTCCCACGACGCTCCAAGCTTTGATCGAAATCCCTCTGCTACAGTCTTCCACAGCCTCCAGAGGATATCCTGACGTCTCTTGCTAATGAGTGCAGAGAACTGATTAACCGTGGTTGTGGGGACTCTAACCCTGTATTTATAGAATATAGATGTAACCCTAAAACTCTTCCCATAATAGAATTAGGGTTACCAAACCTGTCTCATACCATGTGATGAATCAAACCAAATCGTTTATACCGTCTCAATCAGATTCCCACTAAATTAATTAATTTAAGTAATTAATTAAGCCCACGTAAATCTAACAATAGCCTCCAAACCAAAAAATTGTATGCAAGACCCAGAACCTTCCCAAGCGACTGAAACTACTCAAGAACCTACAGGTAACAGTGAAAAGGGTCCTGGTGATTTTGATCTTAACGAGGAAGTCTACTCTGACAAAATGGCGAGCCCATCGACTCCCAGCTCTGCTCCCATCACGGTTGCCTCAACAAAAGCAGCAGCAGCTTCTGGAATTCCTGCGGCTCCTTTGCGTTCGATGGTATGTGCAGTGGGAAAATTGTCGGCTGACTCAAATACGTACCTGATAGCCGGTGTCATGACAGTGGCGCTGCTTGGAACTGCCTTTCCCATCCCTTCTCTCGCAAAGATGTGTAATTATTCCTTATCAGAAATCTCCACGTTCACCCACCCATGAACCCACCTCACACATTCCCCTTCTTTTCTTCCTCCTGCTCTTCTTCTTCTCTGGCCCCTTCCGTGGTTCTTTTTATTCCCTCTTTTTTTTTTGCTCTTCTTCTTCTCTCTCGTCCTCCCAGTTCTGCTCTTCTTCTTCTCTCTCCTCCTCCCAGTCCCTTTCCTCCAGCTTTTCTCCGTCAATGAAGAAAATTTCAAAGCTCAAAGACATCTCTTTCTTTCTCTCTATAATTCGGATTGATGTTCCATCTCAAATGATTGCTTCTTCGCTTTTCTGATCGACATTCCATCTTAGATGATCTATTTCTTCATCGTATTTTTTATTTTGGAATTTCTCGATTTCATCAATTTGTGTTTCCCGATTTCATCTTAGTGATAATAACGGAGGGAATGACGTATTCGCAAGTTCTGGTTCTTTGTCCGCCAGGGCAGGTTCATGGGTTCCCTGGGCAGCCACCACCGCAGATGGGCAAAGGCCCCCAACCGCCGGGAGCGTCTCAGTTCCCTCCAAGGCCTGGTTCATCCGAGACGCTATGCCGTCGATGTCTGAATTCGATTATCTTATCAAAGAAGGTTCATCAGAGTGGAGGAGCTCTGCGATAATGAGGTCTACATCCAACGGGTTTCCCGACAAACACTTTGACCTTGAGACCATATTAAGAGCGGAGCTCAGGCCAGTCTCTATCAAGCCTGAGAAGTCCTTCGTCGGGTTCTTCTTGTCTTGAAATTTGCAGTGTCCTTTGATGAGATATGGGAAGAAATTAGCAGCAGAAACCTCAATGAAGCTGAGCCCAAAGTCTACATAGTGAGCTGGAACGAACCTTTTTTTTGTTGTGAAGGTGGAGGTTGATGCTTTTCCGTTGTTGTAACTGCCGACGACCATGCCTTCTCTCTCTCCAATACATTCTCACCACTAGAGTCGGTTTCGTTAAAGGTATTATTGTCTTGAAAAAAAAAAATTCAGACATCGTTGTTGTTGCCACTCGAGAAGAACAGAGTTTCGTTGGAAGAGAAAACATAGATTTTCTTAGAGAAGAACACGAACAGAGTTTCGTTGAAAGAGAAAACATAGATCTTTGTTTGCTTTTTCAAAAGTATTTTTGTCTTAAAAAAATTAACATTCTCTCATTAAGTTGTAAGTAACGGTGTGGATGAGAGTGTATGAAAGAATTGTTAAATGAATAGTCTTTGTAGCTTTTATAAAGACAGAGTAGTTATGTGTATTTTCTTAACTCTAGAGGAATGTCTGTGTAATTTTTCTAAATTAAAAAATAAAGAAATAAATAAATAATTATATCTAGACTATGTACATTCTATCCTTCTGTTGGAATGAACATATCATGCTCACATAACCAAATAAATGGCTTGTGGAATTTGAAAAAAATGAAAAATACCGAAGATAACATTTTAATTTTTTTATAAAAGAAAGTAGTTGCATCGGGTTATCCAGCGATCCAAAGTTTGACGTTATATTGAATACTAATGAAAGTTTGGTAGGTTAAACTAACAAAAGTTGTTAGAGATACAACAATTCCATTACAAACACATCGTACAAGATTTTGAGTTCAGTTTACTGAAGTGTAAGTATACTCTTTAGAATTCATCACTGTCCATGGACATGTGATCCACCTATGAATTGTGGGATTCGTTGAATATGAAATCCCGTGGAAGATACATACACGTATAGGTAAACTATTCTCCAACAATTTTAACCTAGCCCATCAAACAATATCATGAATTAAGTTATCTCGAGCTCATCAACATTCACTTGCTTGAGCTCTTCTTCTTAAATGAAATCATTTACTCATGCATGAAAAGAGAACGATGATAATATTTGCCTTGAGGCACTTGTTAGATGTAGCGTCATCAAATCCATGGTATATTGACATCATATCATTGGAACACACCGTTGGTGCAATAGTGAAGCAGAAAGAGCAATAATGGTAGAGAAAATCCACAGATCAGGAAAATGGATATATAGAATGATACAAGTGAACTGTCAACCGATTGGTCTCAGTCAGTTTAGGTTGAGTTTCTTTGATCAATCCATAGATCAGGCATAGAGATGTTTATATTCGGTTGGTTACTGGTCCATAAACGGGCTTTTGGTAATCGGGATATGAAGGGATTCTAAACAGGCTCATACCAAGTGATCATAAAACAAGAGAATTGAACTCATGACCTCTTAGGTGGCTTGACTCAACCAGTAAGACACTAAACAACTGGAAACGCTAAGAATGACTTGAAGAGTATTGTGGTGATTACAACAAGTCATTGCTCCAGGAGACAAAATTAAAAACACTTTCATGCTAAGTGCACTATAAAGATGCAATTAGGGTATCACTTGCTTAAAGTAGTCTTCTATTGTATTCATAAGTTAAGAGATACAAGAGTTCTACAAAGGATAGAAATCTTATCAAGAGATTACATACTATTAGAGTAAATTTGAAATTCAACGACAGATATATAACACTTAGAATTTGATGGATTATGCTTAATCACATAAATAACTACCAACCATGGTTTTAGACTTTTAGGTATCCATATCGTATCAGTTGACGTGTATCATTATCGATCATGGCCAATATAGATACATGGTCGTTGCGGTATCATTTTGCTAATTCAGTATTAATACTTGATCGATATTGGCTGATACAAGCGAATACCAACCGACACATGGGTGATACTGGCAGATAATAACGGATACGTAATTGAAACCAAAAAATTATGCCACATCAACAATGGCGTACCTATATGCGATAATATAATATATATATATATATAGACATATGTGCATATATATATATATATATACCATATATATATATATATATATATATATATATATATCGACACACGTTCAAATAAGGATGAGCAGAGCAAGAAGACAAAATGCAAGCTCATAAACCCCTTTTATTCATTAATATAGTATAACGAAGAAGCTTAATTCTCTTTTAAATCAACAATTGTAACCACATTGGCATGGAGTATAATGAGAAATAATTGTATTACAAAAACCTTGGCCACCCTTGTGTTTCTTTGAGCAACTTTTATTGCATGCAAAAACACCGCCGTTATCCAAATTGCAGAATCCAGTGACGTCTGTGCAGATTCCTACACCCTCTATTTTGGGCATCATCTTCTCAACTACACATATGTCCACACCATTCCAAATAATTAGGGTTTTGCCCACTTCAACCCTTGTAATTAATTAAGAAGAGGACAAGTGTATCACATCAAAAGAGGACAAGTACGTGCAAACCATGAAACGGATATCCACAAGTGGACAGTTAGATCGAGATCAAACTATCCAGGACGTTATACTCGCATGACCGCTACATTCCAGAATCACGAACGGATGCATTGCCCACTCCTCCATGAAAATATCCATGAAGATAACTACCTCAAATAGTCAGGATGCCACAATAGTTGCACAACTGCAGAGAACCACACCTAATTCATGTCACTCCATGTCTCTCTATATATACCCCCCAAAGCAAAGGTGTGAAGATCCTACTTTTGTATTCTCTCTCTCTCTCTCTCTCTCTCTCTCTCTCTCTCTCTCTCTCCCCCCTCTTCTCTAATAGCCTATTCTATATGTTATTCCCCTAACGGATTTACAACTAATTTTTCAAAGTCGGTTTTTTCCATTATCAATCATTTGCATTTGGCTTTTGCACCACTTTGAAGTACTCCAAAGGGCGCATCAAACTAGTGCAAGTTTTCAACGGGAAGCTGAAGCTACTTTGAGCTAAATTTGCATCAAAACCCGGATGCACCATTGGGGGCAAATTATGTCTTCAAGATAGTATCGAGTGTGATACAACCTAGCTTCAACAACATCGTCATTACGTACTACTGGTTCATCCAAATCACAGATAAGTGGATTCTCATTTAAAGTGACTATATATCTACTACAAAATGAGGAGAGAGAAAATCAGTGCAAGTGCAAGAGGTGAGCTGGTTTTGTGGATGTGTTCAACAGTTCTATAGAGTGGTTGACAAGGTCTGTAGTGAGTTAATTGGGTTTCACACTGAGTTGATTAGGCAGTGGGAGCTTCACTATTTGATCAAGCTCTACATAAGTTCTGCAGCGTTTGAAGCTGAACCAAGGTGGTTCTCACTCTGTGGGAGTCCCGGTGAACATGTACGAAAAGTTTTGGATCCAAATTCCAAGGTTGGCTTTGAATTTTTGACTTTTGAGGTTGCTTTTGGTTAGTCGCACAGTAGTATCATGAAATGAAACATACTGAAAAGATGTAGATTGTTAAGTTGGTTTCGCAAGAGAATTGGAATCACTTAATTCTGATATCAGACGAGGGAGATGTCATGATTTCTGTTGGAATTGACAAAAATTCCAAAATTCAAACCCTAGTGCCGGCTCTAGTTTCTCAGGGGTTTGCATTATAAATATTATATAGTTGAAAGGATTTTTCATAATTATCAAGAATTAAAGGGGTGGCTTTTAATTATCCTAAGTTGGTTAAAGTCCGATCTAGTGGCTACAACTGAGCCGTGTCCGCAAGATCCAAATCTTACAATCTGAAAAATGGAGGACTAAGGTGTTTCTCAGCAGACAGTGCTTGATGCTCCTGCTAGGCATACCATTGGATGGACACAACTTAATATTGTGTGGATCCAAATCGTCTCTTGCGAGTGTATCCGCAGGTTACATTGCTGCTTTCCAATGGATGCACGCCACATGTATTCGTTGGTATCCGATGTCTCAAGACATCCCGCCTCAGGACATGAAACGTAAACGGTATGCACATTATCAAATATCTTTTTCAGAGGTGAGAGAGAGGGCAGAGGAAGAAGGTTGGATCGAGGGTTCCCTGAAATGATCACGAACACTGAAAGAAACTAATAGTCGATAATGGAATCAAGATCTGAGTTGGAAAGAGCTACAGATCTGAAATTAGAAGAAAATCGAACAAAATCAAGATCTGATTTAAAGGAAACCACAGATCTGGAAAAAAAAAAACAAAGAATTGAAGAAACACAATCTTGCAACGAAATTAGAGGCGAGAATGAAGATGATCCAGATCTTACCAAAGGAAGGAATCAAGAGATGAAACAAGATGATATGGTAGTGAAAAGAGAGAAAGATCGGTGGAAACGTTCATAGATATGGGTTTCTTGCTTCAGATCTCAAATCTGATCTTTGGTTTGCTTCGTCTACCTCTGATTTGTAGTTTGTTCAGTGTTCTTGTTTTCAATTTGTTCCGCTTCTATCATATCTCTGCTCTTCTCTGGTTTGCTTCAGAGAGATCTGGTCTCGCTTTCGATTTGCTTTTTGCAAGTTATTTTTGGCTTCGATTCTCTAAAATTTCTTGGTCTTCTTTAGTTCTTTAAAATTCTTTGTCTTCAGTCCTCTGAAATTTCTAGATCCTTATCTTTTTTCTTTTTTTTTGAAATTTTTAGATTCTTGTTTCTTTGTCTTCTTCAGTTCTTGAATTTGGAAGCAATGGATTGTTTGCTATTTGTTCTCTGTGAAAAAGGAAACACAAAAAATCAGCAAAAAAAAAAATATTGGAATGATTTCTTACAGACTCTTTGTGATGGATGATGATGGTGAAGAAGAAGAGTTGCAGAAGAAGTGGAAGAAGAAGAGTTGCAGAAGAAGTAAAAGAAGAAAAGTTGCAGAAAGAAAATCAGAAGTAGAAAAAGAGGGATACAGAGGGCTTCATATTTCATAGAATGTATCGAGGTTTAACTTCCATTTCCTGTGGCAACCTGCTTTTGAGACGTTGGATACAAAGGGCTCCACGTGGCGCGCATCCATCTCATGCAGCAACATCTCCTGCGGATACCCTCGCAGGAGACGATTTGGATCCATATTGTTTATCGCATCCCTCTGAATCATATCAGTGATAAGGTGTGTGCGAGCATACAGTGCGACAGCAATACTGAGATTGATCTGACAGCTAGGAACAACTCTGATCATTGGTGACGCGATTAAGCGGATCCGTCATTATTAAATCCTGGCTTTTTTGTTATATCAAACGGCTATTATGGAAGATAGGCCCAGTGTCCAATCATATTTCAACAACCAATTCAACATGTCAGCAGCAGTTGTGATACAATGTGGCATGGGTGCATGGAACAACTTAAAAAGATCATGTTTTGAATTATTTAACTGGCTTATCTTAGATTGGCCATATCTTGCCCTTCTAATTTCCTAATTGACGATTCAAATTGTGCTCTCTTTGTTTTTGAATGAACTATAGTTTGAAAGTAAAAAATGAGGAAGATGGTGAATAGAAGCTACGGGTTTTGAAGGAAATGCTCTCCTTGTAGTTGGTGGTGTGATTTTCATGTGTTGAATCACGTAATCTCTATTTATTGTGGTTTGTTTATTTTTTTTATCTTGTGGAGTGTGTTGTGGTGTGGTTTGCAGGATGGATGTGTATAACTGGTAGACCTTTCTATTATATGATAGCAAGATAGTTATACATGCAATCGTGTATTAAGTTCAGTGTATGCATGGTAAACTCATGGCAGCTGAGTTTTGTCATGAAAAATTTAAAAGAAGAATTTTCTCTTCAGCATATATTATCTTTAACCTGTTTGATTTATCTTCAACTGCATATTTTTATTGTTGTTTTCTTAGCAATTGATTAATCATATTCTAGGTGGCATGGACCGATTTCTGGATGGCTGATGCAATTATGGATGGATTGATTAATCGTTGTATTCCATGTTTTGCTAATGAAAAGCATAGTAAAAAGCCTGCATCGGTGGAAACCTTTTTACGTTGTTATTTTAGTTCCTCACTCCATCTAAATAAATTGAATGGAAAATTTTAAGTATTCATTAGAAATTGTGCTGTCAATATTTGTGGGAGTTTCATGTCAAAGAAAATGTCTAATTGTTTCAATTTGAGTTTGAAATTTAAAAATCATCATCACAAGCTGTAATCAGAATCAAGTTATTGGAAAACATGGTCGTCTTCATAAGTCCAATGCACATCTGGATATTCTGAATCCAATTATTTTTATTTATTTATTTATTTATTTATTTGTGAACAGATTATGTGGTTATTTTGAGTCTCTAACATCAGTATCCTTTCGATACCCATCCATGGGTGTGGGGTTCACACCAATTAATTAATTCTAGTAAAACATATAAATGCGAACTGTCTCAGTCAATCCTTGCATCGTTGCTGTCAGGTCTTCGGATTGAATCCTACCTTCTCCTAAGAGGTAAAATACAAAAGAAAATGGCACAAAATCATATCCGGTTATACTGCCCAACTGTTCATAGATTTATTTTTGGTAGAAACTGTTCATGGATTTCTATCTAGATGAATAAATTCTTTTTTTTTTTTTTTTGAGTAAATATATGAATAAATTCTTCTTCTTTTTTTTTTAGTAAATATATGAATAAATTCATTTTCACCATTGGTGACAAAAAACTGGGTCCAACATAGATGGCAAAGTTTAAACAAAATGTCGAGTAGATCATTAACACCCTGTTTTTTTATTAATGAAATATAATTATTTTTATTTTATTTTTAACTTCCAATTATTTTTAGATCTCTATTTTTTTTTTCTTTGGTGGAAGATCTCCATCCATCACCAAACGGAATTCCAAGGTAAAAAAAAGTAATTAAAAGACAAAGTTCAAAAGCCTGACTTTATTAATCATTTATGGTCGGGAAACCACAAGACCACCTTCCTAGTCCCTTATTACTCGGCCCCCCACTGCTCAACAATTATACTTACAGAAACACTTATTAAAGACAGAAATTTTTGATGCGGAACAGTATCCTGTGCCATTATAAGTTGCTCGGCATTGGGCATCGCAAGCCGGATCATCTTTGCAGTTCCCAAGGAATTTGGTGCATGTATTTGCTTCCACCTGAAGAACCGTCTTCCCAACTGCATATTTCAAAAAAAAAATATATAATATAATATATATATATATATATATATATATATATATATATATATATATATATATATATATATATATATACCAGTATATCTTCAGTATGATTTTGATATTCAATACATACTAATCCGTTCGATCAATATTAATACCAATGCCATGCCGTACGAGCTTTGGTTCTATGTAATTTTCTATACGGTTACCATACCAGTTCAAATTTGAGTACATGATTAAGGAATTAAAAATAAAGTTGCAGTATAACAAACCTGAGACGGCAAGGAGGATGGCAAGGAGGCAGTAAAAGGTGTAGAAGAGCTTTGCCATTCTTTCAGTTGACTATAACAAACTTTTACTTTAAGTAAAATATTTTAGTTGGCACTAGTTCTATGTACACAAGGGCTTTTATGGGGATTTAGATTGTCTTCCATCCTTGAGTTTCTTTAGTCATGATTCAAAGATTGGAGTTACTCACTGTACATATAAATACATTAGTATATACGTCTAATAAATTCTAGCCATTGAATCAGATGAAAAAACTGAATGGTAGAAGAAAAAAAATCTATTTTTTCCTTTTATAGAGATGAAATATTTAATGACTGTATAAATATTTTTGGATCTCAAATCTATTAGAGAGGTGCAATTGATGGAGATTCATGTATATTTTGAAATCTAAAAGAATCAATTATTTCTTTTATGAGCAAATTAAGGGAAGGGATGAAGGAGACCATCCTTCTTTAGGGGAAAGTTAGCCAAATGCAGCTTCCGGCTTAGTCTTGTTAGTAAGGAATACAATTAATAAAAAGAAAATAAAAATTTTCATAATCATTACACACAATAATTGTATAATTAAAATGGAACAATCATGTCTCACAAAAATTCTTTGTTTTTATTGATTACTGGGAAGACACTAATCATGATTTTGATTTTATTTTTATTTTTTATTTGAAAATATTACAAGAATCTCTTGACAAGATTTGATTCCATGTATTTAAGCATTAAAGTAGAGGATGGGTGTTGGTGCAACAATGAGATGGTTTCCTATAATCAGGTGGTTATGGGTTTGAATTTTAAGACAGTCTCTTTGTGAAGTAATGGTAAGAATACATACATTAACTTCTTCCCAAATCCCATTAATAGTCGAAACATCGTGTACTAAATACGCTTTTTTTGAGAAAAATATTTGCCCCCGTATGTGCTCTCTCCATCGATGAGCTATGGTTTTCTTTCGTGTGAAAGATTGGTTTGGTGTCTAGTTGACTATTGGATGATAATATAAAGTCTATATTTGTTGAGGTGAACAACGTGTGCCTTCCTCAAACTATCGCAATGTGTTGCGGAGCAGAGGCGTGTTTTTGTTCTATTTTTGTGCAAATGTGAGGTGTGCGGTTGTGCGGGGTTATGCCCTTATCCGAGGCGTGTGGGGTTTTTTTATTCGACATACTATCATGGTGACAGCAAGTCGACTAACCGGTTTGATTAAAATAGCATTCAACGGTTATCAACCCTTGTGTGTGTAAATCATCGGTTAAAAAAAGGGACATGTCTCAACGTGTTACGATGGTCTCCATAAAACATGTTGCTACCCGGTGCCTTTTGTTGCTTTTTTTTTTTTTTTTTTTTTTTTTTTTTTTTGGCTAAAGATCAAAAAAATACTACAAAATATCAAGTATAGTAAACCCTCTGCTTTCAGCCTTGCCATTAGGAAAGCCCTACCCTCGAATATTATGATCTACTAAAAATAAAAAACAGATGATGCTTAGAAGCGTCCCAAACTACATCTCTAGTCACAATGGGTATGTATTCCAAAATTTTGGAGCCATAGTGTTAGGGATCAAAACACAAACAAGAGAAAAATATGAAGAACAAGCAAACACACAAACATAAAGATTTTTCATGGTTCAGCACACAATGCGGAATGCCTACCTCCACCCTAGACAATCAGATAATTTCTTTATTCACTAAGAAAACTCTACACCTCTTTCCACCTCACAGAGTATTTTTTTTTTCCTTTGCTCTGTTACCTAGGGTTTTTTCCAAAGAGACAATATATAGGTTCCTTAGAAACCTTAATCTTACACAATTACAAATTGACCCGTGTACATGTAATTGACCCAAACCCAAATACAAATATAACTCCAATAACTAGGTGGACCCTACAAAATAAAGACACAACCCAACAAATCTCTACCTGGCTTGGATTCTACAAGCCACTCTAAAGAAGAACCCGTTGATGTAAATTCTGTAAATTGTCTCTGCCAAACCGTTACACCTAAACCAGTATAGCATATACCCTATCCAGGTGTCCCGCCCAGCTCACCACTGTAAGATGTGATATGAATTCACCTCTAACATTATTGCAGCATCACCGGAGAGACCACTTCCACTCACAAAATCCGAAGCGAAAGAAACTCACTTCTTTCCATATCAGCACTTATCACAAATTAAATTTTCTGTAGTTTCTATCTTTCATATGTTCTCTTTTTGCTTGAGTTCCAATAGAATTATCATCTGTTTCAACGCTCTCTGCAAGTCTGTATAGATTCCCAACCATCTGTACCTATATCACAATCATGGTCCCTCTGAAGACCTTGAAAACTCCACCTTCAAATGAGCACCTATAGTTTCTCGAATCCAGTGTTCCCAATGAAATCAGATTCTTTTTTAGATCCAGCACATTTCTAACCCCAATTATAGTTCACACAATCCCATCAAACATACGAATCTATACAGTCTCAATCCCAACAACCTTACTTTTAGCATCATTTGTCATTCTAACCAAAGCCTTATCACATGCATGATATGTAGCAAACTGCTACCTAACAAAACACATTTGAAATGAACAATCCGACTCTAAAATCCAATCTGAAATATTCATACCTGATGAAATAGTGAGATAGACATCTCCATCACCTTACCCATCCATGATAGCAGCAATAAATGATTTTTCTTCGATCTCCTTGGCCTCCTTTTCCTTTCTATCCTCCTTACACTTTGGACAATTTTTCTTTATATCTTCCTCCTCGCAATAATAAGTTATTTTGCGATCTTGTGACCTGAAGCGACCCTTATTCTTGCCATGCTCATGTCTCCCTTTTGATCTTCCTCTGCCCTAACTACCATCTGTAACCAAGGCATTACCCTCGTCTGATGTCCCCTCACCATTATTTTTCTTTCATTTTTCATTAATCAGCAAAGCAGCAATAACATCATCAAGTTTGAAAGTATCCTTACTAAATAATAGTATAGTCACAATGTGATTAATTGAAAGCGGTAATGAGGCCAACAGGAGAAATGCTTTGCCCTCCTCTTCAATCTTTACATCAAGAACAAACAACTCTATTAGAATTCTATTGAACTCATCAATATGCATCTCAAATTTCGTTCCATCTAATAAGCGAAGGCCATATAATTATTTCTTCAAGAACAATCGATTTGTCAATGACTTGGATTTGTACTTGCTCTCCAGCTTAGTCCAAACTTCTTTTGGATCCTCCAAACCAATGAGCTCATGAAGAGTGTTATCCGTTAGAAACAACTAGATCGTTCTATCTGCTTGATCCCTCAGCTCTAGCCATTCATCATCCATCATATTTTCCAGCTTGTCGGATTTCTTCTTGAGAACCTTAACAGTCCCTTACCGCATAAGAATATTCTTCACCCCTTATTGCTATAAGGTGAAATCATTATGGCGAATGAAGGGTTCTATAGAGAAGTTTAAACCCTTCACTGTCATCCGATTAACCCAATCTTTGCCTTCCATACCTTCTCCTTTCTCTTCTTCTGATCTATTAGAGAAAACCCTTGTTCTATACTTATAATGTTTTATTTTTAGGGTCCTTCCACACCTCTCTCATTCCAAATCGTTACTGTAAGACCTGTACTCCACGAACCCGATCTAAACCTCTATTTCGTGCCGTGACAGGTCTTTCAATCATAATCGGACCACACGGAATGAACGGATGACAATATGGTATGAAAATGGAAAAACAAAGGTAATAATTTTATACCGGTTTCACATACCAGTTTACCATACCGGTCGACCAGTATCTCTGCACGGGCAAACCAATTAGATTCCAAAACGGATCTCTATGGGTCCCGTTTGCCAAATCTCTATCCTAGAGACTTTCCTAATGTAGGAAACCTTTTCTAAAACCTATCTTAGCCTATATAAGGATTCCTAAACCTCCTTAAACCCTCTTTGTTGACTCTCACGAACCTTGGAAATGAAAAGGAGATCTGAAGTGAGAAAGGAGCCGATAAAGGTTGTAGGAGATTCCGTTTGAAGAAGAACACCATAGTTCGTAGACCAATGGTAAGTGTTGTACCTCTCTCTAGTTTTAGGCTATTCTAGATGTCGATCAATACCATGCAAGGCAATGTATTGATCCAAAACCCTAGTTCACCGACCTAAATTGGTTGGTAAACCCTAAATGTAAATTTTAGACTAAGGATCATCGGAACTAGGACTCTAATGGAAGATAAAAATAAACCCAATACGTTGCTCAGGCCTAGAATGCATAGGAGGAACCCTAAAAGTTATGATGGATGACCGACGAAAGACGAACACCAAGTTCGTGGTCTTCCGGAGGCATATCGATCGACCATACCAGTGACATATGTGACCGGTATCTCTCGGGTAGCCTGCCAAGGCTGTCCGGTCGACTATACCGGTCACACCACTATACAGTGACCTGCGACTAGTATATGCGATCGGTATGTCCAGAATGGGTTAGTTTTTTTACCAAGTTGGTTTCCAACCAACATAAACTCTACGGAATTAATTCTAATCGAACCCTAATGTCGTATAGGACCTTTTAACAACCAAGTTGGACTCTATAATGCAGGGGAAGCTAGCAATCAAGCGTCGGGTAAGGGAATCAGACCTAAACTCTAATTAAAAAATAGAAAAAATTTCATCTAGACCCCATCAAAGATTGCTAACATCATCTACACCCATAAGAATGCAAAAACATCACTTAGGTCCACTTAACTGACGGAAATCACTAAATTTATTGAAATACAATTTTACCCCTCAAATTATAAATTGTAAAATTAAAAAATTATGTTCATTTACTACTTTATCCTTCAAATCAAATTGTATTTATCATGACCAACCCCGGTTTTGCTATGGCTTTCAACCCGACCCGCCCGACTTCGAAGATCCATCTCAGGATTCTTCCTTGCCCGATATGATTTCTGCGATTATTTTTCCATGGTGTCGTCTTCTTCTTCTTTTCCCCTTTCCTTATGATTCTTTTTCTTCTACTAAAATATAAGGGAAAGTTATGAATCCTTAGAGAGAAGCATGTATATCAGCTCTTCAATTCTCATCTTTGGATCTCATATCGGTTCCGTATTCCCACACCCCAAGCTTTAATCATTCGCTGAGATTTGATTTTAGATTTGGTTCTACCCGATCCAGGCGATATTTTTGTTTTCTGGTCCACTATAGTGAGAAGCAATCCTCATGGACTTGGTAAGGATCTATGAAGGATTCATTTTTTTTTTGTTGGTAAAATATGAATGATTCATTGGAGTTTCTTCCGTCGTAATTTTATCTGCAACTTTAATTTCTATTTCACTACTGTGATTCAAACAAAACCTCACTAAAAATGTCTTCAATCACGATATCATGATATGGGGGTTGAGATGGAATCATTAGTTATTTGGAGGATTCAACGGAGGATCCACAATAGAATGGTGATTCATACCTAATGATTCAGAAAACTCAGATCTGAAGAGAATAACTAGAAGAAAACTCAGATCTAAAGAATGTTTTAAGAGTGATGCAGAAAACTTTAGATCTGAAGAAAACAGGTTCATGAATCGAAAAAAACTGTGGAGAAAAAACAAGAATGTAGAGCTGGAAAAAAAACATAGATCTGAAGAGAAAGGAACCTTAGAGATTCGGAGACTTGAAGAGAAAGGAACCTCACAGATCTAAATAAGGGCTTACCGGAGAAGAAAACCCAGGTTGAAAAACAGAGTAAGAGAGAGAAAGAAAGAGAGAGAGAGAGAGAGAGAGAGAGAGAGAGAGAGAGAGAGAGGAAGCAATGCACAAGTGGAAGAGAGGGGTTTGGGTAAAGGGTATAATGGTCTTTTTAATAGGTCAAAGGGTATTATCATCTTTCAAATATTCCAATCCACCTGATTTCAACGTTTAATAGAAATCAACTGATGTAGTAGACTTCTTTGATTAGCACAGTCATAGTTTCGGGGTATAGATGATGTTTTTGTATTCTTGTGGGTGTAGATGATGTTAACAATCTTTGATGGGGTCTAGATGAAATTTTTTCTAAAAAATAACAGTAAAACATTATTAATAACTACCTTGTTTCTATGGAGTGTTGCTTGTGCATATTCACATGTCATCTTTACTTTCAATTATTAAATTTTGTTTATGTACACTCGCTATGCTAGGATTGTGTGTTAGGCATGTGAATGTTTTCATTGGTATATGGAATGGAAAGGGCCTAGGTTATTGGATCATTCCTTACACTAGCATCTTTCGTATCACTACTATCTTAGCATCCTTGGTACTGGTAGGGCATCAGGGGGAGGACATGGCATTGTGGTCTCCAGTCTAGCCGCCAGACTCAAGCTCTATCTCTATGCCGTAGGGATCTATGGCCATTAAATCATAGTTTTACATGGTTATTTACCCTAACCCATTCTCCATGATTCTCCTTTAAAATTTGCTTAAAAATTCATACCAACATCTCAATTAACAATGAAAAAGCTCTATACTACGTGATCTACTTCTACAGAGATAAGTTCCATACATTGTAATACTATAGAAAGCTAAAACCTTCTTTGCAAAAACCTTCCTCTCAACCTTTTTCTCCAAATCTCCTTCTCCTTCTCTTCCTCTCTCTTTCCCTCTTAGGTTTAGGGTTTGAGATTGCTCCAAAAGAATGAAAGAGGGTAGAGGGACGTCCTCTTTATGGAGAAAAGCTCTCCATATAGAATCCTCCCACAGTTAGAAAAGAGATCCCCTTTGATTTGAAAAGTTTTCAAATCACGGAGTCTAATCTGGGTTTTTATGGTCGACATGTGTGCTCGTAAAATCCGTCGACCACAAGACCTAAAAGTGCCGACCATACCCCTAAATTTGTATGGTCTCACCTTGATCTAGGTCTAGTCGACCACACAAGCTTAAGGAGCGACCATACACTCAAACTCTATAATTTTTGGGTCGATTTACTTACCTTGCCTTGTGGTTTCTTCACATGGTTGGTCCACTAGATCCAGCTATGATGGGAAGACCTAGCACGTCACAATTAGACCAGGTTAGTGGAGTGCGGATCTTACAACTCCCTGTCCTTTAAATAAATTTCATCCTTAAAATTTATACGTACTGATTTTACAACTCCCCCACCCCCAAAAGAAATTTCATCTTCGAAATTCTTGAAATTTGAATGTACTTCGGAGTCGAATAGGTGGGAATACTATTTTCGCGTGGCATTTTCCTCTTCCCATGTAACCTCTTCCACGTCTTGGCTTCGCTAGGTTACCTTCACATAATAAATATCCCAACTTCGGAGATATTGTACCTTCCAACTGGTGATCTAGGCTAGAACCACTTCAAAAGTTAAGTCTTCTGTCAAATCTAGTGGATCCGTGGTCAATACCTGTGATGGATCTTTAACGTACTTCTTCAATAGAGACACACAAAATATGTCGTGCACACTAGAAATAGACGGCAGTAATGCAAGTTGATATACTACTCTTCCAAGTCTCTCCAAAATTTTTGTAACTATGACACAATTTCCTATTCTTACCACACCGTTTCAAACCACGCATAAGTGATATCTTCAAGAACACTTTGTCACTTACGATGAACTCGTGGTCTTGGCGTCTTTTCTAACAATCCTGATGTGAAGACAATGGGAAATCAATGATCCTCCTCGGGATGAAATGTATATCCGTATCGATGAAGATCGATTGTTCTGTTGGAGTCGTCACCTAGATTAAGGTCTAGGACCTTGAAAAATGTAGCCTCACCCTAGGGTAAGACTTCTACTGACTCGTGACCCAATGTATCAGTTCTTTGGTCTGCAAGAGATCGGGTAAGTATTCATGGTACGGTTATGGGAAGGTGTTAGGCACCCAAATCGCCCGATCAATATCGGCCTCCTAAAATTTTCTTAGACTCTAATTTTGACTGTGCTTGGTCAACTGGATGACTAGGGTTCAATGGGGGATGTCCTAAACCAAGTTGCTAAGTTGTTCTAACCTAGGGTTCAGCCAATCATGTTTTAAAGCAAATAAACAAGCAAATGTAATGTACAATATTATACAGTGAACCGGCCCAAAGATGGTCGGTCTTGGACTGAATCTGAGACGTGTAAGACATCTCAAACTGTCTACGTATTCCAATCCTGGAAATCAAGTCCAAAAGCGTAGTTCAAAAATGGGTTTTGTGATTAAAGATTATGAAAGTGATTTATGCATGTGCTTTAATTAGATTTTTTTTGTTCAAGTTCAAGTTTAGGCTGGATGTATGGTTGATGGGTGGCTTTGTACCGTATTTGGGATTCCCAAATTGCCTACGTATTCTAGGGTGTGCCCTAGAAATCAGGAACGTCATAGTTCGAAATGATTGTGAGAGTCGGATTTGGAATGTGTACCAAATTCCTTCCATTTTTGTCAATAGGATCTAGGGATGAGACCTAAATTCCTACCATTTTTATTTGGGATGTGTACCAAATTCTTTCTATTTTTTGTTAATAGGATCTAGGGATGAGACCTAAATTCCTACCATTTTTATTTGGGATGTGTACCAAATTCTTTCTATTTTAGTTAATAGGTTCTAGGGATGAGACCTAAATTCCTACCATTTTTATTTGGGATGTGTACCAAATTCTTTCTATTTTTGTTAATAGGATCTAGGGATGAGACCTAAATTTCTATCATTTTTATTGTTTCCATTTTTTAGGGTTTCACTTTCCCTAATTATTATTTTCTATTCATTTTTAGGGTTTTACCCTAATTACTATATTCTTTCCATTTTTAGTGTTTCCTACCCTAATTATTGTGCTCTTTTCATTTTTTAGGGTTTTCTACCCTAATTGCTATTTTCTTCCAATTTTAGGGTTTTCTACCCTAATTGCTATTTTCTTTCCATTTTTACGGTTTTTCTACCCTAATTGCTATTTTCTTTTTATTTTTAGGGTTTTCTACCCTAATTGCTATTTTTTCAACTTATCAAGACAAATATGGCAAATGAAAACATTTCAACTATAGCAGTGGTAGTAATCCAAACATAGCAATATGCATCCAAAAATAGCAGTGAGCATCTAAACATGACAATGAGAATCTGAACATGGCAGTGAGCATTTAAACATGGCAGTGAGCATCTAAACATGGCAGTGAGCAATTAAATATGGCAATAAACATCTAAATATGGCAATGAGCATCCAAACACTCATGATGAAAAATTCAACGGTATAAGTCACTCAAAAACACAATCTAACCCTTCAGATTGATTTAAAATCAATCTTGATAAAAAAATCCAATGGTTTAGATTCAATTTTAAATCAACATGCATATAATCAATGATCATGATTGGAAACCCATGGATCAGATTCAATTTTAAAATCAACATGTATATAATCAATGATCAAGATCCGCATCCCATGAATTCTACGGGGAGAAGATCGGTTGGTGATGAAGGACATATTTCGACAGGACGGGTGGAATGGTCAGTGCTGCAGGGATAGGGCTTAATGATCGACGGGTGGATAGCTTCGGCCATGGAGGTAGCTGGTTATGTAGGTTGCTGGTTGGTGATATGGGATTGATTAGGTGGTCCGATGCTGTGTAGAGATTAATGGCAGTGTTCAGGTTTGGTAACAGGTGTCGCATAAGGTGATGATAGTTAGTGTGATGTTCGGTGATGAAGGTTGCAGAAGATGGAGGTGCAGGCGTTTGCGGGTAGTGTGAGATGGGGGTGAGTGGGGATACACGTGGCAATGTGATTTTTGGTGGTAGGAATAGGTGTTGCGGGTTTGATGGTAATGGGATTGAAGAGTCGATGGTCATGTAAGGCTAAGTCGGCCATGGTCGGTGGGACAGTAATGGTAGAGTGTTGTGGGGTCGTGGGTTGTGCCACAGGTGGGTTTGGATTCGGTGAGCAAAAAATGTTGTTTGGATTGTATCGATGAGTGATGGAACAACAAGATGTGGCAATGGAATGATTCAATGAAAAGGATAACAGTGGGTTTACGCAGCAGATTGGGTTTAGCGGAGACGAATCGGGTTTGCCTGGGTTGCTGCAATGGCTGTGGTAGAGTGCTACCAATGGCTGTAAGTAGCGATGACAGGTGTGACCGAAGGTAATGACAAGTGGTCGGGCAGCATGACTATGAGATGGAAGTTGAGCGATATGGCTAAGGGACTGGTTGTGGTTATGGTATTGCAGGGTTGGCGGTTTGGGTTGATCTGCAGCAGGGTTCGGTGGTGAGTTTAATGGATAATAGCCATGGTGCTTGGTTTATGAGTGGAGTGAGGCGATGGAGATGACCGACCAGGTTAGTGCAGCAGGTAAAAAATTAAACAAAAAGGGACTTACCTCCTCTGCTCTTCTTCGGTTCTCTCTCTCAATTCCACTTCTTATTTTTTCCTCTTTTTTTTCTCACCACCCCCACTCTCTTTTTCCTCTCTATTCACCGCCCTCTCTCCACTTTCTTCTCTTTTTTTCGATTTTCTTCTCTTTTCTTCCCCAAAATCGAAAAACGCCCGCCTCCTTCTTTCCCTCTCTCTCTCTCTCTTTATCTCAATTTTCTTTCCTTTCTTTGTTTTTTTTCTTCTTTTTTTTTTCTTCCTCCTCTTCCCTCTCTCCGGTTTTCTTCTTCCCCAAAACCGAAAAGCTCCCCGCCTTCTTTCCCTCTCTCTCTCTTTATCTCGATTTTCTTTCCTTTCTTTGTTTTTTTCTTCTTTTTTCATCTTCTTTCCCACCGATCTCTCTCTCTCTATCTCCTCTTCTCGATCTTCTTCCCTTTCTTTTTCTTTTTTTTTATTCTCCCTCTCTTCTCGGTTCTTCTTCCTTTCCTTTTCTGTTTTTCCCTTCTTATTTTATTCTTCTTTCCCACCGATCTCTCTCTCTCTCTCCTCTTCTCGATCTTCTTCCCTTTCTTTGTTTTTTTTCCTTTTTTTATTCTGTTCTTTCCTTCTTCAACTTCTCCACCTGTCCGCCCCTTCTTCTTTCGGATTTCCTTCCTTCTTCTCCCTCTTCTTTCCTCTTTTCCCTCTTCTTTCCTCTTTGGCAATCTCACCGACTCTTCTTTCCTTCTTTTTTTTTGGATTTTTCCTCCACCTGTACGCCTCTTCTCCTTTCGGATTTCTTTCCTTCTTATTCTCTGTCCTCTTTTCTTTTTTTTCTATTATATATATATATATATATATATATTTATATATATATATATATATATATATATATATATATATTAACATATATGATGTAATATACATATAAAACATGTGCATATATTATATGATATATAATAATATATAAAGAAATATATGCATATGCGCCAACATGTATTGGTCCAGATTGACAAGGATTGATTGGATTGGACCAAGACTGGCTTGGGTTGAGCTGAGTTGACTGGATTGACTGGAATTCACTGGGTTTTCTCTCTATCATTTCATGGACCATTTCCACTGTTATTCCGCACATAATTTTTTCGATAGCCTCTATTCCAAATTTTCTATGTTCACTTTGTAGAACACTAAAAATGAGGAATATAGGAGCTTGAATCACCTCATTTGGAAATAAAATGGTCAACTTAAGAATTTTTGAAGTTTAAGCAGACCAATTATCGATAATTTAGCTGACCATTCTGCATGGGATCCTTCGGAGACTTCTATCGGAAATCCTTTACGTCCACTTTGTAGAGTATTAAAAATGGAACATAATGAAACTGAAATTACCTGATTTGGATATGGGATGATCAAAATATGAATTTTCGAAGATTAAATAACCATTTTCATATGTAATTTTGCATGGGACCCTCCGGAGACTTCTACCCAAGCTTTTTCATGTCCACTTTGTAGGACATCACAAATGAAGAATAATGGCTTTGGAATCATCTGAATTCGACGTAGAACGGCCAAGATATGAAGAAATGAAGTGCTATCGATAATTCTGCATGAAAGCTTGCATGGGGCCCACTGGTGACTTCTACCGAAAATCCTTTACGTCCACTTTGAAGAGGACTAAAAATAAGAAATAATGGTACTTAAACCATATGATTCAGATGTCGGATGATCAAGATATGATGATTTGAAATTCAATCAATCCAACTTATGATAATTTTCATGAAAGCCCCTGGGATTATTTATGATAATTTCAGAAACCTCCCTTGTACGTATCATCCGACTAAAATGATCATATCTTCTTCATTTGATATCAGAATTGAGAAATTCTGATCTCATTTTGAAGACAATTCTATAACCTAGGCATCCATGCAAAATTATAACCCGTGACCTTGCTGTGAGACCCATTGAAAACTTCCTCAAATTCACAGTTAAAAATCCAAACTTTCAATCACCTTTCGTCCTTTTGTTGTCTACACACCAGTAGGACTTTGTTTAGCTGGGATGGCAAAAATGGGGTGCTTACAGATGCCCCTCTTAGGCCGAGATTGTGCGCAATTGAGGCCGAAGACAAAAGTGGCCCATTTTTGCATTATTCTGCACTTGATCTGGATTCTACCATTGCTCCCTTGAACTGATGCTGTAACTACTCTCCCTTTTTTCTTTTTTTTTTCTTTTTTCTCTTTTTTTTTTTCACACTGTACAACAAACAATTGTAGATGTCAAGCTCCTTGAGTAGCGACCTCATCAGGTCTGTGACTTTGGCTCAAGATCGCTCATGATGTAACTGTAATTGTCAAGCTTCTTGAGTAGCGACCTCATCAGGTCTATGACTTTATCTCAAGACCGCTAGTGATGTAACTGTAACTGTCAAGCTTCTTGAGTAGCGACCTTATTAAGTCTGTGACTTTATCTCAAGACCGCTCATGATGTAACTGTGACTGTCAAGCTTCTTGAGTAGCGACCTTATTAGGTCTGTGACTTTGGCTCAAGACCACTCATGATGTAACTGTAACTGTGCTTTGTGCTCTGGATTTGTAACCTCTGGATATATAGCCTTTGGCTGTGTAGCCTTTTGATGTATAGCCTCTGAATGTGTAGCCTTTGGATGTGTAGCCTTTGGATGTATAGCCTCTGAATGTATAGCCTTTGGATGTATAGTCTTTGGACCGAATTTGGGGTGTCCCAAATTGCCTACGTATCCTTTGGGATTTCCGTCCCTCCAGAATCAGGTTCTGTGTAGTTCGGGCTAGAGCTTTCTCTCTTTTCCCATGATCTTTCTTTCTTTTCTTTGCTTGTATCGTTTTCTCTTTTCCATTCTTATTCTGCTTTCATTCCGTCTTCTTTCTTCTCTGTACTTTCACCTTTCTTTCCTTTTCTTTTTTTTTTCTTTTTTTTTTCATTTCTCTTTTTCTTTTTCTTATTCTTATCAATTCCTTTCTTCATCTTTCTTCATTCCAAAAATGGGTTGAACTTTCCATAAATACTAAAGTAGCCACAATGGGGTTCAGTATCAGCACTTTGTCCACTAACATTGCTCGAAATCCAAGAGGAACTAGAGATCATGATTTGATCGACTTTCCTTGACTTGACTTAATCTAGACCGAGAGAAACATGTTTTTTTTCTTTAAAAGGCCATTTTGATATGTTATACATTCCTGCCAATTTTATACGGGTTTCACTTAGATCAAAGGGCAATCAGGTCTTTTTAATGAGGGGCAAATGATGATAATGACTCAATTTTATTTCATTTTTTTAAATTTGTATGGGTCATCTTTCTCTTACATTCAAATAAACTCAGCTAGAGTTTCAAACAGGGGGCTCAACTAAACTCATGATGTTTGGATAAATGGGTGATTTTGCCCCAGTGTCTAAGTTCAAGTCTGCACACATTGATAGGCAGACGACTTTTAAGTCATCAATAGAAATAACCTTAAGAAGATGCAACCCTACACTAATCTTTAGAAAAAACGTCAAAGAATGCTTTCTCCTCTCGGTATCATTCAGATAGAAAATAAATTTCAACAAGCTATGCTCAGATGCTGAATCGGTTATAACCACGTTTGGGCCCAAATCCTTTAAGTCTGTATACAAGTATGACGACGAAGGTCCAGATGGACAGATAAGAAACTGTCCAATGGGTCTGCCATTGGGAAAGTGTTTGGTTGTTCATATAGAATGGCTTGATCTCCACTAGGCGATGCCATTTTATTGGCTAGCAACAAAAGACTATGGAATTCTTGGACGTCGTCGAAATGATGAACGACAGATAGATATTCCAATCAGATTTATTGAACAATATTTATGCATAACAAGACGACATGTTTACAAGAAACGATACCATAAAATTTTGTGACATTTGAAGTAAGGGCATGTAATGTCGACTCTGTGGAAGACCGTCAGATTGATGGACGGGAGAGAGAGTCTTTAGCCGAAAAGAAAAATCCTCTGATGACAAAAAAGTGATGAGACCACCCCCTGTATGGGTAGGATGTAGTGACCAATATCAAAAATCCAGCTCAACACACAACGTGAATCACAACAAACGATCAGCTCTCCAATCAGGTCCTAAGAAATGGTGTATATATGTCATTGTACGAGAACCAATTGTCTTATTGCTATATAACTGAACTCGTCCATCAGCAGGACTCCAAAGGAGTTGCCCCATGTATATGCCTTATAATCGAACTCACTCATCATTAGTGTTTCAAAGTAGTTGCTCCATGTCTATGCACCATAGTTGAACTTGTCCACCATCATTGTTCCAATGTAGTATGCTAACCAACCTCATTATTTTGTATAGCTCTTTCTTTTTTTTCTTTTTTTTTTTCTTTTTTTTTTTTTTTTCTTTTTCTTTTTTTTCTTTTTCTTTTTTCTTTCTTTCTTTCTTTCTTTCTTTCTTTTTATTTAATTTTTTTTTTTGAGCTCATCTTTGACTTTGAGGTTGATCTGTAGCATGTTTTATGTCTGTAGACTTCATGCACTTGTAGAAGACTTGATCACTTAGATTGATGTAAACTTGATAATACCTTGTGTGTAGACCCATTCTTGTAAAACTAAATGAACCACTTGTATGAGTCTGTAAATGTTCTCTACTTTCAAGGAATATCCCAAAAAAAAAATTTCTATAAATCGACCAAATGGGAGGACATTTTGATGTTCCAACTTGTATCTTTGAAAATGCTTCCATAACTTTAACTTAATCATTTCTAACTTTCACATGTGTGTTGAACTTTCATTTCTCAAAAGGCCGGTGGAGTAGAAGTTCAGGTTGTGGCTCATCATCCGAATTGTCATCAGAGTCAGAATTGGTAGTACACATCGAAAGAGGAAGAAGTATCAAACTAGAAACGAATGGATTGGAAGTAGTAAAAGCACTGCAGTTGATGTCTCAAATGAGATGATTATTGTTCATTTTTTCAGAGCATTTGGACTGGATCGTCTACAGACATATCGAGCTTAAGCCCGAACATAGATGACCTGTCAGATACCAACGGTAGCCAGTTTAGACAAGTAATTCACCGAGTTACCCCAATTGGATACGACATCATTGATGCCAACTTATGATTGGTTGTAGGACCGAATCTTCGTTCAGACTTTCGCTAGTAAGGCTCATTACACCTATCTATCGACATGTGTTTGACCATTTCCATCTTGAGCTAAACCCCTCTTGAGTCTATTACCATTTTGATTTATGCCCCAGTTTGGGTTTAACATTCACTTGGTCTATGCCTCAATTTGGGTTAAATGTATTCCAATCTTATACCCCAGTTTGGATGCCATGAAACTCCGACCTATACCCCAGTTGATCCATCGCCTTTTTGGTTTGCCCCACTTTGAATCCATTAACATTTTAATATGCCCCAGTTTATGGTGCATTGATATTTTTGTTGTGCCCCAATTTAGGGTACACTAACATTTTGGTTGTGCCCCAGTTTAGGGTGCACATGAAGTTCATTTTCAGGCTACCTTAATTTTGGGATACAATCGACCACATGGTCTTCCTTTTCATCCTAGATTTTGGGAGGTGGGTGGGACATTCTTGAAGGTTCAAGGGCTACTCCTTTGAGTTTGGATCACCTTGGGTGATGAAAGTAATTTGGGAGTCAGCACTCCGTCGGTCAAAATGGCTCAGTCGCCAAGGGTGAATGAAATGCTTTCCAATCTCAGTAATTCCATTTAAATTTGGCAGGTATGCTAGTATGGGAAAGAAACATATAATCTCTCAGAATCTATGATTCAGATTTCTACCCTCCTTGGATTCCTCAACTCTGATCTTAGAATTTTAATTCCATTCTGAAATATTTGGGCACTCAATATACTGTCTTCCAACCATTCCAACATTTTGAGGTACAAAAGTCCTCATTATGACCATGAACCGAGACATGAACCGGTGATGATGAGACATTCCTATGAGTGGATGTAATAAGAGTGGATGCTTTGTCTACTCACTCAGGTGTTCTCTTAAGTCTAAACAATCCTATCCTCCCTAGTTCAACCTTTTTTTTTCTTTTTTGGTTTTTTTTTGGTTTTTTTTTCTTTCTATAAACAATGAACGAAGGTTAAGACTCAGAAGTGACTGGACACGAGAAGAATACACATACACAGACAAGCTGACTCGACCAAACAAAGTTAGCTCCTTTATGAAAACCGACCATTAGACATCATCTGTAATAATTTATTTGTATTTGAATAACCCCCTGATTGGTCTTGGGGCCTCAAGATTCTGAATGGATCATTGTAGCACCAAGGTTCAACCATGTGGTTCATCAAATTTCAAGAAATTGAAATGGATATGCTTATTTGTAGTTTTCATGAAGGATGACAAAAGCAGTTCATGATTGAAAAAACCGATAAATTTCTACTTGATCATAGTATTTATGCCATGACGAAGATTTTTCGATCGTTTTTGAGATTGATGTATCAATATTGAACAGTCAACACAATGAGCTTTGTACGATGGAGGGCGTGTACAGACCGCCCACACTAATATGTATGTGGGTATATGTAACCCTCATGCTCCCAACAAGCGAGAGACAAGAATACTCAAGTGTGGATCCAAACATGTTGACAAGTCAAGGACAAAAATGGGCAGAACTTCGACGTCTTGGATGTAAATATTATGATCGAGTAGATTTTACCATGTTGGTTCAAAAATAGACCAAAAATAACATACATGTGGCTCAAACTGGGTTAGAACAGAAAAGGCCACCTTGACGAGGATGGGGTAACCTATCACCGAATGCTCAATGAATAATGGGCCCCCAATCCCTTTATATACGATGTTGCAAGGATCCAAGCGACGTGGAGTAGCATAACGGATTCTCAGACGGACCCAAGAAACACTCGTTAGAGGCTACTCGTCGATCGTGGTCTCACAAAGTACAGGCTAAGGTTGTGTGTTTCGCCTAGCGGGCTACCCCATCTGCATGGGACCCGGTTCGGCTACTCGCACGAAAGTGTGACTGAACCCATACCCCCCAAAGCAATATGTACAAACAATAAATAATAGTACCCTAGATCTAGCAACAAATATCAAGCAAATTAATATAAGGAAAGTATTCTAGGAGTCTGAATATTATTCCCCAGTAGAGTCGCCACTGTGAGGACAATGGGAAATCGATGATCCTCCTCATCGATGAAATGTGTATCCGTATCGATGAAGATCGATTGTTCTGTTGGAGTCGCAACCTAGATTAAGGTCTAGGACCTTGAAAAATGTAGCCTCACCCTAAGGTAAGACTTCTACTGACTCGTGACCCAATGTATCAGTTCTTTGGTCTGCAAGAGATCGGGTAAGTATTCAGGGTACGATTATGGGAAGGTGTTAGGCACCCAAACCGCCCGATCAATATCGGCCTCCTAAAATTTCCTTAGACTCTAATTTTGACTGTTCTTGGTCAACTGGATGACTAGGGTTCAATGGGGGATGTCCTAAACCAAGTTGCTAAGTTGTTCTAACCTAGGGTTCAGCCAATCATGTTTTAAAGCAAATAAACAAGCAAATGTAATGAACAATATTATACAGTGAATCGGACCAAAGATGGTTCGGTCTTGGACTGAATCTGAGACGTGTAAGACATCTCAAATTGTCTACGTATTCCAATCCTGGAAATCAAGTCCAAAAACGTAGTTCGAAAATGGGTTTTGTGATTAAAGAATATGAAAGTGATTTATGCATGTGATTTAATTAGATTTTTTTTGTTCAAGTTCAAGTTTATGCTGGATGTATGGTTGATGGGTGGCTTTGTACCATATTTAGGATTCCCAAATTACCTACGTATTCTAGGGTGTGCCCTAGAAATCAGGTACGACGTAGTTCGAAATGATTGTGAAAGTCGAATTTGGAATGTGTACCAAATTCCTTCCATTTTTGTCAATAAGATCTAGGTATGATACCTAAATTCCTACCATTTTTATTTGGGATGTGTATCAAATTCTTTTTATTTTTGTTAATAGGATCTAGGGATGAGACCTAAATTCCTACCATTTTTATTTGGGATGTGTACCAAATTCTTTCTATTTTTGTTAATAGGATCTAGGGATGAGACCTAAATTCCTACCATTTTTATTGTTCCCATTTTTTAGGGTTTCACTTTCCCTAATTATTATTTTCCTTCCATTTTAGGATTTTATCCTAATTGTTGTATTCTTTCCATTTTCAGGGTTTCCTACCCTAATTATTGTGCTCTTTTCATTTTTTAAGGTTTTCTACCCTAATTGCTATTTTCTTTTCATTTTTAGGGTTTTCTACCCTAATTGCTATTTTCTTTCCATTTTTAAGGTTTTCAACCCTAATTGCTATTTCTTTCTATTTTTAGGGTTTTCTACCCTAATTGCTATCTTCTTTCTATTTTTACGGTTTTTCTATCCTAATTGCTATTTTCTTTCCATTTTTAGGATTTTCTACCCTAATTGCTATTTTTTCAACTTATCAAGACAAATATGGCAAATGAAAACATTTCAACTATAGCAGTGGTAGTAATCCAAACATAGCAGTATGCATCCAAAAATGGCAGTGAGCATCTAAACATGACAGTGAGCATCTAAACATGGCAGTGAGCATCTAAACATGGCAGTGAGCATTTAAACATGGCAGTGAGCATCTAAACATGGCAGTGAGCATCTAAATATGGAAATGAGCATCCAAACACTCATGATGAAAAATTCAATGGTATAAGTCACTCAAAAACACAATCTAACCCTTCAGATTCATTTAAAATCAATCTTGATAAAAAAATCCAATGGTTTAGATTCAATTTTAAATCAACATGCATATAATCAATGATCATGATTGAAAACCAATGGATCAGATTCAATTTTAAAATCAACATGTATATAATCAATGATCAAGATCGGCATCCCATGGATTCTACGGGGAGAAGATCGGTTGGTGATGAAGGACATATTTCAACAGGTCGAGTGGAATGGTCAGTGCTGCAGGGATAGGGCTTAATGATCGACGGGTGGATAGCTTCGGCCATGGAGGTAGCTGGTTATGTAGGTTGCTGGTTGGTGATATGGGATTGATTAGGCGGTCCGATACTCTGTAGAGATTAATGGCAGTGTTCAGGTTTGGTAACAGGTGTCGCATAAGGTGATGATAGTTAGTGTGATGTTCGGTGATGAAGGTTGCAGAAGATGGAGGTGTAGGCGTTTGCGGGTAGTGTGAGATGGGGGTGAGTGGGGATACAGGTGGCAATGTGATTTTTGGTGGTAGGAATAGGTGTTGCGGGTTTGATGATAATGGGATTGAAGAGTTGATGGTCATGTAAGGCTAAGTCGGCCATGGTCGGTGGGACAGTAATGGTAGAGTGCTGTAGGGTCATGGGTTGTGCCACAGGTGGGTTTGGATTCGGTGAGCAATAAATGCTGTTTGGATTGTATCGACGAGTGATGGAACAACAAGATGTGGCAATGGAATGATTCAATGAAAAGGATAACAGTGGGTTTACGCAGCAGATTAGGTTTAGTGGAGACGAATTGGGTTTGCCTGGGTTGCTGCAATGGCTGTGGTAGAGTGGTACCAATGGCTGCAAGTGGCGATGACAGGTGTGACCGAAGGTAATGACAAGTGGTTGGGCAGCATGAATATGAGATGGAAGTTGAGCGATATGGCTAAGGGACTGGTTGTGGTTATGGTATTGCAGGGTTGGCGGTTTGGGTTGATCTGCAGCAGGGTTCGGTGGTGAGTTTAATGGATAATAGCCATGGTACTTGGTTTGTGAGTGGAGTAAGGCGATGGAGATGACAGACCAGGTTAGTGCAGCAGGTAAAAAATTAAACAAAAAGGGACTTACCTCCTCTTGTTTTCTTCGGTTCTCTCTCTCAATTCCACTTCTTATTTTTTCCTCTTTTTTTTCTCACCACCCCCACTCTCTTTTTCCTCTCTATTCACCGCCCTCTCTCCACTTTCTTCTCTTTTTTTCGATTTTCTTCTCTTTTCTTCCCCAAAACCGAAAAACACCCCCCTCCTTCTTTCCCTCTCTCTCTTTATCTCGATTTTCTTTCCTTTCTTTGTTTTTTTTTTCTTCCTCCTCTTCCCTCTCTCTGGTTTTCTTCTTCCCCAAAACTGAAAAGCCCCCCTCCTTCTTTCCCTCTCTCTCTCTTTATCTTGATTTTCTTTCCTTTCTTTGTTTTTTCTTCTTTTTTATCTTCTTTTCTACCGATCTCTCTCTCTCTCTCTCCTCTTCTCGTTCTTCTTCCCTTTCTTTTTCTTTTTTTTTTTATTCTCCCTCTCTTCTCGGTTCTTCTTCCCTTCCTTTTCTGTTTTTCCCTTCTTATTTTATTCTTCTTTCCCACCGATCTCTCTCTCTCTCTCTCCTCTTTTCGATCTTCTTCCCTTTCTTTATTTTTTTTCCTTTTTTAATTCTCTTCTTTCCTTCTTCAACTTCTCCACCTGTCCGCGCCTTCTTCTTTCGGATTTCCTTCCTTCTTCTCCCTCTTCTTTCCTCTTTTCCCTCTTCTTTCCTCTTTGGCAATCTCACCGACTCTTCTTTCCATTTTTTTTTTCCTCCACCTATACGCCTCTTCTCCTTTCGGATTTCTTTCCTTCTTATTCTCTCTCATTTTTTCTTTTTTTTCTATATATATATATATATATATATATATATATATATATATATATATATATATATAACATATATAATATATTAATATATTAACATATATGATATAATATACATATAAAACATGTGCATATATTATATGATATATAATAATATATAAAGAAATATATGCATATGCGCCAACATGTAATGGTCCAGATTCACAAGGATTGATTGGATTGGGTCAAGACTAGCTTGGGTTGAGCTGAGTTGACTGGATTGACTGGAATTTACTGGGTTTTCTCTCTCTATCATTTCATGGGTCATTTCCACTGTTATTCTGCACGGAATTTTTTGATAGCCTCTATTCCAAATTTTCTGCGTTCACTTTGTAGAACGTTAAATGAGGAATATAGGAGCTTGAATCACCTCATTTGGAAATAAAATGGTCAACTTATGAATTTCTGAAGTTTATGCAGACCAATTATCGATAATTTAGCTGACCATTCTGCATGGGGTCCTTCGGAGACTTCTACCAGAAATCCTTTACGTCCACTTTGTAGAGTATTAAAAATGGAATATAATGAAACTGAAATTACCTGATTTGGATATGGGATGATCAAAATATGAATTTTCGAAGAATAAATGACTATTTCCATATGTAATTTTGCATGGGACCCTCCGGAGACTTCTACCCAAGATTTTCCACGTCCACTTTGTAGGACATCACAAATGAAGAATAATGGCTTTGGAATCATCTAAATTCGACGTAGAACGGCCAAGATATGAAGAAATGAAGTGCTATCGATAATTCTGCATGGAAGCTTGCATAGGGCCCACTGGTGACTTCTACCAAAAATCCTTTACGTCCACTTTGTAGAGGACTAAAAATAAGGAGTAATGGTACTTAAACCATATGATTCAGATGTCGGATGATCAAGATATGATGATTTGAAATTCAAACAATCCAACTTACGATAATTTGCATGAAAGCCTCTGGGATTATTTATGATAATTTCAGAAACCTCTCTTGTACGTATCATCCGACTAAAATGATCGTATCTTCTTCATTTGATATCAGAATTGAGCAATTATGGTCTCATTTTGAAGATAATTCTATGACCTAGGAATCCATGCATAATTATAACCCATGACCTTGCTGTGGGTTCCATTGAAAACTTTCTCAAATTCACAGTCAAAAATCTAAACTTTCAATCACCTTTCGTCCTTTTGTTGTCCACACACCAGTTGGACTTTGTTTAGCTGGGATGGCAAAAATGGGGTGCTTACACCTGAGCTGTCTTGGCCCTTTTTCTTTGATCTCGTCTACCACTCGATAGGTTTCTTCAATAAACTCAGGTCATACAATTCCTCATTTTTTGACTTCATTCTAAAATAAAGGAGTTCAACACTTCCTACCCTACAATACTTCATATGGTGACATCTGTATGGTAGCTTGATAGCTATTGTTATAAGCAAACTCAATTAAGAGTAACTTCTCATCCCATGATCCCTTAAAATAAATCACGCAAGATCATGGCATGTCTTCTAAAATATGAATGGTGTGCTCCGATTGTCCATCGGTCTGTTGGTGAAATACAGTAATGAACTTCAACGTTGTACCCATAGCCAGGAATAGATCATCTGCTACCTGATGAGGCCCCCATTTGGACGTGCAAAGCCCACATAGGTGTGGATACAGCAGATGAACCTGCAACTATATCCACCGCTGGACAGTCCTCCTCGGAGGCAGTACTCCATCCTCTTCATAACTTTCATCCCCATCCTCAACATCCTCCTCATCATCATCCCTGTGTGCCCATGTTGCCCTTCTTCATAAAGTATCATTATTTACTGCCTCATGAACCATGTGGGTATTTACCTTAATAACCGAATCAATCTGAGAACTATCTACCTTTACATTCGAGATTGTTGTAGCCTTCACATGCGTTGCAGTAGTTTGATTACCCTCCACTTCGTGTACCTCATCATCAGAGACATTCTTCGTTCTACACTTTTCTTGAGTATGTACAAACTTAAAACAAAAAGCACATCTAACCAGAGGGTCTTCATATGCATTTTCCTGTTTGAAGTAAAATTCCTTGCCTAGTAAATTTTGCAATTTACCTACAAGCTATCAGACATAGTATCAACCATGGCCAAAACCAATCCAATATGCATCCAAATCAGGTACAAAACCAATGGACAAATGACACATTTCCAATACATAATAAAAAAAGTATTAGAAAAGAGAAGGTACCTATCACACCCCATTTTCGACTGAACCAGAAGTGTGAGTAAACCATCACCAAACCAACAATTCACACCAGGATTTCAATAAGACCATATTCATTAACACAAACCATTGCACATAACCACAATCAGAATATAAATAAATACAGCGAAAGTCTTAAATTAAATGAACTGAGTACTCTATTCATAAATTAAATAAGTTATCCAATTATTCAAATACCAAACCGTAAATAAATATCCTTACATTGTTTATAAAATCCAACTAAAATGAATAAAATAAGAAAATATTTCATCTACACCCCATCGAAGATCGTTAACATCATCAACACCCACAAGAATGTTGAAACATCACCTAGATCCACTTAACTAACAAAAATCACTAAATTTATTGAAATATAATTTTACCCCTCAGATAAAAATTTTAAAAAAGAAAATTTATGTTCATTTATGAATTTAGCCTTCAAATGTTACTTATCCCTATTGAGAAATTTCACTCTCTCGGGTTCATTCTCACTTAAGTCCTAGTCCCCTCTGAGTTGAGAAGAGCTCCCAAATCACCCAAGTATGCTCCCTGCTTCGACGGCAGCATCCCATCTCCGTAATCACCCAAGCCTGCTCCCTCTGCGTTGAAAAGAGGTCCCGAATCACCCAACCTGCTCCCGGTTTGTTGAGAAGAGCTCCCAAACCAGATCCGCCATCCAGGGTCTTCCTTGGTCGATAAAAAGTCGAAGAAGGACAAGAGTTCTGCTATTCAGCTCTTGACACACAAATTTCTCCAGAACCCGTAAAACAAGCAAATCAAAAAAGAGAATACGAAAGGTCAACACAACCTTCACTCAATAAGAAGCACATAGGATCATTAGAATTATTTGTATGTCGTATATAGACAAGGATATCGAACTAAAACTATTCGTCAATTTTTTTGCATTCCCGATTCAACTATCAGTTTAGGGTTTGGGTTTCGTTTCATACCTCATGGAATATTGGGGAAAAAGTATCCCCCTGGTAGTTGAAGAAGAAGATTTTGTGGGAAAGAGGGGATTGAATGAAAAAATGAGTGGTTTCATACCTAATGAAGAAGAAGTTGTGGGGAATAGTGGTTCCATGTCGGTCTTCATTGTCTTCGTCGAGTAGAGGTAGGGTTGCAAAGGATTGCCCGATTTAGCTAGCTTTGTTGTAGAAATAATTGTGGTCGGGGAAGATGAAGGCATCGTTGATGGTAAAGAAGAAAAATCTCAAGTTCGTAGTCCTCGTCCTCGTCGAGTAGAGGTAGGGTTTCATCCTCGTCGTCCTCGTCGAGAAGGAAAATCTCAAGTTCTATTACTATTTCACTTCTATTAGTGTTTCGAAGTGAAACAGTTCGAAATAAAGGGTGGTTTCAAAACAAATATCAAAAGGGTATATTGGTCTTTTCAACCTACAAAAAGGTATTCTCGTCTGTGAAAATTCCAATCCACTTGACGTCAGCATCTAACGGGAATCAACTGACGAAGTGGACTTCTTTGATTACCACAGTCAAAGTTTTGGGGTGTAGATGAAGTTTTGGCATTCTTATGGGTGTAGATGATGTTAACGATCTTTGATGGGGTGTAGATGAAATTTTTTCATAAAATAAATTAAAATCATCCTAGAGGTACACGCAGTAAGGGTACTAGCATGAAGCGTCATGCTCGTCCACCCCTGCTTGCACTTCTAGAGCAGCAACTCTTCCATATACTGGAGCATCCATGTAGTCCTCCACAGTATAACCTGCATTAACATCTAAAAAATAGTGTGTACACAAGGGTGAGCACACAACTTAGCTCAGTAAGAAAATCAGACAATGCAGCAAACAACATGCATGAATAACATTCACATTATGGTCTGGTTTTAAGTTTGCAATGTGCCATAGAAAAGATTGGCGGCCACCACACCTTTATACATGAGTGTGTAAATCCACCCAATGGATCAAACACCACTGTCATCCTACATGCACCCACTATGGAATAGAGATAGAGCTAAAGTGTCTGGATCACACACCGTTAACACTTTCTCTGATGCCCTATCCATACCAACATGTAAGCCCCTATTGGCGAGGGCTTACAAACTGGGCTCGCAACTAACCAATCCTATATGTCATCACAGTAGGCCCTATCCCAGTACAGCTCCCTACGGCATAGAGATAGGGCTCGAGTCTATTGGCCAGGTCAGAGACCACAATGCCACTTCCTCCCCCTGATACCCTATCCAGAGATTGGGTTGGTGTTCAGTGTACCGTACTGTATCAAAAAGAATGGATTTCATTCAAAGTGAGATGCACCAGAGAAAAGAAAAGGAATGTGGGGAAGAATTGACAAGGAATTCAGGGAATCGAAAAGGAAAAGCTTGACGAGAATTTGAATTCAAATATGTTAGAAGGTGTAAAATCAATAGGAGCCGGAGCTGCTACAATTGCTTCAGCGGGAGCTGCTGTCGATATTGGAAACATCCTTAGTTCCTCGATCCATTCCTTGGCAAGCATGCTGAGACAGAAGCGATACGAGAAGGTGCTAGTGTAAGGAATGATCCAGGACCCCAGGCCCTTCCCATTCTATACACCAACGAAAACAATCACATGCCTAACACACAAACCTAGCATAGCGAGTATGCATGAACAATATAATAACTGAAAGTAAAGATGACATGTGAGTATGCACAAACACCATTCCACAGAATCATAATTATTAATAATATTTTACTGTTATTAAATTATTATGGTTTAGGTCCGATTCCCTTACCTGACGCTTGATTGCTAGCTTGCTCCGCGTCATAGAATACAAACCCGTTATCACAAGGTCCTACACGATGTTAGGGTTGAATTAAAATTAGTTTCTTAGGGTTTACGCTGATCGAAAATTAACTGAGATTAAAAACCCTCACAGTGCATACCGGTCGTAGTTACCGGTCACATCATTGTGGGGCAAGGTGCGACCGGTATGGTCCACCGAGCCCCTACAGACCAGCTCCTGAAAGGTACCAGTCGTAGTACCGGTCGCATATAGTGCAACCGGTATAGTCGACCGGTATGCCTCCGAAAGACCACCATCTTGGTGTTCGCCTTCCGTCGGTCACCGACTACGGCTGTTAGGGTTTCTCCTATGCATTCTAGGCCTGAGCAATGAGTTAGGGTTGTCTTAAGTTCCATTCAAGCCCCAGTTCCTATGATTTCTTTGCCCAGAATTCGAATCTAGGGTTTAACGAATAATTAGGGTTTAACGACAATTTAAGGGATTTTAGATCAATACCTAACCTCGCCTGGTATTGATCAAGTCATGATCAATCATCTATAATGTTTAACTTAGAGAGGAGTTCAAGCACTTACCGTTGGTTCACAACTACGGTGTTCTTTGTCCAACGATGGCTCCTCTCCCACCTTTCTTAGCTCCTCCTCCTCTTCAGATCTCCTTCTCCTCTCTAGGGTTTCTGAGAAACAATCAAAGAGGTTTAAGGAGGTTTAAGGATCCTTAAATAGACTAGGTTGGGGTTTAGAAAGTTTCCCTACATTAGGAAAGTCCCTAGGCTCGAAATTTGACAAGCGGGATCCATAGAGATCCGTTTCCGGATCTAACTAGTCAGCCTGCATAGACATACTGGTCGACCGGTATATAGACCGGTGTGATGAGACCGGTATGACAATTTTTATCAAATTTGGTCCGTTTTTGTACTTGATTGTCACCCGCTCATCCCGTCTGGCCTGGTGATGATTACAACATGAATTAAAGGTTTAGATCGGGTTCATGGAGTGCGGGTCTTACAACTCCCCCACCCTTAAAAGAATTTTCATCGCCGAAATTTGCATGTAGGTCTCACAACTCCCCCACCCATAAAAGAAATTTCGGCCTCGAAATTTGCACGTTCCTTGTTCATCAAAAAGGTTAGGATACTCCTTTCGCATTGCGTTCTCCTCCTCCCAAGTGATTTCTTCTACATTTTGGATTTTTCAATGCACTTTAATGTAATGGATATCCTTGCTTCGGAGATGTTGTACCTTTTGGCTTGTGAGCAGCATAGGTATCACCTCAAAGGTCAAATCCTTCGTCAAGTCTAGTGGGTCTGCTATCAAGATGTGCGATGGATCCCTAACATACTTATTCAATAAAGAAACATGGAACACATCATGAATGCTTGACATGGATGGTGGTAGGGTCATTTGATACGTTACATTACCACGTCTGGTCAATATCTCATATGGTCCCACATACCTGGGGCATAGCTTTCCCTTCTTATCGAACCTTTTTAGACCTCGCACAGGTGATATCTTCAAAAATACCTTGTCACCCACTGCAAACTCCAGATCTTGACATCGGTTGTCCGCTTTGTGCTTTTGTCGAACTTGAGTTGTCTTCACTCTTTTCTTAATTTGATCAATCGCTCGATAAGTTTCTTCTACGAACTCCGATCCTACAATCCTCCTTTCTCTCACCTCATTCCATAATAGAGGTGTACGACATTTCTTCCCATAGAGTGTCTCATATGGAGCCATCTGGATCGTAGCCGGGTAACTATTGTTATAAGCAAACTCGATGAGCGATAGCTTCTCGTCTCAAGCTCCTTTAAAATCTAGGGCACACGCTCGGACCATGTCCTCTATGATTTGAATGGTTCTTTCTGACTGCCCATCTGTCTGAGGATGAAAAGTTATATTAAACTTCAACTTGGTTTCCATCGCTTTCTGTAGTCCTTCCCAGAACTTGGATGCAAAACGGGGATCTCTGTCAAATAATATACTCTCTGGAATACCTTGAAGTCTGACTATATTATCCACATATAGCTTGTCTAGCTTGTCCATGGTGTACTGAGGTCTGACAGCGATAAAGTAAGCTGTCTTGGTAAGTCGATCGACTATCACCCACACGGCATCCACTGACCTCGGTGTCAAGGGTAGGCCAGTGACAAAATCCATTGTGATACAATCCCACTTCCATGCTGGCTCCAATAGTGGTTGCAACAATCCAGCTGATCGATGTCTCTCTGCTTTCACTTACTGGCAATTTAGACATTGAAATACGAATCGAGCTACATCCGCTTTCATATCCCTCCACCAATATAGTCTTCGTAAATCATAGTACATTTTTGTGCTTCCTAGATGTACCTAATATGGGGTATAATGAGCTTTTGTCATAATTCTATCTCTGATATTTAAGTTCTCACTCTCAGGTATACATAATCGTCCACGATACCTGAGTACCTTGTCTGAATCCAAGGTAAAGTCAGGGTTGCTTTTACCCTTCTCTAGATCTTCCTGCACAGTCTTGAGGTGTGGATCCTGTAGGCTTGCTACTTTTACCTCATCTATTAGATCTGATGAGATCTTCAAAGCTGCGAACTCAATGTGAACTTATGAATTAAGCCCTGTTTCACTGGATCTTCTGCAGTCTCTAATATATGCTCTTTATCATTCTCTATTGAGCCCGAGGCTGCAACACACAATGTAGCATTTGTACTGGGTCCTGTCTCAGGTTTCAATGCCCACTTTCTGCTTAAGGCGTCAGCTACGACGTTTGCCTTACCCGGATGGTACTGGATGTCACAATCATAATCTTTTAATAGCTCCAGCCATCTCCTCTATCTCATATTCAGGTCCTTCTAAGTAAAAAGGTAAGTCAAACTCTTATGATCCAACTTTATCTAAAACTTTTCACCATAAAGGTAGTGCCTCCAAGTCTTGATTACGTGAATGACCGCTGCTAACTCCAGGTCATGCGTAGGATAGTTCTTCTCATGCTCTTTCAACTGTCTTGATGCGTAGGCAATCACCTGTTCTCCTTGCATCAACATACATCCAAGACCCAACCCTAAGGCATCCGTATATAGTGTGAACAGCAAGCCTGGTGCTGGGATGGTCAAGATAGGTGCAGAGACTAGTCTTGACTTCAGAGTCTAAAAGCACTTCTCACACTCATCTGTCCATATGAATTTTTCTCCTTTCTTGGTTAGTCTGGTGAGTGGAACAGCGATTCTTGAGTAGTCTTCCATGAATCTTCTATAATAACTAGCCAATCCAAGGAAGCTATGAATCTCTGCAATTGATTTTGGTGCTTCCCATCCTACTATAGCTGCGATCTTACTTGGATCTACCTTGATACCGTCTACAGATACTACATGACCCAAGAAGGCCACTTCATTTAGTCAAAATTCACACTTCTTGAACTTAGCGTAAAGCTTCTCCCTTCTCATCCGTTGTAAGGCTACTCTCAAGTGTGTTGCATGAGTCTCCCTGTCCTTTGAGTAGACCAAGATTTTGTCAATGAATACGATGACCGAAGTGTCCAATATGTCATGAAACACTCGATTCATCAGTTCCATGAACGATGCTGGGGCGTTGGTCAATCCGAATGACATTACAAGGAACTCATAATGCCCATACCTTGTCTTGAAAGCAGTCTTTGGAATATCTCCTGCCTTGATCTTCAGTTGGTGATACCCTGATCTAAGATCAATCTTCGAGAAAACCTTTGCACCCTGTAACTGATCGAATAGATCATCGATCCTAGGCAAAGGGTATCAGTTCTTGATGGTTAACTTGTTCAACTCTCGATAGTCGATACATAGTCGTACGCTACCGTCCTTCTTCTTTATGAACAATACAGGTGCTCCCCCCGATAATATGCTTGGTCGTATGAAACCCTTATCTAGTAGTTCTTGTAACTGGATCTTCAACTCTTTTAATTTTGTAGGGGCCATCCTGTACAGTGCCTTAGACACCGGTGCCGACCCTAGCATGAGGTCTATCACGAACTCTGTAGCCCTGTCTGGAGGTAGTCTGGGTAGGATTTTTAGAAATACATCTGGAAACTCTCATACCACATCCAGATCTTCCATCTTTGGCACCTCTGTAGCGACGTCGACCACAGACACTAAGTAACCCACTCCTCCCTTCTCTAAGCATCTCTTAGCTTTTAGAGCAGAGAGGATTAGTTTCCGCTTCCTAGGTAACTTAGTTCTAGTGAAGCTAAACTCCTTTCCCTTATCATCCTTAAAAATAAGCTTCCTTTCGGTACATAATAAGCTAGTTAAATGATGGCCTAGCCAATCCATTCCCAAGATGACGTCAAAATCTACCATCTCGAGTTGGACCAAATTTGCTTCTAGGTTTCGTCCATTAATAATAACTGGGCACGGCCCATAGCATTCATTCAAAACCACTTCTACTCCCAACGGATAGTGAACTAACAAGCTTGGAGTTAAGAGCTTAACAAGTAACTCTAGTCTCTTCTCAAAAGACACAAAAACAAAGGAGTGCGTAGCCCCAGAGTCGAAGAGTACTCTTGCAGGTACACCAGCTATATCTACAGTTCCTGAAATTTACTTATCCCTTAGTTCTACATGCTCATACATAACAAAATAGTAAGCAAAATAGTAAGGGACAGAATCGTACCAGTAACCACATCAGGTGATGCGGCTGCTTCCTCTGTGGTGACTGCAAATATCTTTCCTTGCTGTGGCAGTTGTGTGAGGACAAAGATGAAAATATTTTGAAGTCGCCACCTAGATTTAGGTCTAGGACCTTGGAAAATGTGAGATCTCACCCTAAGGTAAGACTTCGATTGACTCATGACCCTTAGATTGGATTTCTGGTCCATCAGAGATTGGGTAAGCGTCAGGTTACGGTTATGGGAAGGGATTAGGCACCCAAATCGCCCGATCAAAATTGGTCTCCTATACCTTTCCTATGCTAGACTCTATTTGTCAAACCAAACCAAACCAAGTGGTTTGATATCATTGAACCGAATCTGTATCCATCAGATTGCCTACGTATCACAGAATTATTCCAAAAATCAAGTTCACCATCGTAGTTCAGGTGTGATTAAAGTTTATGGATGTGATTTATGCTTGTGCATGATTAAGTTCTTTGTTCAAGTTGAAATTTATGCTTTTAAGGTTGAGAAAACCCTATGGGTTAGGATCTGGATAATCCAAGTGGACTGATAGATAGTCCTAATGAATCTAAGAATAACCCTATTTGGGTTAAAATATGGATAACCCATTCTGGGTTGAAATGTGGATGATCCTATGTGGGTTGAAATATGGGTAAATATCCTAGTGGATCTATGGATGGTCTAAGTGGACTAAGGATTGGATAACCCTTTTTGGGTTGGAATATAGATGAATATCCTAGTAGATCTATGGATAGTCCAAGTGGACTAAGGTTTGGATCCGAATTTGGTTTCTCTCAAATAGCCTACGTATCCTAGGGTTTGACCTAGGAATCAGAATCTGCGTAGTTCGAACTGGATAACCCTATTTGGGTCAAAATATAGGTAAGTATCCTAGTGGATCTATGGATAGTCCGAGTGGACTAAATTGTGGATCCGAATTTGAGTTTCTCCCAAATGGCCTACGTATCCTAGGATTTGACCTAGGAATCAGAATCCACGTAGTTCGGGCTCTGGGTTGAAATGGGAATGGATATCCTAGTGGATCTATGGATAGTCCGAGTGGACTAAGGTGTGGATCCGAATTTGGGATTCTCCCAAATAGCCTACGTATCCTAGGGTTTGACCTAGGAATCAGAATCCGCGTAGTTCGAACTTGATAACCTGTTCTAGGTTAAAGATTGAGAACCTATTCTAAGTTTAGGGTTTAGAACCTATTCTAGGTTTAGGGTTTAGAACCTGTTCTAGGTTTAGGGTTTGTCGAGGGGCAAAATCGTCCTAAATCATCCTTTTTATCCTGAATTCTAATTTTGGAAAGTTTGGCAAGGCATTCTCTTTCTTTATTAAGATTTTTATCATTCCCATTATGCCCTTTCCAAGAATGTGGGTGCCTAAATGCACGTCCCCACACCTAGATTGTCTTCTAGAAGTGTGCATATATGGCAGTTCCACTAGAGTGTTGCATAAAATAAGTTATTGCCAAAAAAAATAGAATATTCTATCTAAATATGGCACATAAAACATTTATGGCAAGAAATTCACATACAGTAAGATTGTTTAAAAATCTTTCAAATATGGCATGTATTGCAAATAAGACAAGAGCCTATATGGCATGATCTAGTATGCTATCTTCGAAGCATGGCAAGACCCTAATTGTTATTTTCTTTCCATATTTAGGGTTTTCTACCCTAATTGCTATTTTCTTTCCATTTTAGGGTTTTCTACCCTAATTGCTGTATTCTTTTCATTTTTTAAGATTTTCTACCTTAATTGTTATTTTCTTTCCATTTTTAGGGTTTTCTACCCTAATTGCTATTTTTTCAATTTTTAGGGTTTTCTACCCTGATTGCTATTCTTTCTATTTTTAGAGTTTTCTACCCTAATTGTTATTTTCCTTCCATTTTAGGGTTTTCTACCCTAATTGCTATTTTCCTTCCATTTTTAGGGTTTTCTATCCTAATTGCTATTTTTTTAAATTTTTAGGGTTTTCTACCCTGATTGCTATTCTTTCCATTTTTAGGGTTTTCTACCCTAATTGCTATTTTTCAATTTATCTCTTTCCAAAACAAATATGGCGAATGAAAAGATTCCAACTATAGCAGTGGTAGTATGCATCCAAACATGGCAGTAAGCATTTAAATATGACAGTAAGCATGTGGCAGACAAATATGGCAATAAAGCATGGCATCTCATGTTTTCTCCAACAACGTATATTTCAATGTGTCAGATGGGATTCTATAGATCTATGGTTGAGGTCTAATGTGAATTCCTTAATGCATCAAAATCAGATCTTGGATCTAATGGTCGGATCTCATCAAAACATGATCATCATGATCAACGACTCTGAAATCATCAAAAATGGCCAATATCAACAGCTCATATTCATCTAATTAACTCATGATGATCATCCAACGGTTTAAATCGCACATGATGATAATCTAACTGTTTGGATTCTTCTAAATCATTCATAATCAATATCCAATGGTTTAGATTCAAACATCAACACATCTAAGATCAATGGTCCATATTTGATCATCAAAATATCCAAAATCAATGGCCCAAAATTTTCACTTAAAATTCCAAGATCAAGGGCCAATAATTTTTATCAATGTCATCAAATGGCCATATCAAAATTCACATTGAAACATTGAGATCGATGGGAAGAATTTTATCACATGATCCAGATCAGATTTAATCATTCAATGGCACAGATTTAATATCATCTCATGATAAAAAAAAATCAGAATTATCATCCAATGATTCATGTATAATATCATCTTAAATTCCAGATTGGACTCAATCTATTCCAGCCATAGACGAATCACTATCATCAACTCTAAAGGATCATAACCATATCAAAATTCATGATCAATATTGAAATTAATAGGATCAAATTTGTTTAAACACTATACTAACATGATCAAGCATCCAATTTTATCAAACATCAATGCCTAACACAGCCATGATTGTCAAACATTATATCCAAGACAACAACAATCAAAGTTCAACTCATATATGATCGATCAGATGGTGCAGGTTTCAGCAAGGGTAATGGCAGCCAGATTTGATCAAATGGTTAGGATTTCATGGAGCTTGATCAGATGGTGAACTGGCCTGATAAGGATTTATCGGGTTTGAGTTGCATGCATGGGAGGAATGTGCTGTATTGGAGGGCTTTAGTGAGGATTAAAAGATGGCCACGGGTATGGTGATTTGGTTGCATGGGAGGGATTTTAAAGGATGGGATTATCATGGATTTGGGTAGTGTGAAATGTTGGAAGAGCAAGGAGAGTGGTGGATCTGTAGGTGTGAAGGCAAGTGGAAGGTAGTTAAGTGAATGGTTTTGTGGGGTTTGTAGCTGAGTGTGGTTAGTTGGACAAGTGGTGATGAATAGCAGGGAGCATGGCTGGATTTGCATATTAGTGCAGAAAGATTATTCGAAAAGAAATTACAGAGGTTGGGTCCTTACCTCCCCATCTCTTGACCTGCTTCTCGATCTTTCTTCTTCCTCTCTCTTCTTTTGCTGCTTCCTCCGGTTTGCTTTGCTTCTGAATCACTCCTCAATCTCTCTCCACCGATCTCTATTATTCGGTCCCTCTCCTTCTCATTTTTTTTTCTTCTTTCTACCTCCTCCTTCTTCTCGATTTTCTTCCTTTCTTTTTTTTTTCTTTTGTTTTTTCTTCTCCTCTCCACCTCCCTCCTTCTTCTCGGTCTTCCCCCCTTCTTTTCTGATTTTTTTTTTTGTTTTTTTCTTCTCCTCTCCACCTCCTCCTTCTTCTCGGTCTTCCCCCCTTCTTTTCTGATTTTTTTTTTGTTTTTTTCTTCTCCTCTCCACCTCCTCCTTCTTCTCGGTCTTCTCCCCTTCTTTTCTGATTTTTTTTTTGTTTTTTTCTTCTCCTCTCCACCTCCTCCTTCTTCTCGGTCCTCTCCCTTCTTTTCTCTTTTTTTCTTTTTCATTCTTTCTCTCACCGCCCCCTCTCACACTTTCTCGATTCTCCTCCTCTCTTCCCCTCTTATCGATTCTGATTTTTTTATTTTTTTTTCTCTCTCCAATCCACGGCCCTCCTCTCTTTCTCCTTATCTTCTCGACTCTCTCTCTCTCCCCGATTTTCCTTTTCTTTCCTTTTTTTTATTATATTTTTTTTTATTTTTGGATTCTCACCCTCTCTCTCCTCGATCTTCTCCTTCTTTCCGTCCTCTCTCGGATTTGCTTCCCTTTTTTTTCTTTTATTTTCCTTTTTTATCTTCTCCCCAATATCTCTTGGATTCCCCTCAATCTCTCTCTGATTCTTTCTTTCACGTCCCCTCCCCTTTCTCTCTTTTCTTTCCTTTTTCTTCTCCACAATCTCTCTTTCTCTTATTCTCTCAGACTGCCTCTCAATCTCACGTCCTCTCTCTTTTCTTTCTTTCCTTTCTTGGTCAGTCTCTCATATAATGGACATTTATACAATAATACATCATAAAGTATACATAATAACAAGTAACAACATACATATTAATATATATAGTATATAACATATTCTATATAATTACATATATGTATGGCACTATGCACATGGATGAGCCGGCTCAGTCTAGACTGGTCTAACTTAAGTTGACTGGGCTGGACCGACTTAAACTGAGCTGGGTTAGACCGAGAGTGACTTGAATTAACTGGATTGGGCCAAGATTGGCTTGGGTTGAGCTGAGTTGACTGGATTGATTGGAATTAATTGGATTTTCTCTCTCTATCCTTTCATGGGCCATTTTCACTGTCGTCCCGCACAAAATTTTCCGATAGCCTTTATTCCAATTTGTTTACGTTCACTTTGTAGAACACTAAAAATGAGGAATATTGAGCTTGAATCACCTCATTTGGAAATAAAATGGCCAACTTATGAATTTCTGAAGTTTAAGCAGGCCCATTATCGATAATTTGGCTGACTCTTCTGCATGGGATCCTTCGGGGACTTCTGCCGAAAATCCTTTACGTCCACTTTGTAGAGTACTAAAAATGGAATATAATGAAACTAAAATCACCTGATTTGGATATGGAGTGACCAAAATATGAATTTTCGAAGATTAAATGACCATTTCCATGTGTAATTTTGCATGGGACCCTCCGGAGACTTCTACCCAAGATTTTCCACGTCCACTTTGTAGGACATCACAAATGAAGAATAATGGCCTTGGAATCATCTGAATCCGACGTAGAACGGAAAAGATATGAAGCTTTGAAGTTCTAACGATAATTTTGCATGAAAGCTCGTTGGGGCCCACTGATGACTTCTGCTCGGAATTTTTCACGTCCACTTTGAAGAACATCATGAATGAAGAATAATGGTCTTGGAATCATCTGAATCCGATGACGGATGATCAAGATATGATGATTTGAAATTCAAGCAATCCGACTTAGGATAATTTGCATGAAGGCCCCTGGGATTATTATTATTTATAATAATTTTAGAAACCTCCCTTATATGTATCATCCGACTAAAATGGTCATATCTTCTTCATTTGATATCAAAAAATTGAGCAATTCTAGTCTCATTTCGAAGATAATTCTATGACCTATGCATCCATGCAGATAATAACCCATGAGCCTGCTGTGGGGATCAGTGGAGAATCACAAATCTTTGGGTTAAAGGTCGAAAACCTGCCATATTGGTTCACTTATGCCGAGGGTGGCAAAAATGGGATGCTTACAGGTTGCTTCTTTGGTAGAGTGCAAGTCTTTGCATAATGGCCTAATTACTGGCAGTTGAAACATTTGACGTTAGCGTTCTGACCAGCTACCTGTGGTGGTGGTGGTGCAGTAGTATTCCTTGTTCGCACCACAGCAGACTGAGACCTGTATGGGCAGAATGGTCTAGTGTTCCCTCCACCCGAAGTCTCAGTAGCAGGCCTCTTCAGTCCCCTATTTTGAGCAAAGAAGCTGTCTCTTTGGCTTTATTAGATCACTCGAGCGATCTACACAGCTTCATTATACACCTTCTTCTCTAAACCCAAAACGTGCTCTCAAAATACTTCCTCGCAATCCCAAAGTGAACCTACGGGTTTTGGTTTCCTCCTCTTGCATGTTCGTTGGAATGAATAAGAACAGCTCTTCGTACCCCTACTGGTATGCATCTACAGTCATCTGGGATTGTTGCAAGTTGAGGAATTCCTTCTCCATTTGATCACCAAAACTCTTTGGGAAGTATTTGTCAAAGAAGGCTCCCTTGAATATTTCCCAGGTGATCTGAGTATGCTTCGTCTCCAAGTATTGTAAGACCCGCATGCCACGAACCTAGTCTAACCTTACATTATCGTGTCGTAACCGGTCTTCCTATCATGGTCGGGCCAAGTGGACCAAGTGCATGAAGAAACTACAAGGCTAGATATAAATTGAACCCAAAAACATCTATTAGGAGTGTGTGGTCACATACCTAAACAGGTGTGGTCGACCACACCTCAGAAGAATGCGACCACAGGAATCAAGAACATGTGGTCGCAAGTTTTTGACTGTGTGGTCAATGGGTTCTGCGACCCCACGTGCGACCACACGAAGTCAGACAAACTCCATGATTAGGAAACCTTCCTAATCCGAAGGGAGTTCTTTCCTAATCTAAGTGGGACTCTATATAGAGGATTTTCCTCTATATATAGGACGTCCCTTAGCCTCTTTCATCCTTTTAGAACTCAAACTGAAAGAGAGAGAAAGAGAAGAGGAGGAAGAGAAGAAGAATTGAAGAGGAAGACTAAGAGGAGAAATTTTAGAGAGAACTCTGAATCTTCAACAAGTTTAAGGTATGAAATCATCCCCACATCAATTGAATACCTAAAATATATCATGGAGGAGATAGTGATTTAAAGTGAGACCCCGATCATCAAACCATGGACAAATTCTAAGAGATCTATAGAGGGAATCTATTAGGATGATGGATGGTGTAAATATGAATTTTAAGCCATAAAACAATCATAAAAATGATCATGATGATAATCCAAAGAATTAAAACATGAAGGAATTGAGTTGGGAGTGAAAAGTCGACCATCACATGTGTGGTCGCATGATATGCGACCACACAAGACACACATATCGACCACACGCCCTTGGGAAAATTCCAGGGAGGGTGTGGTCGCATGTATGGTCGGATGATATGCGACCACACATAGCGACCATACGCCCTCGGGGAAGTTTCAGGGAGGGTGTGGTTGCATGTATCGCATGATATGCGACCACACATAGAGACCACACGCCCGTGGGAAAGTTTCAAGGAGGGTGTGGTCGCCTATATGGTCGCATGATATACGACCACACCTTGCGACCACACACTCTATGGTCACAGAAACTGAGACCACAGGTGCAGCCGCACCTGCGACCACTCAGCTTTTGGAAGCCTGAATTATTGGAAATAAATTCTAATTTAAAATCTATAATTTTGTTAGGTTTCCAAGTGGTTTAAAAGTGATTTACAAAGCTTGGACGAGGAACAACCATCGACCAAAGGTGAAGGAACAATACCTAAACTAATTGGCTAATAACAAGATGTTTTACTTATTGAGTCCAATGCCATGATTGATTATATGCTTGTATGCTTGTAATGTGTATTTCACATATCATCCAATATTCTTGCTATTACTGCTCATGCATATTTAATTCTGTTTATTTATAACATGATGATGATGATGATGATGATGATGTTAGGAATAGGCATGTGAATGTATGTGTGTGGTTAGTGTGCTTGATGCGAGTGGAGCATCAGGGGGAGGACGTGACACTGTGGTTCATCCTGGTCACCAGACTCTAGCTCTATCTCTACTCAAGTCTTGTCCACTAACATCATTGTATCGTCATTACCTTAGCAGAACTATTACGTCGTAGGACATCAGGGGAGGTGGTCTCGGACCGTGTAGTCTCTGACTCTGCCAGAGGGCCTTAACTCTATCTCTATGGATGTATTGAGGGATGCTGGGGTGAGGCCTTGGATACACTGATTGGCATTAGGAATGGTTAGTTGCGAGCCCATTTTGCAAGCCCTCGCTAATAGGGGCTTACGTGTTGATATGGGTAGGGCATCAAGGGAAGTGTTATGCGATGTTTGATCCAGGCACTTTAACTCTATCTCTATTCCATGATGGGTGCATGTGGGACGACAATGGTGTTTGATCTATTGGGCGACTTCACACACTCGTGTATAGAGGTGCGGCGGCCACCAATCCTTTCTATTGCACATTGCAAACTTATAAATCAGACCAAAGATATGGATTGAATGCATGCATATGTTTGTTGCATTATTTTGTTTACTCACTGAGCTCAAATTGGAGAGATGACCTTCGTGCGCGTAATTCTTTTTTAGTTTCTAATGTTGCAGGTATTACGATTGAAGATTATGTTGACACACCAACATATGAACAGGTGGCGGCTATGGATGAGCAAGCTGTGGAGGACTATTATGATTCATTAAGCGAGCGTTTCAAGTATGGATGAGCTTAGTGTTTAACTTTCGTATTTGGATATTTATAATATGTATTAAATTATGTTTTGGTTACTTGGAGATAATTGGAATATTAGTTATTTATCATGATTAAACCTCAGTTCATTATTAATAAGACTTTCGCTATTTACTTTATTATCTCTGATTAATGTGGAATGTATTTTGATTTAACATGGTTGGCATAGCCTATACGAGATCCTGGTTGAATCGTTGGTTTATTGACGGTTCATCACACCATTCTAGTTAGTCCAGAATTGAAATGTGACAAGTATGGCTGGGTAGAATTCCATCAGGCATTGGCATCTTCCTTGAGCATGTGTGTAGCAAATAACACCTTCTCATCCTCCGTGCAAGTCATCAGACAGAAGTTCTTCTCCATCTCAGCAACCCACTGTGCAGGCCATAATGGTTTTTCTGGTTTCTTTATGAAGGTAGGGGGTTTCAGTTTCAAAAACCTATCCACAGCTAGGCTTAGGTCATTCTGTCCCTGTGCACTTGTTCCATACCATGGTGGGGGGTATGGATAGATCCCTTGATAGGTAGATGATGTTGGGAATTGTTGTGGTAGTTGTGGGTTCTGTTCTTGGCCCATCGGCCCAGTACTACCATCCACTGGAAGTGCGACATTATTTCCCCTAGACTCAGGCATACCTTTTGTAGGGATATATCCCAGTGGCCTGAACATCTTCAGCATCTCGTTTAAGAACGCCTTCTACTGAGCTTCCATCTGGTAGACCAGATTCATCACTATAGTCTCAGAGTTGGTGTGAGGAGGGTCTGGCAGATTTGTTGGTGCTCTGTGACTCTGCCCTTCTCCCATCATTTCTCATTGGTGTCCTGTCCCCATCATCCCTCATTGGGGTTCCATCTTCTGGGTTCAGGTTTTGTTCACCAACGTTTCCTGCTTCCACATTGTCCTCAGCTTGACACACCCTTGAGTGGTGACGTTTTCATGAACCTCTACGACCATTTCTGTCTGCCATCTCAGATTACTCTTTCCTGTTTGGATCTGAGAAGAAGACATAATACATGAGGTACGTACATTGGAATAGTCATATTTGTCATAATAGTGTTAGTCTTTAACAGTGCGAGGCGAAAATTGTAATGGAAATTTTAAATCAAAATTTTAAAAATTTTCTCAAAATTTACTGGGCTTAGAATACTTGTCCGGTCGCAACATACCGGCCGCGATACTATGCAATGTAGTGCGACCGGTATGTCCACGGGACAAACCTCTCGGTCTTCCCGAGGGGTCCCGGTCGCACCTCTGTATAGTATGGTGCGACCGGTATAATCGATCGGTTAGCACTTTCCTTGGCCGAGGGGTACCGGTCGATGTACCCTAGGGGTACCGATAGACCGATATAGGCCAAAACCGTCGACCAGTATGCCCTAAAAGGCTTTAGAGTCGTGATTTGACTCTTTTTCTTCATTTTCTTCTTTGCATTCTCTCCAGTGGTGATTCCTCTCTGACTTGGTGAGTTGCTATAGTCCGACCGATGCCTATAAAAGCGATTCTTCTCTCCCAAGAGTGCTTCACAACCTCTCCAAGTAAGTTCCTTCCTTACTCTTTCTCTTTTTACATCGTTTTTTCATGGTTTCTTGCCCAAGAACTAGGTTTTCCTAGATTTAGAAGATTCTAACCATGGAAGCTCTTTTTCTTCGGCTTAGAAATGATGTTGGGACCTCTATGGACAAAAGCCCTCAACTTTTTTGAGGTTCCACCGTATGGTTTACTCAAAATCAAAACTTTTGGATTTTTTACCTAGGTTTTGGTCAAAATTTGATTTTTCTTATAATTGTTGAATTTATTACTTGTTTGATGATTGTTTAGTCTCTATTTGTTGCTATATGATTACGTAAGTCCTCCTTCCCAAATTTTGGGTATGTTTGAGGCCCTTGCTTGAAATACTGTCATTATGCTGCCGAAATTTTGAAAATTTTTGACTAATTCTCATTGTTTTATTTTGTTTTGTAGTTAAACAATGTCTCGGCGTCGAGGTGCTGGTAAGCACGCATATACTCTAGGCATGAACCGTCCACACCCACTGGTTCCACAGTTTGATGAGTGGTTGTTTCGCTCAGCAATGGCGCAAGCCCGTTTCCCATGGTTCAAAAAGAAAAACATAGAGTCTGGACGCTGTGTGAACCTGGAGCAACTCTAGCAGTTCGATGTTGAAGCGGCCTTCGGTGCACTTGGGTGGTTTCCAGTGATCACCTATTCTGTGATTACCCAACCCAATCTGGTAAAGCACTTCTATGCTAACCTGGAGGTCAAAGGGGCTGTTAACGATTTCAGCCACGGTAGGGACATCCGCCTCACCAGCTTTGTCAAGGGTGTTCCCATATCATTCAACACTCACCAGCTTACTGATCTCTTGGGGATTCCTAATGATGGTGATTTGGTTTACTACGCTCCCAAGATGAAAGGCTTCCTTACTGATGATCTATGCCAGGAGGATACAGAGCAAATCATACCCAAGGGCTCCCATAAAAGCTGCCAATTTGAGACCTCTCCCCCGAGTCTATTGGTGCATTATCCAGCATAATATTGTCCCTCAGAGCGGCCACTACAGTGAGTTATCTCAGCTCACCCAGTACCTGACTTATTGTGTCTGCACTAGGGAGCGGGTCTATCTCCCTTATATTATCATCAGGACTATGCGTCAAGCTACCATGCCCGACCAGATAAGCAACCTTCCTTATGGTCGGCTTATCACTACACTCCTGCAGCGCCTTCGAGTAGATATGAGGGATGAGATTGCAATTGAGGACAATATGACATCAGACATTGATTGGGATGCCATTGTCCGGATGAGGATGGATAACCTGTCGATCAGTAATGAGGAGTTAGAGGCTCGTCCTCATCCGCTTAGGAGGGTAGCAGCATCGGCAGTAGCAATAGCAGCCAATGCAGCTTATGCAGAAGAGGTAGGGGGTGATGATGATGAATAGATGGAGGACATTCCTACACCGGAACCGTAGCCCATACCTACAGTAGGACCATCCCAGCCTCCTCCCGATACAGTAATGGGTATGTTTATGGGGATTTGGGATGTCCAGCGCGAGATGAACCATGACCTAGGGAGTCTCTCTCACAGCCTCAAAGTCACACAGGAGCAGGTACACTGGCTCAGGATCGCATATGAACGTGACTATGACATTGTTAACCCTATTGCTCCGATGTCCCAACCCCATGATGGATCACTTCAGTTTTTTCTCTCTCTCCTATCAGTACAATTTTATTATAACAGGGTAACTGTCCAGCTTGTGGACTATACCCTGTAGTACAATTAACTCTTTCACTCTTGGATGTTTTTACTTTAATGGTAGTTTATAACTCATTTTTGTCTGTTAATATGGTTCTCTACTTAGAACTTACTGTTTATAATTTTCACCTTTAGTATAGTTTATTATGCTCTTTTATATTTAGTCTCAGGCATCAAACCAGTGCTTAAGGTGGGATTTTATTAAAGCTTTTAATTTTTCCTATCTCAGTTCAATGACCCAATTAAGTGCATATATGGTCTATTGGACAGAGCCTAAGTGCTCTGATACCAAGTTGTCACACCCCAATTTTGATTGAACCAGAAGTGTGAGTGAACCGTCACCAAACCAACGGTTCATACCAGGATCTCAATAAGATCGTGTCCACTAACACAAACCATTGCACATAACCACAACCAGAATATAAATAAATACAACGGAAGTCTTAAATTAAATGAATTGAGTACTCTATTGATAAATTAAATAAGTTATCCAATTATTCAAATACCAAATCGTAAATAAATATCCTTACACTGTTTATAAAATCTAATTAAAATAAATTAAATAAATTTAAACCATCCTAGAGGTACACGCAGTAAGGGCACTCGCATGAAGTGTCATGCTCGTCCTCCCCTGCTTGCACTTCCAGGGTAGCAACTCTTTCATATACTATAGAATTCACGTAGTCCTCTACAGTGTAACCTGGATCAACATCTAAAAAATAGTGTGTACACAAGGGTGAGCTCACAACTTAGCTCAGTAAGAAAATCAGACAATGCAACAAACAACATGCATGAATAGCATTCACATTATGGTCTGGTTTTAAGTTTGCAATATGCTATAGAAAGGATTGGCGGCCACCGCACCTCTATACAAGAGTGTGTGAATCCGTCCAATGGATCAAACACCACTGTCGTCCCACATGCACCCACCATGGAATAGAGATAGAGCTAAAGTGTCTGGATCACACACCGCCAACACTTCCCCTGATGCCCTACCCATACCAACACGTAAGCCCTTATTGGCAAGGGCTTGCAAATTGGGCTCACAACTAACCAATCCTAAATGTCATCACAGTAGATCCTATCCCAGCACAGCTCCCTACGGCATAGAGATAGGGCTCAAGTCTAGTGGTCAGGCCAGAGACCACAGTGCCACTTCCTCCCCCTGATACCCTATCCGCACCAATCATGCTAAGACAGAAGCGATACAAAAAGGCGTTAGTGTGAGGAATGATCCAAGACCCCAGGCCCTTCCCATTCCATACACCAACGAAAAAAATCACATGCCTAATACACAAACCTAGCATAGCGAGTATGTATAAATAATATAATAACTGAAAGTAAAGATGACATTTGAGTATGCACAAACATCATTCCACAGAATCATAATTTTTAATAATGTTTTACTGTTATTAAGTTATTAGGGTTTAGGTCCGATTTCCTTACCTGGCGATTGATTGCTAGCTTGATTCGTGTCACAGAATCCAAACTCGCTATTACAAGGTCTTACACGATATTAGGGTTGAATTAAAATTAGTTTCTTAGGGTTTGCGTTGGTCGAAAACCAACTGAGATTGAAAACACTCTCACATTGCATACCGGTCGCAGGTACCGGTCGAATCACTGTGGGGCAAGGTGCGATAGGTATGGTCCACCGGTCCCCCACAGACTAGCTCCCGAAAGGTACCAGTCGCAGTACCGGTCGCACATAGTGCAACCGGTATAGTCGACCGATATGCCTCCGAAAGACCACCAACTTGGTGTTCGCCTTCCGTCGGTCACCCACTACGACTATTCAGGTTTCTCCTTTACATTCTAGGCCTGAGCAATGAGTTAGGGTTGTCTTAAATTCCATTCAAGTCCTAGTTCCTATGATTTCTTTGCCTAGAATTCGAATCTAGTGTTTAACGAACAATTAGGGTTTAACAGAAATTTAAGGGATTTTATATCAATACCTAGTCTCGCCTGGTATTGATCAAGTCATGATCAATCATCTATAATGCTTGACTTAGAGAGAAGTTCAAGCACTAACCGTTGGTTCACAACTATAGTGTTCTTCGTCTAACAGCGGCTCCTCTCCCACCTTTCTTAGCTCCTCCTCCTCTTCGGATCTCCTTCTCCTCTCTAGGGTTTGTAAGAAACAACCAAACAGGTTTAAGGAGGTTTAAGGGTCCTTAAATAGACTAGGTTGGGGTTTAGGAAGTTTCCCTACTTTAGGAAAGTCCCTAGGCTCGAGATTGGCAAGCGAGACCCACAGAGATCCGTTTCCGGATCTATCTAGTCTGCCTGCATAGACATACCGGTCAACCGATATATAAACCGGTATGATGAGACCGGTATGATATTTTTTATCAATTTTGGTCTATTTTCGTACCTGATTGTCACCCGCTCATCCCGTCTGGCCCGGTGATGATTGGAAGACCTATTACGACATGAATTAAAGGTTTAGATCGGGTTCATGGAGTGCGGGTCTTACAGTAGCGAGTTTCAGATCAGGATTGGCCACTGTCGAAACCAATACGAATTGACTGATCTGGCTGATCCAAACCAATTACTAAAAACCATGGTCAATAGTATCAGTACACATGCATGGGCACACAATGCATACCAATAAAAAAGAGTTATTTAATTGAATTATAAAAATAAAATTAAAAAAAGGTAAATCTAGACCATGTACATTCTATCCTACAGTTAAAATGAACACATCATGCTCGCATTCCCAAATAAATGCCTTGTGGAATTTGAAAAAATGACAAATGCGACTGATAATGATTTAAATTTTTTTATAAGAGATAACAGTTGCAATCCTTATCCAGCGATCCAAATTTTTATATTATATTGAATATTAAACTAACAAAAGTTGGTAGAGATGCACAACAATTCCATTACAAACACATCGTACAAGATTTTGAATTCAGTATACCGAAGTGTAAGTATACTCTTTATAGGACTCATCACCATCCATGGACTTGTGATCCACCTATGAAGTGTGGGATTCACTGAATATAAACACCAATAAAATTTCATGGAAAATACATGTAAGTGTAGGTAAACTATTCTCCAACAATTTTAACGATACCCATCAGACAATATCATGAGTTAAGTTATCCTGAGCTCATCAACATCCACTTGCTATAGCTTTTCTATTTAAATGAAATCACTTACTCATGAATGTAAAGAGAACGATGAAAATATTTGCCTTGAGGCACTTGTTAGATGTAGCGTCATCAAATCTGAGGTATATTAACATATCTTTGGAACGCAACATTAGTGCAAGAGTGAAACTGAAAGAGAAATATCAGAAGAGAAAATCTCTCCAAGATCAGAACTACTAATGGAAAATGGATATGTAGAGTGTTACAAGTGGACTATCAATCAATTGGTCTCAGTCAATTACGGTCGGGTTTCTCTAATTAATTTATTGTAATTTAATATTTTACAATGTGACTAGTAATTAATCGGACTTCATAGGTCAAGCAAGGTGATGTCTATATTCGGTTGGTTATTGGTCCATAAATAGGCTCTTGCTAACCGATATATGAATGGTTTCTAAACAGGCTCATACCAAAGTGATCATAAATGGGCTCATATTAGTTGAATTTTTATTTCTAGGGGGAGGGGCTGAACGGATTCTAAACAGGCTCATACTCAAGTGATCATAAGTGGACTTATACCATAATGAAAAAAATAGGAGAGTTGAACCCATGACCTCAACTGTTAAGACACCAACCAACTAAAAACGATAAGAATCACTTCAATAGTATTGTCATGATTACAATAAGTCATTGCTCCAGTAGACAAAATTAAAAATATTTTCATGCTTATTGCACTATAAAGATGCAATTAGGTTTATTATTGGGTGGAAGATTGGGCTAGAGAGAGATGCTCGGGCAATTTTGGATTCTAGAGAGAGAAGTCAGTAATCGGGTGGGCTGCTGTGCAATGACTGTTGGCGGTGGTCTACCGGCTGGTTCCGGAGGTAGTGTAGGATATGGGCATAGCTCTAGTGTGGGGGCTAATGCTAACTAGGAAGAGTTGAGTGCTACTCTTGCTAGGGTTTCGTCTACAGCAGTGTTTAAAAGAGCAAACCGTAATCCGAGTGGTGTTAATGATCAAGAAGATGAAACGCAGAGGACTATTAGGCCCCGTTTGATAACACTCCAGCTCCTTACTTCTTAGCTCCTGAGCTAATCCGGAGTAGAATGGTGATTCATAAACATGGTTCAAGTTTTAACTCCCATGGAATGAACCGCTCCAAAAATGTCTTTGGGAGCTAAAAAAACTTACTTCTCTTGCTTCGGAGCTATTACCACTAGTGACTACCATCACCACCACCACTAGCACTGTCATCATTACCACCAGCCCTCCATTGCCACCATCCCCACCACCACCCACCACCCACAGCCTCCACCACCACCGCTGCCGCCGCAGCCGCTACCACCACCACGCTCCACTTACCACCGATGTAGCCACCACCACCCACCACCTTCCACCATCGCCGCCACCACCATCCACCACCTTCCACCATTGTCGCCACCACCCACCAGCACTGCCGCCGCCACCACCCACCATCACTGCCACCGCCACCACCCACCATCACTGCCACCGCCACCACCCACAAGGACCACCACCACTACCACCACCCCCCCCACCACCACCACCACCACCTACCACCAAACAGTATTCTGGAAGCATAGTCTTTTGATTTTGGAACAACGTTATCAAACAGGATTCTACTCCAAAAATCCTGACTCTGGAGAAGAAGTAAAAAACGACTCTAAATCAGAAGTAGCTCCATGAGAGCTGGGGAGTAATCAAACGGGGCCTTAGGGTGTCTTCGAAAGGGGTTTGACAACTAGTCATTGCAAATCTTAACCCAAGGGGTGAGAACACTAGTGAGAATAATTCTCATGGTAACCCTAATGAGAATTTTTCTTTTTCTACTGGTATGCATGTGTTGAACCAAGAGTCGATTCAGTCGTTGCTGGATTTACAGTTCACGGCAAGTCAAGTAAATCGACCATCTGTTACTAATCGTAACGTTGCTACTCAGAGCATTGGAACTAGGATTAGCTCGTTTTAGGGAAATAATCTAGTTGTTAGGGTTTCAAATAACCCTAGAGTTTCATTGTAGCAGGAAGAGCTATAACATCTGAAAGCGATAGTCCAACCTGACAAGGTCCAACCTAAGCTGAGGTCTAGAGTTGATGTTGGTCGCCCTAGGGTGATTGATCTGGGTCAATTTCTGGGTATGCCTAGTAAGGAACCAATCATCGATTTGTTGGACTTTAAGTTGTCATTGTTGGCAACTTAGATGATGTGACAGTATTTGTGAGCATTCAATCAGATAAATGAGGAGAGAGAGTATCAGTGCAGTGACACAGATGTGACAACTTTGCTTGTGTGTTTTACAGTGTTCTACATCTGTTATATTGTGTCTCAGATGGCTTGCAGCGAGTTAAATGACATTCTACATCAAGTTTGATGAGAGAGAGTATCTGTGGACCCCACTGGTGATGTGACACAGCTTCTCTGATGATGTGTTCGAGTTTCTAATGATGAGGCAGTGTTGTGGCATCTTGAAGCATTAAATGAAGATCTTCTAAAGCATGAAAAATGGAGAGAGAATGAAGAGAGAGACTATAGAGAGAGAAACTGGAGAGAGAGAAATAGGAGAGAGAAAAAAATGTGAGTAGGACCCACGGGTGTGGTGGCAAGGTGATATACCGATACGGCAGCCCACGACACTTGGTATGCATGCACACAAAGTTTCGGGTTTAAATTCCAAGGTTTGATAGAGTTTTAACTTTGAGCCTATTTTTGGTGGGTCCCGCAGCAGGTTCATGGAGATCCGGCATTGGAAAGATGTAGAGCGTCGAGTTAGCTTTCCAACGCAACTTGAATCACTCAATTCCAACTTCGGATGAGGGAGATATCGCGATTCTCGTCGAAACGGTCAAAAAATGGCAAAAACCGGAGCTCTCGGTGAGTATATGTGTTACAGGGAAAACCATATAGTTTTATTATAATTGAGGGACCTATTTGCAATTATAAGAATTTTAAGATTAATGCTGTAATTACAATAAATGAGAAAAGAAACCGATTGGACGGCTGGATTTGAGCCACGTCGTCAAGATCCACTTTGAATGGCCCAGATCAAGGCGGGCTTAAGTGTATCGGAGCCGACGAGTCGAGATTCCATCGCGCGCTTTCGGATTGGTTGGATGCAGGTTATTACAATGGTCTCTATTGCATGGAGTACTATCCTGATTCCGTGTGACGCACGCGCGGTACTACGCCGCGGTTGATCCAGATCTTGCGGTTGCGATTGTAGACGATCGCGCTTGACGCGATTGATGCAGATCCAGCAGCTCATGTATAATCCCGCCTTTTAAAGGCTTATCCGATGGTTATTTATGCAGATCCCTTGAGCGCCAATCAGAATCCACGCATAAGGTGGCAGCGCTCCAGTGTAGCGCAGGTGCACGGTATGACTCCGAAAGATTCTATTTTGAATTTTCTAATTGGCCGAACTTCAAACCCACATAACTTCTTCATCCGAACTCCAAATTGGTCCGTTCAAGTTGCAGTTTTCATATTTTTTGATGCTCTATTTATTGGGTGCCGTTGGGAGTCAAAAAAATACTGAGAAAAATTGAAAAGAGTGTTTTGAAGGAAGAAAGAATGATTTCTAGGATTTTGTGCCCTATGGGAGTGATCAATCACCAACTACCTCTTCTCTGTGCATCAATGGAGTGTTAAATCCCTATGAGATTTCAGTAGAGCTTTTATTTTTATATTCATGGTGATTATGGATTATGTGGAAGAGATTAGAAGCTTGTGAGCGAGGTGTGCTCTGTGAATCGATCTCTATCAACATTGAAGGTTGTTGAAGAGTACATAAAGGCAGTGTGAAGCTTCAGAGAGATTGTTGGCCATTTGAAAGCATTGTTTGTGAGATTATAAATTCCTTATCTATTTATGCTTTCAATTTATTGTATGCTAGCATAGGTGCAAATTGTTGAATACCTAGCTAGTGGGGGAAAATTATAAGGCAAATTTATAAGCCTAAAAAATTTATTATTTGCTTCCCGTGGGTGTGGGTTAAGCGTGGTGTGCAGCATGTGTTGAACACTAGTACTTGATACCTGAATTCCTGGCACATGTGTGCCCTCTTAGTTTTATGCTGGGTAAATTAGGTGTATGTACTCCCTGCTGTGTAGACAGCAAAAAGAAGTGTATTGAGTATATACGGAGCCCGTTGGGCATTACTCCGTGGACTAGCCATCACACACTGTGTTGGTGAACCATATATATCCTATGTTGTGGACTGTCTTTATTTTCCTATATATTTTAGAGTGCGTAAAATGGCTTGCAGGATGAGTGTGCAAATCTGGTAGACCTGGCCACTGAGTGGTTGTGAGGTAGATTTGCATACGCTTGTGTGTGTGTAAAAGAATATATCTCCATCAGCTCTGGGCAACAGTAAATAATCAGGAAAAAGTTTCAGACACTGATTCACCCCCCCTCTCAGTGTCATATCAAGTTCATTAATTAGTATCAGATCGCTAGGCTCAGTGACAGCTTAATCAGCAGCTAAGTGATCAGGGAGCAGACATGACTACATGGGATGATTTTTGTAAGCCCCCACTTTTTGATGGAAATGAATTTGTGATCTGGAAGTAGAGGATGGAAAATTTTATAGGTTCTCTTGGCTTTGATGTGTGGCAAGCAGTTTGTACTGGGAAGGTGGATGCCCTGTGTCACACCCCAATTTCGTACTATTCAGAATGGTGTGATAAACCGCTAGCAAATCAACGATTCAACCAGGATCTTGGACAGACGATATCCGTTTTATCTAAACCTCATACATCCACATTCATAATCAGAATAAATACACAATAGCGGAAGTCTTATAGTAAAATGAACTGAGAATCTACTGTGATATTAATATTAAATAGCAAATTATTCTGTATCAACTAAGACATAAATAAATATCAAATACATGTCTTTACTAAGTCCAAATAATGAAAATAAAATCTAATCAAATACGCATGAGTTACACTCGCAAGAGGAGTCATGCGTATCCACTTCGTCTTCAACTTCCATCGTCGCCATGTGCCCGTACACTGGAGCATTGACATAATCTTCGACAGTAGTACCTGCATCATCAATTAAAAATATTCGACATCGAGGGGGTGAGCACACATCATGGCTCAGTGAGCAAACAAAACAATGCAATAATACATATGCATGCAGTCAATTCATATCTTTGGTCTGGTTTAAAGTTTGCAATATGCAATAGAAAGGTTTGGGTGGTCAAAGGTTAACGTTTATTAACCCCGCCTCTATACACAAGTGTGTGACGCCTCCCGAAGGTAACGTTTATCATCGACTCACAAGCACCCAATTCATGAACATTGTACAACAAAGGTTAACGTTTATTGATGTACAGTGCCATACCAACACGTAAGCCCCTGTTGGTGAGGGCTTGCAAACTGGGCTCGCAACTAACCAATCCTAATGTCAAATAGTGTACCCAAGGCCTCACCCCAGCATCCCTCAGAACGTTCATAGAGATAGAGCTAAGGCCCCCCGGTAGAGTCAGAGACTACAAGGACCAAGACCACCTCCCCTGATACTCTACAACGTAATAGCTCTGCTAAAGTAATGGCGATACGACGATGCTAATGCACAAGACTTGAGTTAGAGATAGAGCTAAAGTGCTGAGACCCGCTAAAGGTTAACGTTTATTGACGTTCCCATCACACCTCCCCTGATACTCGCTCGCATCAAGTACACCAACCACACACATACATTCACATGCATATTCCTATCATCATCATCATCATCATGTTATAAACAATAAAGTAAATATGCATGAACAAATAATAGAAATATTGGATGACATGTTGAATGCACATACAAGCATACACGCATAGAATCAATATGGCATTGGACTCAAGAAATAAAAATAATTTGTTATTAATCAATTAGTTTAGAGTCCTGTTTTCTCACCTTAGCTTGCTAATAGATCCTCTTTCAAGCTTTCAAATCACCTTTATATTGTTATTATATTGCTAGAAGACCTAACAAAGTCGATAGAATTTAATTAGAATTTATTCTGAATTTAAAAATCATGCTGTTAACTGGGGGTCGGAGCTAGGGTCTGAGTTATGATCGACCTTGGGTGCGACCACCCCTCTTCTGGGCTTCCCAAACACTTGGGGTCGATGCTCAAGGTCTGGTAGGGTCGATTGGCCATCGACCCCCCATGCGACCCCTATGGGTTTTGTCGATTTTTCTTCCTTCAATCCATTCTTTGTATTTGGGGTCCTATGGCTTACTCCTACAGTCCATTCCACACATGTTCTATGGCCTAAAACCATGATTCATTCACCTATATGGCTTTCATGATTTCCCCCATGGTTTTCCATGAAAACCTAACCATGGGTTGATGGTTTGGGTTTCTCCGAGATCATACCCTCTTCATTATCTACCCTAAGGTCTTTAGAAACTCATGGAAATAGTATCCATACCTGAGAAGAATACTCCTTCTCTGCAACTCTTCTCCTTTTTGCCTTCTTCTCTTCTTTCCTTCTCTTCTTCTTCTCTTCATTCTCTTCTCTTTCTCTCAATTAAATTAGGGTTGTAAAAGGAGTGAAAGAGGCTTAGGGACGTCCTATTTATAGAGTAAAAACTCCTAAAATAAGTTCCATTGAGATTAGAAAGGAATCCCATTGAAATTAGGAAAGTTTCCTTAGTTTAATTTTTACCGAGTACCAGGGGTCAATAGGGGGGTCGGAGATCCCGTCGACCCCTGGTCCTTAAACTGTCTGACCCCCCATATAAAACTGGGGGTCTGACTTCTATACTGGGGGGGTCCGACCCTCCCTTGCTAGGTATGCGACCCTCCCCTTATTTTAAGTGTTTTTGGGTCAGTTTAATACCTGGGATCGTGATCTCCTTCACGCACTTGGTCCATTTGGCTCAACCATGATGGGTAGACCTGGTTCAAGGTGATAAAACCAGGTTAGTTTGATACGGGTCTTACACCCTGTATGAGTCTACAGCTAAGAATGCAATCAAGGATGGATTGGGAGATTGTGTGAAAGTTCGAGTTAGTGGATGCGAGACAGCAATGGCATTATGGGATAGAATACAGAGTTTATATGGAGATGGGTCTACCTTTAAAGCTCATGCATCACTAGACATTGATTCCACTTCAGAGGCAAATAATGGGAGTTTAGATGAGTGCTCTATTGTCCGAATGGAGGATCTTGTACCAGAGATTGACTTGACTAGAGAGCTAAGAGCAGCTCAAGATTACTTGAAACTTGAGAAAGAGAGACTCACAGTTGTATCTTGTGACTTTCATAGTACAATTGAGACTATTTCAATTTTGAAGACACAAGTAAAAGACTCTAGCTTTGTCATTACAGCTTTAGAGGCTCAGGTCATCAGCAGAGATGAGATGTGTAGGGATCTTGAGAGGGAGATCACTACGTTGAGAGCTCAGTTGATAGAGGTGCAGATGAGCCAGAGTTGCATCCCACCAGTGGTTAAGGAGATCACCAGATGTACAGCTCAGAGTGAAAATTGTCAAAGTCCATCCACCATCAGTTTTGATTCTACTACAGAGCATGTTGAGACATCTAGTAGACCATAGAGACAAAGCTCAAGCAGATCACAGATAAAGACCCAAAGAGACAAAGGAAGAGAAAGTAGAGGCATAGTGATGTAATACCTCTAACACACCAGGCACAATATATAGGTATTCTCCAGCAGAGAGAGCAGAGGCACAGTGATGCAAGACCTTCATCACACCAAGCACAGTTTAGAGGTGTTTATCAGCGAAGAGCTCAGAGAGGGAAGACAAGTAGTATCCAGAGTGACAGGATTGATAGAATTCATCAGCAGAGACCAGTTGAGCAGAGCAGATTCAGTAGGTCCAGTCATCAAAGGCACAGGCAGTAGATTTTCCAGCAGAGACAGATAGTACACACCATGAGGCATGGGCCCATACCTAGTTGGCACAGACATTCCCTTGTGAGACAGTCACATTTTCATGGATATTGTCACAGGTGTAATGGGTATGGGCATAGGAGTGCAAATTTTACATCCAAATTTTGTGTTTGTAATTATGGGAGGAAGACATCCACGCCACCTCAGTAAAAAGTGACATAACAAAGGGAGAATGGTCAAAGAAAGGCTAAGCAGACAATGAACAAAAAGACTCCACCAGTTGTTAGAGAAGTATGGAAAAAGAAAATCATTGCAGATTTTGTAGAAGGAGAAAGTGATGGTGTTGCATGCTTCGAGACAACGCTCAAGACACAAAACAAGCCATCTCCATGGATTCTTGACAGTGGATGTTCTAATCACATGACAAATGACAAGAAAATGTTTCAGCAGCTTCAACAGTATGAGGGAGGTACAGTGAAGTTTGGAAACAATAAAGGGGCCAAGGTAACTGGAAAGGGTTCTATCAGCATCAACAATGGAAAGGTGAAACTTCATGATGTGTTTTATGTGTCAGGATTCAAGCACAACGTTCTCAGCATCAGTCAGATTTGTCATAGAGGGCATGAAATGATCTTCAACAAACATGGATGTGAGATCAAAAGAGTTGATAGTGGCAAGATTGTGGCTTCAGGATAGAGAACCTCAAGGAATTTATACACTCTGATAGAGAGTGTCGAAGATTCATGCATGACCATGCTCACCAAGCAGTGAGGTGCTTGGAGTGAGGGGGAGCAATGTGTGTTTGCTATATCATTTTGCTCCCTATGATAGACTCAGGGGGAGTCCTATGGTATTTATATGTTGAATAGTGTATGCATATGTTTATTATCTTTCATCTCCTTATGTTGGACTCAGGGGGAGTCTAGTGATGTTTTTATGTGTTGATATAGTGGTTTATTAATTTTTTTTTAGGCCCATAGGATTGGAAAGATGCAGTGGGCACTCCTATGTGGCATGCCCCTTTGTATTTGTTGTCAAAGGGGGAGAAAGATCTCATGTACAGAGTGAGTTGCCAACAATTCCAAAGGGGGAGATTGTTGGACTTTATGTTGTCATTGTTGGCAACTTGGCTGATGTGATAGTGTTTGTGAGCATTCAGTCAGAGAAATGAGGAGAGAGAGTATCATTGTAGGAGAGAGAGTGTTAGTGCAGTGACACAGATGTGGCAACTTTGCTTGTGTGTTTTACAGTGTTCTATATCTCTTATATTGTGTCTCAGATGGCTTGCAGCGAGTTAAATGACATTCTACATCAAGTTTGATGAGTTAGAATGTATGTGGACCCCATTGGTGATGTGGCACAGTTTTTCTGATGATATGTTTGAGTTTTTGATGATGAGGCAGTGTTGCGGTATCTTGAAGCATTAAATGAAGATCATCTAAAGCATGAAAAATGAAGAGAGAATGAAGAGAGAGACTATAGAGAGAGAAAGAGGAGAGAGAAAAAATTTGAGTGGGACCCACGGGTGTGGTGGCAAGGTGATATGCCGACACGGCAGCCCACGGCACTTGGTATGCATGCACACAAAGTTTCGGGTTCAAATTCCAAGGTTTGATAGAGTTTTAACTTTGAGCCTATTTTTGGTGGGTCCCGCAGTAGGTTCATGGAGATCTGGCATTGGAAAGATGTAGAGCGTCGAGTTAGCTTTCCAACGCAATTTGAATCGCTCAATTCCAACTTCGGATGAGGGAGATATCGCAATTCTCGTCGAAACGGTCGAAAAATGGCAAAAATAGGAGCTCTCGGTGAGTATATGTGTTACAGTGAAAATCGTATAGTTTTATTATAATTGAGGGACCTATTTGCAATTATAATAAGTTGAAGATTAATACTGTAATTACAATAATGAGAAAAGAAACCGATTGGACGGCTGGATTTGAGCCACGTCGTCAAGATCCACTTTGAATCGCCCAGATCAAGGCGGGCTTGAGTGTATCGGAGTCGACGCATCGAGATTCCATCGCGCGCTTTCGGATTGGTTGGATGCAGGTTATTACAATGGTCTCTGTTGCATGGAGTACTATCCTGATTCCGTGTGACGCACGCGCGGTACTACACCACGGTTGATCCAGATCTTGCGGTTACGATTGAAGACGATCGCGCTTGACGCGATTGATGCAGATCCAGCGGCTCATGTATAATCCCGCCTTTTAAAGGCTTATCCGACGGTTATTTTTGCAGATCCCTTGAGCGCCAATCAGAATGCTACAACGCATAAGGTGGCAGTGCTCCAGTGTAGCGTAGGTGCACGGTATGATTCTGAGAGATTCCATTTTGAATTTTCTGATTGGCCGAACTTCAAACCGACATAACTTCTTCATCCGAACTCCAAATCGGTCCGTTCAAGTTGCAGTTTTCATATTTTTTTATGCTCTATTTATTGGGTGCCGTTGGGAGTAGAAAAGATGCTGAGAAAAATTGAAAAAAACTTTTTGAAGGCAGAAAGAAGGATTTCTAGGGTTTTGTGCCCTATGGGAGTGATCAATCACCAACTACCTCTTCTCTGTGCATCAATGGAGTGCTAAATCCCTATGAGAGTTCAATAGAGCTTTTATTATTATATTCATGGTGATTATGGGTTATGTGGAAGATATTAGAAGCCTGTAAGTGAGGTATGCTCTGTGAATCGATCTCTATCAACATTGAAGGTTGTTGAAGAGTACACAAAGGCAGTGTGAAGCTTCACAGAGATTGTTGGCCATTCAAAAGCATTGTTTGTGAGATTCTAAATTCTTTATCTATTTATGCTTTCAATTTATTGTATGCTAGCGTAGGTGCAAATTGTTGAATACCTAGTTAGTGGGGGAAAATTGTAAGGCAAATTTATAAGCCTAAAAAATTTATTATTTGCTTCCCGTGGGTGTGGGTTAAGCGTGGTGTGCAGCGTGTGCTAAACACTGGTACTTGATACCTGAATTCCTAGCACATGTGTGCCCTCCTAGTTTTATACTGGGTAAATTGGGTGTATGTACTCCCTGCTGTGTAGACAGCAACAAGAAGTGTATTGAGTATATACGGAGTCCGTTGGGCATTACTCTGTGGACTAGCCATCATACACTGTGTTGGTGAACCACGTATATCCTATGTTGTGGAGTGTCTTTATTTTCCTATATATTTTGGAGAGCATGGAATGGCTTGCAGGATGGGTGTGCAAATCTGGTAGACCTGGCCACTGAGTGGTTGCGATGTAGATTTGCATACGCTTGTGTGTGTGTAAAAGAATATATCTCCATCAGCTTTGGGCAGCAGTAAATAATCAGAAAAAAGTTTCAGACACTGATTCACCCCCCCCCCCTCTCTCAGTGTCATATCAAATTCATCACGTTTCAGCTAATGGTGATCGTTTTGAAGATGCAGATGGTGATGTTGATCCCGTTAATACTGTTACGATAGAGGTTAATGGTGGAAAGAAGAGGCGCAGGTGGACTGTTAAGGAGAAAGGTAAATCGATGATCGAGGATGCAGCTAGGAATTCTAATCAGGGAGGAGGTGTCAATGGAGGTGAGGCCAATTCTAATCCAATTGGTTGTCGATCTTTTGCAGCGGTTGCGGCTGGTGTGTCGGATCTGGCTGGGTTACCTGAACTAGTGTTCGAAGGTGGTATAACAAGAGTTGTTATCCCTCAAGATATATATATATGATAAAGAAATCCATAAACATTCTCTTCCATTGATCAGTAGATTGTTTTCTAAGGGACTGAAATTTCAGGAAATCTGGAAAAGTTTATCTGATCAATGGGGAGGTGTTAATTTTGAAATGACGGCGATGGGGGATGTTGGGGAAAATATCCGCACGAGGTCTGTCACCAAACGTAACCACGTGGCATTCATCTTAACCGCAGGATACGACTACGTGGCGATCATCCAGGATGTTGCAAAGGAAGGTATTATGATAAATTCGTGAAAGATGTCTAAATTCGACCCCTTCCCGATCTGACACAATCTGGGGGTAATGACTAGACAGGGGTATCTGGGCCATCGATGGGTCACTATCAACGGTCATAAATTCCGACAATAACCATTAATGCTAAATACTCTTATATGACCCGCCGCATCAGAAGATCTCGATTTGAATCGGTGGAAAGGTGAAATATTACTTGGAAACAGAACCATGACAGGGACAATGATTAGGAACTCTGAAAAATCTGGCCCACGAAGGGGTCGAAAAGCAATCCTAAGGGGTCGAAAGGTGGTTGACATGATGTAATGATCTGTACCAAGGGGTCGAAAAGTGACTAACATGATGTAATGATCTGTACGAGGGGGTCAAAAGGTGGCTGACATGATGTAACAGTCTGAACTAGGGGGTCGAAAGTCTATTAGTCTACTGTACCCTATATGGTCAAATCACAAATGATGGCTGTTAGGAAAAACGGGACCCGAAAAAAGAGGTTTACAATTCATTGAGTATATATATATGTAGTCCCAGAAGGGCAAAAGGAGGAAATGAATGAGAAAAGTATTCAAGAAAAAAGTTTCGTCTCTCTTTGATAGTTTTCTTTCTTCTGGCTCCTCTACCACTATCCTACCTGCTATCTGTGACTAATGTATGTTTTTGGAATCATTAGGAAGGTATTCAACTAATCACACCTCAAGAATCCCCTTTCTAAGGAGCTCTTGCATCTTGTTAAGAGTTTCATGCTGTTTGTTTTCCCCTTTACGGATTCCATCGACAACAGGGGAAGGTTTTTTTACCTCCAAGTTCTATTCAGCTGTGGACCTAGCGACAGTTTGGAGGAGAGATAATGAAAAAATCAATGGCCAAATTGTGAGGTTACAACCCTGGGAGCCTTAGTTCAATGTGGCTAAGCCAAGACCAGATTTTAGATGACAATGGGTTAGATTCCCTACGTTGGGTTTGGAATGTTGGAACGAAGCTATATTGATTTCAATTGGCAAAGCCTTGGGTAAACTTGTAATGGTGGACCAAAATACAAAAAATAGAGTGCTAGGCAGGTATGCTAGATTCTGTATGAAGATGGAAATTGATGGCCCTAGACCAAAGGAATTGATGGTGCAAAGAACCTATGGAAGAGCTCAAGGTTTCTTCAAGCAGATAGTGGAGTATGAGTCGGTTCCTGAGAGGTGTGGCTTATGTGCTAAATTTGGTCATACCATTGCTGGTTGTCCATTAAATGTAGAGAATAATAGAGTGGTTCATGAAATCCCAGTTGCTACTGAGGCAGTAAACATAGGCTCTGATACACAAAAGGAGGGACAGCATGTTGATGTACCTGACCCCCAAGTGCAAGGAGCTTGGGCTGATATGTCTGATGATGATGAGGATAATGCAGATGGGGAGCCTCATCTAGCTAAGGAGTTTCAGTTTGTAACTGGAGCCGAAGGGAATGCACTGGCTTCTCCACAGCCAATCTAGAGAGAAGAGGGGACAGCCACCCCTAATGTGTCGACTGCTTTGATTCTAGTGCAGCCTGAGGTGACTAATCAAGTGGATACTTAGACTAGGATTTCCCCGGTGTTTGGTGATTTAGGGAATTCTAACTCACGTATTACCCTGTCCAAGGAAACTGGATAGGTTACTATAAACTTTGATGATATTAGAGCAGTGGATGCAGCTCTAATAGAGGACGCTGGTGACTCCATTGAGGTTGGAAAAAAAAGTCTAGGTCGGGGAAGAGGTAAGAAAACAGTGGGAACCTCTAGTAGGGTGACCAGACAGGAGACTCTTCGTCAGAAGGTTTTCAAATGAAGGTGGTTTATTGGAACATTAGGGGAGTCTTGAACCCCAAAGCAAGAGGTTATCTAAAACTGTTGTTGAGAGAGCATTTCAGACATTCTATGTATTGCCGAGCCTTTGGTGGATGCAAAAAAATTTACATCCAAACTTTTTGACAGGTTTGATTACAATAATTCTTGTTTACATAATTAGAAGCATAATAAGCATCCTAATTTGTGGATAATGTGGAGAAAAGGAATTCAAAGACCAACCTTGGTCTGATCAACAAATCACAATAGAGGATATGATTGATGGAACTGTATGTCATATGACTTTTGTTCATGCTAACTATATGAAAATTGGAAGAAGGAATTTATGGGCCGAATTAGTAAACTTGGGAAATACGAGTTTGCCTTGGATTGTGTCAGGCGACTTTAATTGTTGCAGGTTTTTACTGAAAAGTTAAGGTTAGGAAAACTTAGTTTATCAACTGCAAATGAATTTGAAGCTTTCCTCAGTTGCTTCCCATTGATAGAAATCCCATCTTCAGGTTTAAAGTTCACTTGGACTAATATATAATTGAGTGATTGGCCATGTAAAGGCTGTGCTAGATAGCAGTTTTGGTAATGATAAATGGAGGGAAGTTTTTGTGAATGCTCATCAAAGGGTATTACCTCGCATGAGTTCTTATCACACTCCCATTTTGATTATTTTCCCTATGATTGCGAAGCCAAAAAATATCCCATACAGGATTCAGAGATTCTGGTTGGATCACCCTAACTTTAAGAAAGTGGTGGAGGATAGCTGGAAGAACCAAGTAAGCGGCTCTGCTTTCTTAGTTTTAATGTTTAAACTCAAGTTGCTTAAGAATAGTTTGAAGATCTAGTCAAGGGACACTTTCCCCCATGTTGTGATATGGAAATTCAGAAGACATGAGTTGATTTGGAAGACATTCAGGAAACCATTCAAATGGTTGGGCATTTAGACTTTCTGAGAAAGGTGGAAGAGGTTGCCACTAAATGTTTTGATGAAGCATGCGCTTTACATGAGGCCTTTTGGGCTGAAAAAGCTAGAACAAGGTGGCTAACTGTTGGAGATCGAAATTCTAACTATTTCCATGCATGTGCTAAAGGATGACTTGGTTTTAGAGGATCAGGAGATCAAGTCCTATATTCTTCAATATTATGAAGATTTTCACTTATCTGTAGATTCGGTGTCTAATCTTGAATGTCTGGAAGTTATCCCTTCCCTAGTGACACCTAAGGAAATTTTGTTGCTTGACGCAATTCCCACAGATGATGAAATCAAAATGGCTATCTTTGCAATGAATCAAAACAGTGCACTAGGACCGGATGGCTTTCCTGGTAATAACCTATTGTGTTTGTTGGGATATCATTGGCTATGATGTGTATCTAGCTGTGAAGTCATTCTTTCTTTATAATAGAATTCCTAATGGAGTTAATAATAACTTCATTACTCTAATCCCAAAGAAAAAATGAGCTATGAAGTTATCTGATTTCAGACCTATCTGTGTTGGAAACTTTGTATATAAAATTATACCAAAGATACTCACAACTAGATTGGGAAATTTTGTAAGAAGAATAATCTCAGATGAGCAAAAGGGTTTTGTTAAAGGCAAAGTGATAGACAGCAATGTGGGAATGATCTCTGAACTTGTCACCCTCTGTCAGCACCCTGGTTTTGCTACTGCGGGAATCTCCACTCCCATTGCGGAGTCCTTCGCAATGTGGGGCATTTTATTAATGTAGGTTTTAAATAAAAAAAATGAAGAAAAATGATGACAATGAAATGATAAAAGAAAAAAAAAAGTGATGCCTTCTTTGATATATATATATTTACTCGAATGTAATATGTTAGAAGAAGTTGGGGTTATAAAGGGCATTAACCGAGGGATTTTATTTGGTTAAGATAGGGGCATATCAGTAAATGGCCCAAGGCAAAAAAACCAAAAAAAGGAGACTAAACCCTAACAGATGAGTTTTGGCTTGATTAGAAGAGGAAGAAAGGAACAAAGGGGTTTTGTGGGTTTTGTCCACGTGGGGTTAAGGGTTGAGAGAGCAGAGTGAGATGGAGAAGAAATAGAGGGAATAATAAGAAAAATCGGGAAAGTGAGAGAGAGGAATTTCTAGGGAAAATAGATAGAAAAAAATTAAAGAGAAGTGGGTTACGAGTGCCCGTCGGTTGCTGGATTTCTTCTTCAAAAAATGGGGTCGGCCAAAAATTGGGTGAGAGAAATCAGGGCTTGAGAAGACCAAGAGAAAGTGAGAGAGGATTGGTAGAGGGGTATCAACTGCTGTAAGGAGAGGGACTAGTTGCCAACTGCAAGAAAGCTTGAGAGGAACAGACAAAATTGCAGAGAGTGAAGGATTGGGAGTTCATAGTGGGTTTCATTCGGAATAACCCAAGAAAAGTGTTTAGGAATCATTGGCTATTACAGAGAAGATTATGGGAATTCTCAGATCGGGATCAATGATTATTGGAGGGCACAATAGCAAAAGTGAGGGGAAATCAGAGAAAATCGCAAACAGAGAAGAAAAAAGAACAGGAGGAAGCTGTCGGCTGAAAAATTGAGAGAAAGAAGTTGAGATTGAAAAGGAACTATGACTGCAAGAAGATATGGAAAACCGTTGGAGAAGAAATAGGAGCAAGAGAAAGAGATTCGGTCATGTGTGTAGGTGTCATTAGCTGAGGTCTCGAGAGGGAAATCTGGTGCGTAAATGCTATAAATCTTCATGGTCTGTGTTTCGAATTCTAAATATGTTTCTAGGGAATTTTCACTTAGTACCCAAATAGTTGGCCAAACATCACCTATCACCCACGTTTTTTTAAAATATCACCTATCATCCAAAATTCTCAAACGTTACCCCATTAACTGACGAAAGAAAATTGAAAATTTGTTTAGACATTTATACCCTTCTCATTTTAAAATGAAAAAACATAAATCCCCCCTATTTTTTTTTTTTTTTTAAAAAATTTTTTAAAAAAACCAAAAAAACTTTTAAAAAATATTCTTCCAAACTGAAAGCTGAAGCCTGCAACTCAAATGATTCTCTCTCTAATGGCGATGGAAGGATTTCTTGGTCTGAATTGGGTTCGATCATGGGGAGCCTAGGGCACGTTGGTTCAGAAGACGAGTTACTGAAGATGATTGAGGAGGATAAGATCATCATAACATACGATCCTGCTACTACATCCATATAAGAACAAAAGAGATTATGACATTAAAATTGGATCTCGTTAAGGCACCAACCACAATCCGGCAATCCGAAAGACTAACAACCTGTTTTCGGAAAATCCCCAAAATTTTTACCACTCCAGGGATATTCAACTTGGTCTCAACTTCAAATCTCTGGCCATAACATCCTTAATCAATTCAGAATTTTCAGAGATGAAATGGTCAGTCTTGAGTGTCAACCTGGAAGCAATAATTTCAGATCCAGTTGTAGGAACAGTGCCTAGAGAGATATCTACCACAACTACCCGAGTACCATTATAGTATAAGAAGGCTGCGCCTATGTCGTGCTTGAAGCTTGCATAATTGGGATTGTGAACCATGATCTGGAGATCTAGGGTTCCATTGAGATCGACCTTGAATTGTGGAAGTAACACTCGTGGTGAGATGCCTTCCAATGTGACTGAAACGATTTGGGTTGTTGGTTTTTTGGGTTTGAAGATGGTAAATGCAAGAATGAGGATGATGGTTAGGAAGAGGATGAGGATGAGGAGGAAGATTAAAATACATCTTGCAGCACGACTACAGCGGAGCTTGGGTAGGTCTTGTTATTGTTCCATGTCTGAGATATGGAGGTACTCTGTTGTCATCAGTTTGTCTGTTTGGGTTCGAAATGTTGCGAGATTGAGATGTGGTATAAGTGAAATGGGTAGAGTCTCACGGAGAAGATCGGAGAATGCATGGGTTGAGTCTCATTCTCCTTTCTTTCTCTGATACTTTCCCTACAACTAGATTCTAAAATTATTGCTTCCAGGTTGATTCCATGGTGGAAGGGGTTAGAAGAAAAAATAAGGGGCTTTAAATGCTTCCAAAATCAACTGTAAATGGAATTGTTAGGGAGAGTCTACGAATACAACACTTTAGAGAAAGGGTTTTAAGGGTTCTATTGGGAAGAGAGAGAAAGAGAAGGAAAAGGAAGAAGGATGAAGGTTGAAGAAGCAAAGCTTCCACGTCGTCGCCGCCAATTCTACAGGTTGTTCAAAATTTTTCGTTTTTGATAAAATGTTGTAGAGAAAGAGAGAGGAAGAAGAAGATGATTTGGGAGTATGGTTAAAAATAAAAATGGGTAAATTCGATTTTTTCCCTTACAATAAGGGTATTACTATCATCGAAAATTTGTTAACTGCTGATATCAGCATCTAACGGTTCCGTCATAAGGTTTTGGATCTTTTTGATAAACGTTTGGGAATTTAGGTGGTAGGTGATGTTTTGAAAAAAATGGGTGGTAAGTGATGTTCGGCAAACTATTTGGGTACTTTGTAAAAATTTCCCATGTTTCTATTACTTCTTTTTCTTTCTTTTGAATTTTGTTTCTCTCTCTTGTCGTTTTCTTTTACACATTCTTAGGCATGTTCTCTCTATGGTTTGTCTTTTAATTTTCATTGAAAATATTGTTTTGTTGTTTGTTTAGTTTCAATTATGTCGTTAAAGCTTTTGAATTTTATGCTTTCTTCATTTAGTTTAAGAAGGTCCCACACCAACTCAAATGCTCTTTGGTATTTTAGCACTTTTTTGTTTCTTTAAGTTCATGCTTCTTATATGCTTCGGTTAAAGAGTCCCCTGGCCTTCACACCATTTGCTTCTATTGCTACGAGGGATATTAGTACAGGAGCTATCATTCTTCTTTTTTATTATTTTTATTGAGTTTTTCTGGTTGCTCTATGGTGGCCCCATTGCTTCAGCAGTCCAACATGGTTCATGGGCTCCGTAAGTAGATTCCGAGGTTTGGTTTAGTCTCCATCCCGAGGCAATGCATATAGGTAGGTTTCCTTGTTTTTATTTATACATAGTAGTTCATAGAGATTTAAGTCTTTTTTTTAGGTTTTAGATTTCATTCCTGCCACCGTTATATGTTCTTTATTCCGGCAAATTCTATTTGGATTTCTCTATTTATTACTCTTAGTCTGGAAAATGCATTTCAATCAAGATCATTGGCTTTCTTACTTCTCCAAATTTAAGCCTTATCTCTATTTAATCTGTTCTGTGGGTGGTCTCCTTTTGTTTTTGGGCCTTGGTTCAGGTTGGATTTGGGTCAGTCCAGGTTAGTTAGGGTCTGGTTTGGTTTGAGTTGGGTAAGTTATTTAAAGCTGATTTGGGTTTTGTTAGGTTCAGGTTAGTTTAGGTTTTGGTTTGGTTGGGTTTAAGGGTAGGTCAAGATTCGTTCAGGGCTGGTTTAGGTCAACCCAAATTCTTGTTTTAAAGTATGGTTTAGGTTGTTATGGGCTGGTTCGGGCCAGCCCAAGTTCTGTGTTTAGATTCTGTTTTTTTTCTATTGGTTCTGGGCTGGTTCATGCCAGCCCAGATTCTAGTTTTAGAGAGTGGTCTAGGTTAGGTTCTGGTTGGTTTAGTTTAGGCTAGAGTTAGGTCTTGTGGGCTTGGTCTAGTTAGGTTTAGGGTGGTCTAGGTCTAAGTTGGTTTAATTTGGTCTTACTTGAGTTGGCTTGACCTAAAGCATAATCTGATCACATGTTTAGATTCAAGTTAATTGAACCATATGCTTAATGTTTTTTTTTTATGTCACACATGCTTGAATCACGTGCTGATTTTTATTTGTTATGCTACTCATGTTAAGTATTTTTTTTATGCTTTGGAATTAATAAATGTATGTGTTGGTAACTTAGATATTCAATGCATTGTTGAATCTATGTCTCCTATCCCACCCTAAAGCTGTCCTCATTTGAACACCATGATAGATGCATGTTAGGATACATTCCTTCTGTTATGGGATTGTTTAGGGGACCCCAACTAGTCCAACCAACCTTTGTGGGACCATTTAGAATGAGGCCCACCCAACCTTAGGATTGGATCCAAGAGTGTAGGAAATCATTGTATTGAAATGTATTAATGAAAAAGTGTGATTGGATAGATGCATGCATAGGATTGGTAGCCCAACGGACAGCCCACCTAAGTATTCCAAATGTGGGATGTGAGTGAAATTTAGTGGATGTGTAGGGAGCTGAGGCGTTTGGCCTTTCCTGAGTGTTGACCACACGTGTCCATGGCTCGTCAATCCATGGGAACTACGTTTCATCTGATTCTTGAGGGACAGAGTTTTTGAGAGATACGTAGGCTGCGGGGGAATTGGTTCTCTCCACGCTCGGTCAAATTGAGATAAGTTCAATGTATTATGGGATTACCTCACAAAGAGGATTTCCCTATGGAAGGGAATACCTCTACACTGAGATTGGTCCCACTGTTATAGGGACATCTCTCACCATCGGATGTATTCCATGATTATGGGAGCATTCATTGCTTTGATGTGTTCCATGATTATGGAAGCATCACTATCTTTGTATACACTTGGTACGTGTGCACCCGTCCAAACTACATTTGGCCTAATTCCCACCGCATAGGGATACATAGGCAGTCTGAGATTTCCCAGACTCAGTCATATGTTGTATACAAATTTTTCCTTTCTTTTAGATATATGTTTAAGCTATTTGTTAAATTCTTTGATTCATTTTGTGATTACTTTCCTATTTTAATCTTGTTTAATTCAGCATATGTCATGTGTAGTTAATGAAGAATTAGAGATCAATTAAGAACTTCCCCTGTATATTGTAGTCTATGTAAATAGCCCCAAAGTATACATAAAACTCTAAGAAATGATAGGATTTAGGGAGACCGATCAATGACGTGGTGAGTTGGGTGTCTGATACCTTCCCAATTCGTAAATTGGCGCTTACCTGTCTTTGGTGAGACGAGATAGTCGTTCCATTGTGTGAGTCATTAGAGTCCCTCCAATGAGGGACAACATTTATAGGTCCTAAACCTTATCTAGGTGGCGACTCCAGCTTCTTACCCTCCACTGGTGTAAGTGGATGAGATCTGAAGGTGAGAACCTTCCAGATCTCAATTGAGTGTAATGAGTGTAGACAACTCTAATTTTCACACAATAATTAAATTCAAATTAGAGGATAATTTTCAATCAAATTTCTTTGGTCCTCAACCCTCATGCATAGGAAATCCAAGTAGGGCAGTATGGCTTGGAAGTTGGACATCCGAAAAGCTTATGATACTATGGATTGGGATTTCTTCTATGCAGTACTGAGGAAGAAATTTTTGTTGCTAGAGTGGCTTCTATGTTTCATTCTTCTAGAATGAGTGTTATGATTAATGGTGGCCTAGTAGGCTTTTTTAAAGCTGAGAGAGGATTACGACAAGGGAATCCTCTAATCCTCTCTCTCCACTTCTCTTTGTTATTACAGAAGAAGTACTATGTAGAGGAATTAAGTTCATGACACAAAAGGGATGGATTGATCTTATTTTCAAAGGAAGAATTGTGGTGACTCCAACACACCTCATGTTTGCTGATGATGTATCGATGTTTACGAAGGCCAAGGTAAGCTCAAGTGTACATTTCATGAATATGCTTCAGCTTTACCAAAGTTTCAGTGGACAAAGCATTAATCCCTCCAATAGTAAGATATTCTTCTCTGACGTGGTGAATAGAAGTAATAGAGAAGACCTCCTGAATTGCTTCAATTTTAGTAATGGTAAATTTCGTACAAAATACTTGGGAGTTGAATTGTTTAAAGGAAGGGAAAAAAAGGAATTTTTTTACCCTATTCTTGATAGATTTAAGCAGAAGTTTTCTACTTGGCATGGACGTTTTGCTATCATATGCTGGTCGAACTGAATTACTTCAATCAGTTCTTAGTAGCTCTTTTCTTCACACATTCTCAGTCTATAAGTAGTCTCACATTATTGTCAAAACAGCTGAGGAATGGATGAGGAACTTTATCTGGTCAGGAGACCCATTGTCACGTAAATCTATAGTAGTGAAGTGGAATGGTATGTCGACTTAAGCAGGAAATGATGCTTTACTTGTTAAGTTGGTATGGAAAATTCAAAAGGAAAAGTCATCCTATGCTTTATGAGGGGTTACTATGTTGGGAGGACTGGGTGTATTTGTAGACCTCTAACAGAATCCCAGTGTGAACCAGTATAAAGAAATTATGGGACTGGACAGCAAAACACTCACAATGGATTGTGGGTGATGGTTCCAATATTGATCTATGGAGAGACAGATGGATTGGTGATTACACTCTACAAAAAAAGCTTAATCTAGATACAAAAAATCTGTTGTGTGATGGTTGCACTTTGAGCAGGTTTATCAGAGATGGAAACTGATGTTGGCCAGTAGTAGAATCTCCAAGGTTGAAGTATTACTTCCAAATTGCATCTCAATTATCTCTTGGAAAAGCAACCTCGGATGAGCTTATGTGGAGTGGTGAATCTAATAGCAAATTTATTGTTCGGTCAGCCTAGAATATGAGAATAAAGATAAATGAAAAGGTATCATGGTTAGCTGAAGTTTGGGTGGTAATCTTATACCATGTAATGCTTTTTTTTGCTTGGCGTTGGAACCATGCGGTAAACTTCCTTTGGATGACATTTTAAAATCGAAGGCTCTTTACATTCCATCTCATTGCTTCTTATGTCATGCAGCGAAGGAAACGTTCCAACATGTTTTCTTTAGTTGTTCGATGACATGCACCATTTGGAAAGAAATTATTTCATGGTTTGGTATCTCATGGCCAAATTATGGTTCGTTAGAAAATTTTCAACAATGGTGGAGAAGGAAGAGCAAAGTGGCCCCTCTCAAGCAGGTTTAGAAATGTTTATTCTACATGGTATTGGTGGTGATTTGGAAAGTAAGGAGTCATGCTTGTTTTGATAATTATGCTGGTCCAGATCCCAAAAATACGACATAGTATTATGTACAAATGCAGAGACTTTTCTATGCTTAAACCTTGCAAAATTAGGGACATGGCAGACCTTAATTCTGCTAGATTGTTGCACTTGTCCATAACTGGTTGTAAATAAAGAAAGATTGTGGAATTATATTGGCGACTTCCTATGAAGTCTTGGTGCAAAGTCATTGTTGCGGGAAATCCAGGAAATGTAGGGTATGGTGGTGTGATAAGAAATTCCTAGGGTAAAATCTTATTGGTTTTTTATGAATTTATTGGAGTACCTACAAATTTTGTAGCTGAGTTACACGGGGCTATTCGAGGTGTATCTGCTGCAGTGGATAAAGGGTATCACAAAATCTGGCTAGAGAGTGATTCCAAATCAGTTGTTTGCCTACTTAATTCCTCTTCAGTGCCATGGGCTGGTAAGCAAAAGTGGCTCGCTCTTGAGAGTATATGTACGGTGCAAGTAAGGATTTCCCATTGCTTCAAGGAAACAAATATGGTTGCTGACAGGCTTGCAAAGCGAGCAGTGCATGACAAAGCTTCTAAAGTTTGGGATAGTTGTTCAAATTTTGTAGCTAGAGAGGTTGTGTGGGATGCATCACACAGACCTCGTTATACATTTTATTAGCACTTCAATTTTATGATTTTTATTAGTTTGGTCAGTATTGGATCCTGCTGATGTCAATGTCGAAGGAAGGATAGCCTAATACATGACTTGTATTTACTACATTGCACTTTATTTTTAATTCAATTTGCTGATCCTTAGCAAAAAAAAAAGGGTATAAAGGTTCACTCGCTTAAAGTGGCCTTCTATTGTACTAGTAAGTTAACGGATACAAGATTTCTACAAAGGACGGCAATCTTACAAACTGCTAGGATTGTCAAAACTGAGCCCAAACCGAAGCCCGAAACCAATCGAGCCCAATTAAGCCTGGACCAAATTGGGCGGATTCAATATTGAGCCAGTTTGGGTTAGGGTAGGGAAATCTTAGGGCACGTTTGATAAAACTTCTGCTTCTGGATTCTGGATTCTGGTTCAAATTTGGATTCTACTCCAAGCTACTCTAGGATTATTTTGGAGTAGAAACTTGTTTGATAACGCAATTCTGAAATGGATTTTAGAGCATCTTTAGATTAGAAACATGTTTGATAACACACTATCCCTCCAATCGAAGTCTAGAAAAACAGTCGTAGTAGTGGTGGGCGGTGGTGTTGGTGGTGGTGGTGGAGGCGGCGGTGGTGGTGGTGGTGGTGTTGGTGGTGGTGGCGGCGGTGGTGGTGGTGGTGGTGGTGGTGGTGGTGTGGTGGTGGTGGTGGTGGTGGTGGGTGGTGGGCGGTGGTGTTGGTGGTGGTGGTGGAGGCGACGGCGATGGTGGTGTTGGTGGTGGTGGTAGAGGTGGCGGCAGCGGTGGTGGTGGTGGTGGCGGTGGTGGTTGTGGTGGTGGTGGTTGTGGTTGTGGTGGTGGTGGTGGTGGTGGTGGTTGTGGTGGTGGTGGTGGTGGTGGTGGTGGTGGTGGTGGTGGTGGTTGTGGTGGGTGGTGGGCGGTGGTGGTGGTGGTGGTGGTGGTGGTAGAGGTGGCGGCGGTGGTGGTAGAGGTGGTGGTGGTGGTGGTGGGTGGTGGGCGGTGGCATTGATGGTGGTGGTGGAGGCGGCGGTGGTGGTGGTGGTGGTGGTGGTGGTAGAGGTGGCGGCGGCGGTGGTAGTGGTGGTGGCGGTGGTGGTGGTGGGTGGTGGTGGTGGTGGTGGTGGTGGTGGTGGTGGTGGTGGTGGTGGTCAAGTGATAGTCATATGAGTGTCGACTCTTTTTTTTCTCTTAAAAAGTTGATCCAATAGCTTGGAGCAAGTATTTATGACTCCAAAATTTTGGATTCTGGAGTCATTCTGAATCTGGTTCACTCTGTGGGAGTTGGAATCTAACTGGACTTATCAAACGCGCTTCTACTCCAAAATGGCTCCCTGAGAGTCAGAATCCATAGAATCCAGAAGCAGAAGTTTTATCAAACGGGCCCTTATTGGTCTCAGTCTGGGTCAGGCCAGCCCATTGGGCACCCAATAAACCATCTAGATTGCCCCAGACTGATATCAGGCCCAGACTGAACCCGCAACCAACCCAAATTAAACTGATTACAAATCCCTCTTGAACCTTGCTTTTCTTTAGATCTAATAAAATTCAGATTTTTTTTCTGGTTGAAAACATCAGAAAAGGGAAGCACATTCAGTTTCCTACATGAAAGCCAGAAAATACAGTAACATTATACGTTTATTCACATATGCTACTGGATGCAGCAGTCATGGCTGAATGATAAAGGTTTGATAGAGCAAATTCGGAAGATAGACCTCCCGGTATAATTCAAGGTTGAACCGATTCTCTCTTGGGCTGGTCAGTTCTTCATACCACCCAAGTTGCAGAATTCTATGTACTTTCATGATAAATTTGAAATTCAACGGCAGGAGATATAAAACGCTTAGAATTTGATGGATTATGCTTAATCACATAAATGACTACCAACCATGGTTTTAGACTTTTAGGTATCCACATCGTATCAGTTGACGTGTATTGGTATTGGCCGTGATCAATTTAGATTCATAGCCGATGCGGTATCATTTTGCTGATTTAGTATTGATACCTGATCGATAGTGACTAATACAAGCAAATACTAACCGACACATGACCAATACTAACGGGTAGTAACCGATACCTAATTGAAACCACATCAACAATGGTCGATACTTGATCAATACTGAACAATACCCATATCTGATACTGATATATATGGATATCGATACACGTTCAAATAAGTATCAAATATGGATGATCAGAGGAAGAAGACAAAATGCAAGCTTATAAACGCCTTTTATTCTTTAATATATAGGATAATGATTTTTTTTTTCTTTTTCTTTTTTTTTTTTTTGGGTAGAAATCTAGGGTAATGAATTAACTTCTGCCATAAATCCACAATTGTAAGTACATCTGCAAGGACCATATCGAGAAATTAATGTATTACAGAAACCTAGGCCGCCCTTGTGCTTCGTTGAGCAGCGTTGCTTGCATGCTAATGCACCACCGTTGTCCTCACCGCAGATTCCAGTGACCTCTGTGCACACTCCTGCACCCTCTACTTCAGGCATCATCTTCTCCACTACACATATCCACACCATTCTAAATAATTAGGGTTTTGCTCGCTTAAACCCCGGTTATTAACTAAGAAATTCACATATTAAAAAAATCATGAAACTCTAGATCAGATCTTATTGGGAATAGTCTCACATTGAGTCCATCCACTTACTAGTTCGAATTTTTGAATTAGAAACTTAACAAGGTATCAAAGTTCTAGATTATCTCTCATGGTAACCTTAAAAAGAAAATCAATCACCAAAAGAGAGACGTCAAATGCACAAAATAGAGACTATGAGAGGGATGGTCATCCATAAAAGGGACTTCATGTCACCCAAAAAAAAAGTACGATTTCTGCATAATTTTTATTCAATATATAGACGGTTTCTCAATATATATATATATACAAAATTTGGTGTAGAAGAGAGAAAAATCGATACAAATTTATACCAGAATATCTTCAGTATGATTTCACCATTCAATAAATACTAATCTGTTCGATCAATAATACCAATGCCATGTAACAGTTTTGGTTCTATCTAATTTTCCATACCATTACCATACCAATTCAAATTTGAATATAAGATTAACGAACCAAAAATAAAATCATAGTACACAAACCTGAGATGACGAGGAGGGTGGCTAGGAGGAAGTAAAAGGTGTAAGACAGCTTTGCCATTCTTTCAGTTGATCGTAACAAACTTTTAGTTCCAGTAAAATATTTTAGTAGGCACTAGTTCTATGTACACAAGGGCTTTTATAGGGACCTTGGATCAATTTCTGTCCTTGGAATTTCGCTATTCATGTTCCAATGGTGATGAACTCTAGTCATTATATCACTGATGGAGAAACTGAACAATGAAAAAAAAAATCTTTTTTATCCTTTTATAAGGATGATTGTGAATCTCTACATAAATGAAAATAAATCCTTATGGATCTCAAAACTATTAGAGGAACAATCGCTGTAGATTCATGTATATTTTGAAATATAAGCAAATCATTAAAGTCAAGGATGAAGGAGACCATCCATCTGTCCTTACAAAAAAGTTAGCCAAACGCAGCTTTCCGCTATGCCTTGTTAGCAGGAAATACAATTAATAAAAAGAAAATAGAAATGTTACAGTTGTATAACGAAATCTAACAATCCATGTCTCACAAAAATCCTTTGTTTTCATTGATTATGTAGAAAGACACTGATCATGATTTTGATTTTTTTTTACTTTTTATTTGGAAGTATTACATGAATCTCATGACAAGATTTAATTCCATGTATATATTTAATAACGTAGAGGGCGAATTTTGATGCAACCCTAAGATTGTTCCCTATAATTTGGTGGTTATGGATTCAAATTAAAAAAAAAGTACGTGAAGCAATGGTAACACTATGTACATTAACCTCTTCCCAAACCCCATAATGGTGGGACGCGTGTATTGAATATAACTTTTTTTTTCTTTTTCTTTTCTTACCAAAAAAAAAAGGTACACCTCTATATTTGCCTAATAAAGTGCCTCATGTTTATCTGGAATTCGTGTACAGATAGTTTCTTTATATGGGGTGGTGATCTAATACAAAACGTTGGATCTGATATAAATCATATATAGAAAATTGACAGAGAGATATCCCCCAGTATGTGCTCTCTCCATCGATGGGCTACTGTTTTCTTTCATGTGAAAGATTGGTTTGGTGTCCATTTGACTATTGGATGATAATATAAAGTTTATATTTGTTGAAGTGAACAACGTAGCCTTCCTCAAAGAGTTGCAATGTGTTAGCGGAGCTGAGGCATGTTTTTTCTCTGTTTTTTACGAATGTGAGGTGTGTGGTCGTGAGGGGTTATTCCCTTATGCATGGTGTGTGGAGTTTTTTTATTTGACATACTATCACGGTGATAACAGGACAACTAACTGGTTTGCATTAAAATAGCATTCAATGGTTATCAACACTTGTGTGCATAAATGTCGGTTAAAAAAATGACATGTCCCGACGTGTTGCGACAATGTCTCTTTAAAACATGTTGTTACCCGGCACTTTTTGTTGCATGTCAATTTTCTAAGCTATACTTAATCATTTACCCTTACAAGTCTTTTTTTTCAATTGAAAAAGCTCAACCATTTCATTAGGATGTTGAAGTTTACGATTCTTTTTTTCCTATCAACTCTGATTGATTGCAAAGGAATTAAAAAGAAGAGAAGTGAAGTTCTTAAACTTAAAAAAGAAATTTTTATAATCATTACACTACATCTTATCACATGACTCTATAACTTTCTTTTCTTTTTCTTTTTTGAAGGTCGACAATGTATTAAAAAAAAGAGATGAAAAAAGATATTACAAAAGATTAAGGATAGTAAACCTCAGTCTTGGGCATTGCCATCAGCAGAGCCCTACCTTCGATTATTAAGACCTACTAAAAAAAAGAAGAAAAAGATAATGCCCAGGCGCATCCCAAACTACATCTCTAGTCACAAAGGACATGCATTCCAAAATTCTGGGGCCGTAGTGTAAATGAAACTCCCCTTCTATTTCAAGATAGAATCTTCATTTTTTTCTTTTTATCTTTCTTCTTGGCCAGTGTTTTGATAGGCCTCCCCCTTTTAGGCGTAACTTCAGTGATGGGATCCTTATCTTTCTACAGCATTTTGTGACCAATCTCCACTTCTTTTCTCTTCTACATCAGACTCATATATCGAAATGTTCACATCAGGCTTGTCTGGATTAGGGGAAGGAATAGATCGTATGCTACCTGAAGAGGTCCCCATTTGGACTTGCAAGGCCAGTGTTGGTGTGGATGCAGCAGGTGAACCTGTAGTTGTACCCATCGTTGGACAGTCCTCCTCGAAGGTAGCTTCTAAAGAAATTCATCCTCTTCATCTCAACATCCTCCTCAGCATCAACCATGTTTGTCCATGATTCCCTTCTTCGTGAACTATCATTATTTACTGCCTCATGAGCATGTGGATATTTACCTTAATAATCGAGTCAATCTGAGGAGGGTCTACTTGTACATTTGGGATTGTCATAGCCTTCACATGTGTGGCAGCAGTTTGATTACCCTCCACTTCATGAACCTCATCATCAGAGACATTCTTCATTCTGCACTTTTTTTGCATATGTCCAAACTTACAACAAAAAGTACATCTAACCAGAGGGTCTTCATAGACAATTTCCTGTTTGAAATAGAATTCCTTGCTTGATAAATTTTGCAATTTACCCATAAGGATCTCAGTTTCTTGAGGATCATTCTTATCGATTTTCACGCACACCCTAGCATATCTCCCTAGGACTACATGCAGAGTTCTCTTATCCATGGTTACAAACCTCGCCACAGCATGTGCTATTAAGTAAATGATAGATTGCTCCCAGTATTCATAAGGTAGTTTAGGGAATCTTATACCTTGCAAATTAGGGGTTATGCTCTACTTCTCCACTTCAAAATCTAGTTCCCATTTTTGGAAACACATCATCCTCCCGTCCAACTTAGTGACGACCCTTTTTCAAACAAAATGCATGCCTCTTATTGAGTTAAATCTAAAAAATAAAGAATTCGCATCCCAGAGAGACCATCTCAAAATTAATATTTTCCCATTGTTGCATGACTGATTGCTCAATCATAGATAAAAGTAAGCTTCCAGAGTCAATCCAGCATATCAAATATGTTTCAAAATTTTTGAGTTGCTTCTCATAAGTTGCTTGTGGTATCATTACCTTATTGGTTATACCATCAATAGTAGTGGGCACATGTACTCCACAATATTTTGCAAAAGATCAGGCCGCACCCCCCTGTAGTGTATTTCCTTCACCATTCTGTACCTGAGTTGATCTATTGTTTGGTAAACTATTTTCCTGCTACAAACCCTTGCCACATCAGCAATTGAATGTGTTGCCGCCCCTTATGAAGAACTTCATGTAACATAGCTAGCATTATGTAATGGTGCTGCACTCAGTGACCTTGATGGACCAATATTATATTGGAATATAGAATAGTCCAGGTTCAATGTATTGTCCAAGTTCAATGTAACCTATTATTGTTCAGGTTCGATGTAACCTACTATTGTTCAGGTTTGATGTAACCTACTCTCTTGATCCACTCTCCTTCTATTCTTGTAAATCTTTCACTCTATAAATTCAATATGACCTCTGTCTTTCAAGACAAGTCAAGCCACATTTATAACATGGTATCAGAGCCGACCACTTTTCCTTAATTGGTCGACCTTTAACCCCTCTGCCTCCACCGTCGTCGTCAAAGACCTAGAGCCACTACCGCCTCCACCGCCACTGGCGACTTCCACTTCCATCTCCCTCACTTCCGCCTCTCTCTCCTATGCGGCTGCCCTCTCCTCTCACTGCCTCTGGTAGCCCTTTGGTGGCTATGATCTCCACCGAGGCTTATTAAAGTTTGTTACATTTTTTGATTGTCGATCTGTTTCTATCAAAATCATGTGTACCATGTAACTATTTCATCTGCCCAAGTACAGTTATGATCTGTTTTAATTAATCTGTTTGGTCTCTCTAAGCTTCAACCATGTCAGACATGATGACTACATCTACTGTTCCCGAGGGCTCTAATGATCGGAGCATCTCTGGGTTTCCTGCATTCCCTGGTTGTTCTATTAAATTGGATGGAAATAATTATTTGATGTGGTCTCGTTCCTGTTTTCTTTCTATAGCATCCCGTGGTTTTTCAAGATATCTGACTGGTGACGCTAAGAAACCTACCACTGATGACACTGCTCAAAGAAAATGGAGCTCTGACAACTACTTGGTAATGTCTTATCTTATTAGTTCTATGGATCCTAACATTACTTGTGGTTATTTATTACTAGATTCAGCTGCAAGTATATAGAAGGTTGCGAAAGATACATACTTACAAGTAAGGAATGATGCTCAAGTATATGAACTATAAAAGAAAATTCATGATACCAAATAGAATGAGCTTTCTTTGTCTCAGTATTATTTTGAGCTAAGAGGAATGTGGCAAGAGATGGATTATTATGAAGCCTTCACCACTTCTTGTCCTACAAATGCCATGAAATTCACAAAAAGGGAAGATAAATTTTGTATCTATACTTTCTTAGCAGGTCTCAATGTGGAGTTTGATCAGATACGTGCTCATGTTTTGAGCCATGATCCTTTTCCCTCCTTAGAACAGGCCTATATATGCTATGGTCCAATCTGAGGACAGAAAACAAATAGTTATGTTACAACCCTCTTTGCCTGATCGCACAGCTCTATTTTTTTGTACAGGGCTCCTTTAGCACAGGTAATTCTAACTGGTTTGGCACTCGCCCAAGTTCAGATAAATAGCCTATTAAATATAAGTTCTGTGGCAAGGAATGTCATACAAAAAAATATTGTTGGAAACTCCATGGTTGCCCTGCTAATGGCAAAGGTCATGGGCGAGATCGTGGTACCAATTCTACCTAGGTACATCAAACTGAGACTGCTGATGTTGATACTGCTTCCCTTGGACATGATGATTTGATGAACCAGCTTCGTCGTCTTCTAGAACAGTCAAGCCCTTCTCCATCTGCATCAGCCACTGCCTCCCTGCCAGGGTCCTTCTCTTCCAACTTTGCCAATTCAGGTATTTTCATCGGTGGTCGTTGTGCATCCTCTGCTTCCACTCCTTGGATCATTGACTCGGGAGCTACTGATCATATGACTAGCTCTTCTCATTCCTTTTTTGAGTATTTTCCTAGTTCTGATAACAGTAAAGTTAAAGCTACTAATGGCTCCCTCCCTCTATTGCAAGGAAGGGGTCCATTAAATGCTCTTCCTCACTTTCCTGTCATCTGTTCTTCATGTACCAAATTTTTTTACTTATCTACTCTCTATTAGTAGTCTAACTTGTGATTTGAATTGTTGAGTCACTTTCTTTCCTTCTTATTGTGTATTTTAGGACTTGGTGATGGGAAAAACGATTGGCAGTAGTAAAGTGGTTGATGGCTTATACACCCTCACCCCTTCTAAAGCATCTTCAGCCTTAACGACACAGGTGTCTTCATCCTCCACAGTCCCACTGGCAGCTTTATGTCTGTGGCACCACCATTTGGGTCACCCCCTGTTAAGAATTTAATAAAACTTTTTCCTCAATTTTCAAAGCTATGTCATTCAGATGAGTTTTTTTGTGATGCTTTTATTTTTGCAAAGCAGACTCGGTCTGTTTATCCTATCTCAAATAAACGTAGTACTTCACCATTTTCTTTAATACATTGTAATGTTTGGGGTCCATCTCGGCTTGTCTCTATAACTGGGTATAAATGGTTTGTGACTTTCATTAATTGCAATACTTGGCTCACCTGGGTTTATTTGCTCCGTCACAAAAATGAGGTCTTTCACTGCTTCCAACTATTTCATCGGATGATCCAAACATAGTATAATGCAAAGGTTATCATCCTCTGTACAGACAATGAAACTGAGTATACCGATGGCTCCTTCCAGTGCTACTTGGCTAAGCATGGTATTATCCATCAAACTAGTTGTGTTGATACACCTGTGCAAAATGGAGTGGCTGAGCGCAAGAATCATCACTTGTTAGAGGTTGCCCGATCATTGATGTTTCAGATGCATGTCCCTGCTGCATACTGGAGTGAAGCCATTCTTACAGTAGCTTACCTCATCAATCGAATGCCCTCCCAGATTCTTGACGATCGTAGCCCTATGGAGTTACTCCTGGGTACTTCTACATTTGTTGTTCCTCCAAAGGTATTCGGATGTGTGTGTTTTGCTCGTAACCATCATCTCCAAGGCAACTTGACCCCCGTGGCCTTCAGTGCATTTTCGTTGGCTACTATACCACCCAGAAAGACTACAAATGCTACCACCCGTCCTCTCGCCGAATGTTTATCTCCATGGATGTGCTCTTCCATGTGACTGAAGCATTTTTTGTGGCCCCTGCACCTCTTTAAGGGGAGTCTCCTGTTCTAGTGAAGATGTGCTTAGGCCCCTTAAAAATCTTCCAGAGTACCTTTCCACTACGACTGCCCCAGTTATATCAGTTACTCAAGATGATACTATTGTTCAATCAGACACAGAGACGGTTCCAACTGTTCCTGATCAAGATGCTACTGTTTATACAGACACAAACACTACAGCAGAGTTAGTTCCAATTGTCACACCCTAATTCCGACTGAACCAGAAGTGTGAGTGAACCAGTTCTAAACCACGGTTCACACCAGGATCTCAATAGATCGTGTCAACCAATCATTCCCAAGCAGTCTAACATAATCAGAGAATAATACATAGCAGCGGAATAAAAATAAATAAATTGAGATCTATGTGGTAATTTAAAATAATTATTCAACTTATTTCATCATCCATAAAATTAAAATAATAGTTATTACAAAGTATCAAAAGAAAATAACCATCACTGATAGAATACACAGAACGAGCACTCGCATGACGCATCATGCTCGTCCTCTATAGTCTGTGATTCCAAAGCCGCTACCGTGTTGTAAGCTGGAGCAGACATGAATTCTTCCACTGAGTATCCTGCATCAAGATCTGAAAAGAAATCGAATATATTCGGGTGAGCTCACAACTTAGCTCAGTAAGTACAAAACCGATGCAACATACAAAATGCATGAGATAACATTACAATTTGGGTCAGGTATAACTTGTAAAATGCTATGATAAGGTTTGGTGGCCTCCGCACCTCCATGCACGAGAGTGTGAGCACACCCAACAGTCAGGCAACAATCCACACTACTGTTGTTGCCCCACATCACTCACTCCGATATAGAGATAGAGCTAGAGTCTGGCGAGCAGGCTGAGCCACCATCCCACGTCCTTCCCCTGATACCCTATACCGTATCAATACCTAAACCCCTATTAGCAAGGGCTTGCAAGTGGGTTCCGTTTCTAACCAGTCCTATATGTCAATACAGTATCTATGGCCTTACCCCAGCATGACTCCCTATGACATAGAGATAGGGCTCGAGTCTGGAGGGCAGGAGGAACCACAATCCCACATCCTCCCCCTGATACCATATTCGTACCAAGTCTGCTAAGCTAGATGACGATACGAAAAGGTGTTAGCTGTGGATATATCCAGGGCTCCACTCCCCTTCATATTCCACACACTAACTAAAAGCATATACATGTCTAACATCCAACAATCCTAGCATATGAAATGCATGAACAGATAATAGTAATAAAAGAAGCAACTACATGGCATGTGAAATGCACAGACAACAAGCAATGAATTCATATACAATTTAGTACCAAAGGTTTAATGTTTAATTAGTTAATTAGAGTTTGGGGTCTTGTCCCTTACCTGACGCGTGATAACAATCCCGCTCTGCGTCACAGGGTTTACTCACGTTATCTACAGGTCCTACATAGTCATATTCATAGGTTAGAATTCATTTATTAAGGTTACAGGTGGTCAGCACCATGTCCAGCAAGCAAAACAGGTTCGGAGAGCATACCGATCGCGGTACCGGTCTCTGGGGAGTGAGACCGGTATGGTGCCACCGATATATACCGATTGCGGTACATACCGGTCTCAGTCAGTGAGACCGGTATGTGGCTGCGGTATATACCGCAGGCCCATACCGCTGGACCTTGCGTCCCACCGGTATAGTCCGTGGTTTGGATCCGAGAGCAAGGTTTCGGATCTCCCTTCCTTGTTGGTTATCGGCTAGGTTTCTAGGGTTTCTCCTAACCCACACTAAGGTCCAAGTATCCTAATGGCCTTCTGATTTCGGCTAGAACGCCGTATCAAACTAGATCAGATTTGAAAGAAGAAAGATCTAGGGTTTTGGACTGTCGCACCGCTTCGCGGCTCCGATCTGACATCCTAGTATTACTAATAGTATAGAGCACTTACCGGCGGTGTTCGTCGGTTGGCTGCGAGCTCCTCCAACGAAAATTTCCTTCCTGGCAGCCTCTTCCTCCTTGCTCCTTCTCAACTCTCCTCCAGACGGCTAGGGTTTGAGAAGGATTAATGGAGTGTCATAATCTCTATTAATAGAGGAAAGGCGTTCTTGGGAAGGTTTTCCACGATTGGAAACTTTCCAAGTTTCAATTCGGAGTGAGGGACCCACTGGAGTCCGTCTCCCGTAGAAACGAAGCATACCGGTCGCACATACCGGTCTGACTGACTCAGACCGGTATAGTCAGTCCGGTATGAGATTTTACCATTTTTGAGTGGTTCTCATACCTGAAATTTGCGTCATTTTGAGTGGTTCTCATACCTAAAATTTGCGTGGTTCGTCACCCAGCTTCGCCTTCCGGTCCAGTTATGATTGGAACACCTGTCACCATATAAAACCACGGATTAGACCCGGTTTTTAGAATACGGTTCTTACACCAATAGTTCAAGCTTCTTGGGAACCACCCCCACTAAAGGTATTTACTCAGTCCAAGTCCAAACAACAACAAAGGAAAGATACCACCACTACCACTGCACCACTCTAATCAGCATCTCCTAATCTGAGTTACGTTCCTTCATCTGGTGAACCAGCTTCAAACCCTATTGAGTTGCCTATTGCTCTTCAAAAAGGTATACAATCTTGTACTCAACATCCCATTTCTAACTTTGTATCTTATGAATCTTTTTCTCCTTCTTTTCGTGCATTTGTTTCCTCTTTATCCTCTATTTTCATTCCTTCAAACTGGAAGGTAACTATATTACTGATCCCAAATGGAAGGCTGCAATGTTAGAAGAGATGTACTCTTTCAACAAGAATAAGACCTGGGATCTTGTCACTCTTTCTCTGGGAAAAAAACCTGTAGGATGCAAATGGATCTTTATAGTAAAGCAGAAAATTGATGGCACTGTTGACAGATACAAGGCTCGATTAATTGCCAAGGGCTACACTCAGACGTTCAGGATTGACTATCAAGAAACTTTTGCCCCTGTTGCCAAGTTAAATATTGTTTGGGTCCTTCTCTCATGTGCAGTCAACCTTGGTTGGAGTTTACATCAATTAAATGTGAAAAATGTCTTTCCACATTGGGAGATAAAAGAGGAGGTAAACATGGATGTCCCTCTTGATTTTTTCTGACCTCCGACAACTGGTAAGGTCTGTAAATTAAAACGTGTCTTATATGGTCTAAAATAATCTCCTCGGGCCTGGTTTGGACCCTTCCATAGCGCCATGATATCTGTAGGGTACAAACAAAGTAATGCTGATCATACTCTATTCATCAAGAAGAAGGATGAATTAACTATTGCTTTTATTGTGTATGTAGATGATAGAGTGGTGACAGGGAATGACACTACTGAGATATCTCACTTGAAAACTTTTTTGGGCACAAAATTTGAAATTAAAGACCTTGGCTCTTTGAGGTATTTCCTCGTGATTGAAGTTGCTCAATCTACTAGAGGTATCTTCCTCTCTCAACGGAAGTATACTCTTGATTTATTATCCGGCACTGGGATGCTTGGGTACACACCTGCTGATACACCACTCGAAGCCAATTCCCATTTGTCACAAAAAGATGGGGAACCAGTTGATGAAGGTGGATATCAAATAGTAGTTGGCCGATTAATTCATCTTTTTCATATCAGACTGGATATTGTCTTTGTAGTCAGCATGGTTAGTCAATACATGCATGATGTAAGACCCGTGTCAACCTAATCCGGTCTTACCACCTTGAACCAGGTTTACCCATCATGGTCGAGTCAAATGGACCAAGGGCATGAAGGAGATCGAGATCCCAGGTATCAAATCGACCCAAAAACACTTAATTTGAAGGGAGGCTCACATACCCAGCTAAGCAGGGTTGGACCTCCCAAAGAAGAAAGTCAGACCCTCAATTTTGAAGGGAGGGTCAGACATCTTGAACCCTAGGGTCAACGGGATCATCGTCCCTCCCATCGACCCTCGGTTACCATAAGGTATATAAATTAGGAAATTTCCTAATTTTCGATTGGGATTCTTTCCTAATCTCAATGGGACTTATTTAGGATGTTCCTACTCTATTTAAAGGACGTCCCTAAGCCTCTTTCACTCCTTTCACAACCATAATTGAATTGAGAGAAAGAGAAGAGAAGGAAAAGAGGAAGAAGAGAAGCAAGGAAGAAAAATTAGCCAAAAGAGAAGAGTTGCAAAGAAGGAGTATTCTTCTCAGGTATGGATACTAATTCCATGAGTTTCTACAGACCTTAGGTTAGATATTGATGAGAATGTGATCTCGGAGAAACCCAAACCATCAACCCACGGTTAGGTTTTTATGAAAAACCATGGGGGGATTACATGAAAACTATCTAGGTGGATTATACATGGTTTCAGACCATGGAATGGATGTAGAATGGAATGTAGGGGCAAGCCATAGGATTTCAAGCACGAAGAATGGACTAAAAGAGGGAACTGGACAAAGTGCATCGAGGGTCGCACCGAGGGTCGATGACCATCCGACCCTAGGTGATACTGACCATCGACCCTCAGTGTTCGGGAAGTTCAGAGTTTGGGGAGGGTCGCACCCAGGGTCGATCATGACTCCGACCCTACCTCCGACCCTCAGTTAACAGAATGGTTTTTAAATTCAGAATTAATTCTAATTAATTTCTATCGACTTTGTTAGGTCTTCTAGCAATATAATAACATTATAAAGGTGATTCTAAAGCTTAAAAAAGTATCTATTAGCAAGCTAAGGTGAGGAAACAGAACTCTAAACTAATTGGTTAATAACAAACTGTTTTCTATTTTCTTGAGTCCAATGCCATGCTTGATTCTATGCGAATATGTTTGTAATGCGCATACAACATGTCATCCAATATTTCTATTACTTGTTCATGCATATTTACTTTATTGTTTATAACATGATGATGATGATGATGATAGGAATAGGCATGTGATTGTATGTGTGTGGTTGGTGTACTTGATGCGAGCGAGTATCAGGGGAGGTGTGATGAGGACGTCAATAAACGTTAACCTTTAGCAGGTCTCAGCACTTTAGCTCTATCTCTAACTCAAGTCTTGGGCATTAGCATCGTCGTATCGCCATTACTTTAGCAGAACTATTATGTCGTAGGGTATCAGGGGAGGTGGTCTCGGTCCTTGTGGTCTCTGACTCTACCGGGGGGCCTTAGCTCTATCTCTATGGACATTCTGAGGGATGCTGGGGTGAGGCCTTAGATACACTGTTTAGCATTAGGATTGGTTAGTTGGGAGCCCAGTTTGCAAGCCCTCGCTAACAGGGGCTTACGTGTTGGTATGGTATTATATAGCAATAAACGTTAACCTTTGTTGTATAATGTCATGATTAGGGTGGATGGGGACGACGATAAACGTTAACCTTCGGGCAGACTTCCACACCCTGTGTATAGAGGCGGGGTCAATAAACGTTAACCTTTGACCACCCAACCTTTCTATTGCGCATTGCAAACTATAAACCAGACCAAAGATATGAATTGATTGCATGCATATGTATTGTTGCATTATTTTGTCTACTCACTGAGCCGTGATGTGTGCTCACCCCCTCGACGTCGAATATTTTTAGTTGATGATCCAGGTTATACAGTTGAAGATTATATGAATGCTCCAGCATACGGGAACGTGGCGGCGATGGAAGCTGAAGCTGAAGTAGATACACATGACTCCTCTTGCGAGTGCAACTCATGTGTGTTCAACTAGATTTTTCTTAGGTTTCTTTATTTGAATTTAATAAAGACATGTATTTGATAATTATTTATGTCCCAGTTGATACAGAATAATTTGTTATTTAATATTTATATCATAGTAGATCCTCAGTTCATTTTATTATAAGATTTCTGCTATTGTGTATTTACTCTGATTATGATTACGGATGTGTGGGAGTTTAGATAACGCGGGGATAGCCTACTTGAGATCCTGGTTGAACCGTTGGTTTGCTAGCGGTTCATCACACCATTCTGAACAGTGCAGAATTGGGGTGTGACACATGATCCCTACTCTAGTCATTTGGATGTTGTGTATCAGATCCTGCGTTACTTAAAATCTGCTCCTGGTCGTGGTGTTTTCTTGGCTCCTCATATGCACCTTGAATGTGCGGCCTACACTAATGCTGATTGGGTGGTTCGTTGGACGATAGATGCTCGACCTCTGGTTATTGTACTCTAGTAGGGGAAAATCTAGTCACCTGGCGAAGCAAGAAACAAGCTGTGGTCGCTTGTTCCAGTGCAGAAGCTGAATTTAGGGCTATGGCCCATGACATTTGTAAACTTCTTTGGCTCAAAGTTCTCCTTCACGACCTATGTGTGCCTATTCAACTTCTTATGAAGCTCTTTTGTGATAGCAAATCAGCCATTAGCATTGCTCATAACCCACTCTAGCACGATAGAACAAAACATGTTAAGATAGATCGTCATTTCATTAAGGAAAAGCTCGAGCTTTCACTCTATAAATTCAATATGACCTCTTGTCTTTCAAGACAAATCAAGGCACATTTACAACATATTACAAGAAGGAATAGGTACGGGGATCTGCACTATATCAACCCTCCCAAGGACAGCCCCATACCCAAAGCCATTGTTCTCATTTATTGCTTCCTTCCCCTTCTCCTGCCGTGTACACCCTCTGCATTTATATCCATTATAGCCCTGGTTTCGTCTCCTTAAATCTCCTATTCTTAGTTCCTCATTTTGAACCCTTATTAAAATCCTACTCTGGTCATCAGAGTTTGCCAAGTTAACACTGTTTGCCATTTGTAGAGGTTCTCTTAGGGACCGCCTGCACAGAACCTCATCCCAACCGGATCTCGATTAGGTACTCCTAAGGGCATCGAAGCCTCAAGAACCATTGTATCAAAATCCCCCAATGGTTGGTTTCCCAACCAATTGATACCGTTAGAACCATGTGTCGCAACCCCAGTAATGCCTCTCACATGCGATAACCCTTCTATAGTATTATAACACTCCCTTGTATTTGCAGGTATTCTATGAGACAACTCACCTTCCATTTTAGAAACATCCCGCCTTATTTCCTCCATAATTGGTATTCCCTCGTTACTTTGACCTATCACCATCATCGACGTCATCAAATGATTGGCCTACACTTGCCCAGCACCCATGGCCGAAACCCTAGCCACCTCAACACCTATTTTAGGGACTTCTGCCTGCCCTGCAATCGTGGTTGTTTGAAGAGGATCCTCTGAAGCCTGGCGCAAGGAGGAACATTGTTATCCTCCCGCAAATCAGAAACCCTAGAAGTCCTTCTGATGTTTGAATGATTATTATCAATCCTACCACCAATATCCACCAAGGGATGTATCCACAAGTCCGCCCTAGTAGCCCCCTGCTACCTTCTAGCAAAACCTCCTGATAACCCTTCCCTACTCCCTTTTGGCAGAACCTCCTGATAACCCTACTAGCAATTCAATTATCTAACGGATCCAAAGTTTTACTTTTTAAAAATATTGTATTAATAATAGGAAATAAAAGAAACTACTATAAAAAACAATAATAGTAAAAGCTCCACCTTCGGCATTGCCATCAGCAGAACCCTACCATTGTTTGCAAATAAAATCTAAGTGAATCTAAATCTTTTCACGCCCTAAGGCAACCCAGACCACATCCCTTGCAATAGGTTTGGGATATCATCTCATTTGCTACCCTCTTTGCCAAACAATCTACAATCACATTAATTTTTCTAAAACAATGTGTGAAGTTAATCTTTGTCATGTGTAGTTTAGCTTGTAACTGATTCCACTACTATTCCATGTACCATAGTGTCTATCTTTTCAGTATGCATTCCACCGATTAAGAATCACATTCCACCCAAAGTTGCCGAATTCCAAGCCTGGTAGATTCTTGAAACCCTTTCATTACAACTGATATTTCAGCTTGATAGTTTGTGGCATTCTCAATGTAATCTATAAAGGCAAAAATTACCTGGCCCCTGTGGCTTCTGAAATCTCCTCCTGCACCAGCATCCCCCGGGTTACCTAGGGAGCATCCATCAGCATTTAGTTTAAACCAACCATGTGGTGGTTTTTGCCATGTAACAGACTTTACATTGCATTTTTTGGCAGGCCAGGAATGTAATTGGAAATGTTTCTATATTAGAAGGTTTTCTGTCCTTAATATGCATGGATTCCTTTTTGAAGCATTTTTTTAGGAGCTTACCAATGTCAAATATCGCTCTTCTATGTTACGGTTTCACACCATCATAAAAACGTTTGTTTCTTTCCTTCCATATATTTTCCAATTAAATAAATAGTAGAGGCATCCATAGATTATTTACCAGAGAACAACTTGTTTTTTCTTCTTCCACCAAGAGAAAAGTAGTTCAATAGAATGGAAGCCCCCCCATTTGAAGTATATATGGATATTCCATATTTTCACTAAGACCTCACATTTTAGGAACACATGGTTAAAGGATCCAAATCGTCTCCTCCCTGAGATTCGGGAGGAGGGGCAGCGACCCCACTGGATGGTCGCCATGTGGGGGTCGGATGAATCTGGCCCCTCCGTTCGAGCCGACAAGAGAGTGTTGGCTCAAACAGAAAGGTTGGATTCATCCGACCCCCACATGGCGACCATCCAGTGGGGTCGCCGCATCTCCTCCCTGAAGTACAAGGATGAGACGATTTGGATCCATGGTTAAAGGTTTCCTCACTTTTATGGCATAAGTAGCACCGAGATGCAATCTGAATTCTCCTCCTGATGATGGCGTCATCTGTTGATAATTTTTTGTGGCACCAACGCCACCCAAAGACTGTGGTACGAGGCTCCAAATTTGTATTCCACACATGTGTTTGCCAGTTTGGATGTAAACCTATTTCTCTACTTGAACTCCATGTCGATGATACTGAGAACTTTCCGTTGGTTTCTAAGGACCAGATGGCTCTATCTTCAACGTCCTTTGCTATCTAGATGTTCTTAATTAAATTAAGAACATTATTTAGGCTCGTTGAAGATACCTATGGAAAGGACCGATGATACTGAGAACTTTTCGTTTGTTTCTAAGGACCAGATGGCTCTATCTTCAACGTCCTTTGCTATCTAGATGTTCTTAATTAAATTAATGATATTATTTAGGCTCGTTGAAGATACCTATGGAAAGGACCATGATCCCACACAGTATAATCCGCCACTTTTTCTTGTGAATTTGCAGCCGGTGCTAGGCGGCAGTGCTTGGCATTTCTAAGAGGGTGCTCCATACACAGAGGTTGAATGGCGATGACAGAAATCGATCCCCATACTACAGGTATGTCAAGTTTCATTTCAGTATTTTGACATATATGAATTGGTGGTTTATCTTACAATAACTTCTGTCCTTTTTTTTCTCTTTTTTCTTTTTTCCTTTTTCTTTTTTTTCTTTTTTTTTTTTTTTTTTTTTTTTTTGGTAAATTAAAAGATCATTGATTAAACATTTCATCAGAAACTATTACTTCCAAGGATTGGTGATTTTCAATTGGGAATGCCAGAAAATGGGGTGAACTATTAGAAATACTCTCAATTTAAAAGATGTGATCATTGACTTCAGCACATAAATAGGCAAAAAAATATTTTTGGCCAAAACACAAAATGGCTCTTCACGTCTTTATGGTTTTTGTGTTATTCTTATTTATTTTAAATAAAAAACACAAAAATGTATTAAACACCTCAAAAATGAATAGGTGTTAAAAAAAAATGATACAAAGAGAAGTCCATCCCATTTCTAGATTTCACTATCGAACCTCCAAAATGCCAAAACGTGCCATCCCGGTCATCTGTTGCCTTTTACTAGGACGCTGTTAATATATAACTAGACTCATATGTTAGAAAATTATGTGTTTAGGGTTTCAATGAAACCCATTCCAATCCATACAGTTGCCCTAGAACACAATAGAGAAGCCATAAACTATGAATCATAAAGACATACCTGTTTGTGTAGAGATTAATTTCATACGCTCATTGACGTTCCAAGCTTTGATCGAAATCCCTCGGCTACAGTCTTCCACAGCCTCCAAAGGATATCCTGACGTCTCTTGCTAATGGGTGCAGAGAACTATTAACTGTGCCTGTGGAGACTCTAACCCTGTATTTATAGAATACAGATGTAACCCTAAAACCCTTCCCACACTAGAATTAGGGTTACCAAACATATCTCATACCATGTGATAAATCAAATCAAATCGGTTATATCGTGTCAATCAGACTCCCACTGAATTAATTAGTTTAGGTAATTGATTAAGCCCACATAAATCTAACATCATACACATGCATACCAGAAATTAGAATCAATAGGAGATGAAATTTACTAAAAATGACGGTTTAAACATGATATTCCGTAATCACCAAACATCCAATTAAAAATAGGAAAATACTAAAATAAAATAAAATGAAGCAAAATGAGAAATTTCTTATAAAGTAGAAACATGATAAAAAAAATTACAGACAATGATCATAAAAGTAGACATTTATTCAAGAATTTTCACAATTTTCTAGTCATTAAAAAAAAATTTACACATAAAAAATTAAGACCAGTCTTCTTTTGCCAATCTGGCCACCATGACTTAAAACTCATCAATTATTTAAGTAGATTATCTATATTATCTTTCATTGCATTTCAAGGAAATAAACTTCTTCATCTTCTTCTTCAAAACAGTCCATGTATTGTTTGCATAATCATTGGAAGCTTAAACATTATAAGTCATCAGATTACGGGATTTATGATACAAATTTTGTATTGATAGTCTGCTTATCATATCCATGCTTCCCTTATGGCATTTAGAGCATGATCATTGCCCTCAACTGGTACGGATGTATCAATACAAAAGATGGCTAATTGATCCCAAGCAAACTTTGTCACTTGTTTTTATCTCTTGTAGTTAGAACCGTTGAATAGTTGTATATATCTTCTGAAAAACTAAAATTAATTGTCCTCAAATTTCTATTCTAGAAACAAGAAGAAGATGTAGGGATGGATTTTTGAAGGGGTTGTTTGTTAAGTTGGTGTCTTATATTCTGTGAAGTCCATATGGTTACTAGATTATACTTGTACTAGGGTTTGGGTCTATTACATCCATAGAGATAAACTTGCAATTGTGTGGGGATTAAAGTTTCTAGGGATCTCTATATATTGTCTATGTTAAGAAAACCCTAGGTAAAGCTGGAAAGGCTGACAAAGAAGGAGGCTCTGTCAGATAGAGAATTTTGCAGACTGTTCTTGGGAATGAAGGAAGTCACTCTTTTCTCCGATGGACGTAGGCATCACATGATGGGGTGTTGAACCATATTAAATCTTTGTGTTTTCTTTTTATTTGCGTGCTCCAATCCTAACATTGTTATCCATCTAACAATAGAATGTGACAATTTTTTAAAATCACAAGATAAATCTAAGTCATTCATTTTTACGAGTTTTTTAATCTAATCCGTTTGTTTCTGTTAAGAGTTGAGAGAATACATAGTAATGTCTAGAGCATGGTTTTTGTTCCAGGACATGGTATTGACCATGGCCAAAACCAATCCGATATGGACCCGGATCAGGTACAGAGCCAATGACTTAATGACACATTACCGATAATTAATAAATAAGTATTAGAAAAGAGAAGGTATCAGGTACTGGATTGGGATTAGCCACAGTCGAAACCAAAACGAATGGATTGATTTGGTCAATCCAATACCGATTATTAAAAACCATGGTGTAGTACACATGCATCGATATATACACGATGATTCGATGAAAGCCAATAAAAAAATATTTAATTTTTTTTTGGTAAAAAAATTATTTAATTGAATTATACAAAAAAGGTTAATCCAAACCATGCTCATTTTATCCTATAGTTAGAATGAAAACATCATTCGCTCATACCCCAATTGATAGCTTGTTTCATCGGGAAAAATATTGATATCAACCAAAGGGCCAAAGGTCAGTGATGATAATTGGGCCAGAATGGTTTATAACTATTGGAGGGGAAAATAATAATAGATTCAAATCAGACCGTGGATGAGGAATCTATAACAGATCTTGTGGAGCGGGACACGTGGCATACATCCAAGTTACTAAATATACGAACAAGGAAGAGTCTTCTGACAGTATTTGAGGGATAAAATCATGTTCGACCCCCTTCTAGGTAAAAGGGCCGTGATTAGACAGATTGATGAAGGTAGCTGGCTATTAAATGGTCTACCATTATGCTCATAAATACCAACAACTTCCATAAATGCCGAACAGGCGGATCTGACTTGCCAGGTCACCATATCATAGACCGAATTAGCAAGAAAATAAGATTTATGCTCGATATAAGAGAAAGGAGGGTTATTGCTGTCAGAGGAAGTAGGGGACGTGGACAAAAGGGGATCGAAGATCGTAAACTGGAGTCGTAAACGGCTGACAAGACATCCAAGCACCGCCCTAGGGGTTCGTAATCACCTATACTTATGGTTTTCTAGTTGATAGACGATGGAGATGGTGGTAGGTGGGGAGAAGCTTGTCCGACAGAAAGCTTCACCTTGAGCCTATAAATAGTGAAAGATTATCTGTTGCAAAGGATTTAGAATTTCCTACCGAAGAAGAAAGTATCCACCTTCAGGTATTACTCTAATAATGTTCTTCTGAGATAATCCATATACAAATTCACGTCCAATCCCCACCTTATCAGAGAGGAATAGGTTATTGAAGCTCCCGTATCTTAGGGAACCATATTCTTAAGGAGTTCTAGTGTTTCACTAAAGCTCCAATTTGGCTTGTCTTTGGAATCCACTAACTTCGGCATCAGAGTGGTCCTAGAGTATATCCCACCTACTTTACTATTGTGTTCGTGTTTCAGCTACGTGGCTTGATCTGGAGGACTGAACCGAATCCATAGACAACAATAACGAGCTGTCCATTGGGCTTAGTCAAACCAGACCGATATTAGCACAATAAACCTAACCCTATAACGAATCAAAATCAAACCAATCCAAATCTTATTGGTCCAATACAGCTTTTTCAACCTGAATCATTATTGGCCATATTTCAAGCTACCTGTTAAAGAACCAACACCGAATAATCTCAAATCAAAACCAGACCAAATCGTCCAATTGACACCCCTCAACCGCTATACAATAACCGAAATGAAAGGTCAAACCATCATGATACAACAATTTGCTCTTTGCACTTTATAAAATTACTAGAATAGGAAAATTTTACCTTTAAGAAGTTTGAAATTCTAATGCTATCGCTAGGTGCTGTGGTAAAAGCTTGAGTTGCCATCGAAAAATGGGTTTTTTAAAATTAATGTTGATAAGTAAGAAAATTTGATACATACAAATGCTCAGTATATTTTAGGTAAATTACTGTTGAAATATCCATTATTTGACAAAATTAGAATTAATATTGGATTCAAATCCTTTCCTCCCAGGGGTTCGGGAGGAGAACCGACTCTCTCCAGTCGATGCCCGACACGTTGGTGTCGGCTGCTTTCGAACCCTTCATCCGAATCAGTAAGGCGAACCGACAGGAGCATCGATTGGTGGGAGCTGGATTAAGAGGATTTGGATTCATTAATGTTTCTTATTTTTTAAATTTCTAATCTTACACATGAAAATTACCTATCCTATGGGTAAAATTAGAAATTCAAATTATAGGGAATCCTAACTCTAGTTTTATCAATATAATTTTTTTGTATATTTTTTTTAAATGATTTAACAGCTCTAATGAGAAATCACCTGGTAAGTTAATGAATTCTCCCTCCCCTTAGATAGGGGTACTATAATTGAAATGGTTCTGGATAATCAGGATGGTTTCCAACCGATTCTGGTCCTAAAGGGACCTCCCCGATGTAATTCAAGTTTGAACCGAATCTTTCGTGGGCTGGTCGGTTCTTCATCCCACCCAAGTTGCAAAATTCTAACTACTTTCACTATCAAATTAAAACCAAATTATTATGCTTAATCACATAACATAAATGACCAACAACCATGGTTTTAGATGTCCATAGCGTATTGGTCGTATCGGTCGATATGTATTGGTATATTGGCTGTGACTGCTAAGGATACCTGGTCACTACAGTATCGTATATTTGAATTAATGTCCATACCTGACCAAAACGGTATTATAGAATTGTTAAATTTTTATTTTTTTTTTCCCTTTTCTTGGTAAAAATTTTTTAAAGATTCAATAGATCGAACAAGATGATTTGGATGAAATGTGTACCTATCTTCCTTTTTTTTGAGTGGTAAATCGCACCCAAAAAAATAATAATTATAAACAGAAATGGTATTTCCGAGGAAGGAAATCAATAAACATGCGAGATTGGAGAGGTGAGTTATATAAGAAAATAAATCATGGAAATCTGATCTGGATTTTTACCATCTTCAACTATTTTCGAGGATTAATAAGATAGATTGGAAAAAAATCTCTTTATCCCTACAATGCTGGTGAGATCTCTTCCCACTCCGTCTCACATGCTTAATGAGCCACCGGGTCCACACCAACATCTCTCATTTCACAAATTGTGAATCTCCTACTAATGAATCAGTCTCCCGCCATGTTTAAGGCCCTGTTTGATAAATATTTTGCTCTGCATTTTGGATTTTTGGTTCAGAATTTAGATTCTATTTCAGGATATTCTAGGATTATTTAAAAGTAAAAACATATTTGATAAGATAAAGCATTTCTTGAATGGATTCCAAAATATCTTTAGAGCAGAAATATGTTTGATAAGCATACCTATCCAAAAAAAAAAAAACATGTTTGATAAACATTATCCCCCCAATCGAAATTTAGAAAAATGGTGGTGGTAGTGGTGGGTGGTGGTGGTGGCGGGTGGTGGCGGTGGCGGGCGGTGGTGGGTGGTGGTCGTGGTTGGTAGGTGGTGGTGAGTGGCGGTGGTAATGGGTGGTGGTGAGTGGCGGTGGTAATGGGTGGTGGGTGATGATGGCAGTGGCAATGGTGGTGGTGGTGGTGGTGGTGGTGGTGGGTGATGGGTGGTGACAGTGGTGGTTATTGTGGTGGTCGTGGTGGGTGGCAGAGGCGGCGGCGGCGGCGGCAATGGCAACGGCAGTGGTGGTGGTGGTGGTGGCGATGGCGGTGGGTGGTGGGTGGAGAATGGTGGATGGTGTAGTGGTGGTGGTTAAGTGAGAATAATACTCTTTTTTTTCTTCTAAAAACTTATATATATATATATATATATATATATATATATATATATATATATATATATATATATATATATATATATATATATATATTTGGATTCTAAAGTTAATTTGAATCCAGTTAATTCCGTGAGAACTCGAATCCAATCGGGTTTACCAAATGAGCTTCTACTCCAAAATGTGGTTCCCTAAGAATCAGAATCCATAGAATCCAAAATCTAAAGTATTATCAAACAGGCCTTAATATTGTCCTGATTTCCAAATTTAGCATTGTAGGAAACCTTTTTGTAGTATTTAATTATCAAAAGAAACATTTTATGAAATAATCTCATTTCAATAAATCACAAGACAAATATGAGTTATTCATTTCCAAGATTTTTTTTAATCTAAAATGTCTATTTTTGCTCATAAACGGGAGAATATATATCATAGAGTACTGGTACGCAGGTATGGACATACATGTGATGCATGCCCATGCAATAAGGGGTATTTGGTTGAATTAAGTTCTTAAATTTGACATGTGATTAATCAACACCATGTGTATCTTCTCTATTCAACCGTTGGAATGAACACATATAATTCACCTTTCTTTTTAGTTAATTTTTATATATCAAGTTCTTTATGTACATTATATTGAATCAACATGTATAGAAATCGTCTCCCGCTTGAGTTTGGGCGGGAGACTTAGCGGTCCGATGGATGGTCGCCACTTAGCTCTCAGGTGGATCCTAGCCCTCCATCCGAGCCGACACCCGAGCCAACAAGCTAAGCCGACAGGGGTGTCGGCTCGATCCACCCGAGAGCCAGGTGGCACCCATCATCCGGGCCGTCAAGTCTCCTTCCCAAACTCAAACGGGAGAGGATGTGGATCCAATCAACATGGTAATATATGTTTTACCAAAAAAAATATATAAATATCATGTTAATATGCAACTCCGATGGAAAGAGGTTAAAAAAAAAAAAGATTAAGCTGAACCGATTACTCATCAGGTTAAATTTGAAATTTTGAAAATTGCTTAATAATCGATTCGGTTTTGATTTATGTTCATTTTAACCAAACAGAAATCAAACCAATAAACCAAAACGAACTGATTTACATTCTTAGGTGGGTTGTGTTTGGATTGGTCACCATTTAATAAGGCGGTTTATCATCTAACCCAATACTGGCCTCTTGCATTCCCAAATACGTGATTATATTTTCTGAATCTTCCAACCATGAATTGACTTTAGGAATGGAGCTATAACTTGTTAACTGTAGCTTCTGATTATCCATATGATTTTTTTGGAATGGAATGAAATTTCGTCTTCACTTAGCTTTTACTCGAGGCATTTTAGTTACAACCAAGGTTTGAGGACCACCCATATATTGTGGCAATAGATAATTATTTCATGCATTATATTGTTATATGTCTAATGAGACCAATTAGGGTGACATTGAGTTCGCATGATAAATCTGGGAGGCTAAAAAAGGCAATCAACAGGAGGCCAGCATAGCAGAGCAATCTTGACCATTTAAAGTGCATCGGAACTGTTTGCCCTCCCAATGCTCAGGATCAAAACTGCTATACGAAAGTGCAGCAAACAATCCCATTCCACCGGGGGGAGTTGGAAAAAAAATGATTCCCATTTCAAAAATGGAACTAATACACTTCGAATCTTAGCTCTTCTTGAGAATCCCTGGTCGTGTCTATCTTTCATGCTGGAGTGAATCGAAAAAGACACAGGAGCATTCTCAGTAAGATAGGTGATTACCTCATAAGGTATTGTAGGACGGGCTCAAGTGCCATCAGATCAGGTTGGAAGATTGAGCCTCATCCGTTTGATTCATATCCAACTCTATGTTAGTTAAAACTCGTTTTAAACGCATACCGTACAGTCGTACTGTACTCAACCATTTAGAACGCGTATTATCATATTGACCTCAAAAATACTTTAAGGGGGTGTTTGGTAACACTCCAGAAGTTGGATTCTGACTTCTGGAGCATAAATGGAGTAGAAGTTTGTTTGGTAACCCGGTTCGGACTTCTGGAGAATCCATGAGTGAACCGGCTCCAAATGAGCTCTAGAATCCAATTTTTTGGAGCATCAAATAAATGTTTTTCGACTTCAGAGCACAATTTTAGAGTAAAAATCACCCCACACCACTATTACCACCAACTACCACCACCAACACCACAACCCACCAGCCACCACCCACCACCACCCACCACCACCCACTGCCGCCACCACCACCACCACCACACCGCCACCACCCACCGCCACCACTACCCACCACCACCACCACCACCATCCTCAATCACCACCCCCCTGCCATCGCCACCACCCTTTGTGGGGAAAAAAGAAAATCGTCCTTCTCCTCCGGGGGAGGAAAATTTTTTTTTTTTTATTAGAATTTTTTTTTTTTTTGGTGTCCCCCCCCTAATTTATGTTCTACCTCCCCAAAAAATTACCCCCCCCCCAAGGTAATTTTTTTTTTTTTTTTTTTCATTTTTTTTTTTTTTTTTTTTTGTTGAGGATTGGGGTAGTATTAGGTTTTTTTTTTTGGTGGGGTTTTTGATCCGCCACCCCCCCCTCCATTTCCCCCTCCCTTCTTTTTTTTTTTTTTTTTTTTTTTGGGTTTTTGTTTTGGTGGAGGGGGTTTGGGGGGTGGGGGGCTTCCTAAATCCTTGTTGTTGTTTATTCTAACCTAGGGTTCAGCCAATCATGTTTTAAAGTAAATAAACAAGAAAACGTCACCACCAACCGAACCGAGGGGGGGGGATCGAGATGTGGCCACCAACCACCGCCACCACCACCCACCGCCACCTACCATTGCCAAACCACCGGGACCAACCACCAACCACCGACCTAAATTCCTACCATTTTTTTGGGGGGTGTACAAAATATTTTTTATTTTTTTGAAGGAGGGGGGGGGGAAATTTTTTCTTTTTTTTTTGGTGGGTAATTTTTTTAATCCAACTAGGATCTACCCACCACCACCAACCACCCACCATTTTTTTTTTTTTTTTTTTTTTTCTTTTTTTAAAGTGAGACCTAAATTCCTACTATTTTTATTGTTTCCATTTTTAGGTTTTTTAGGGTTTCCTATCCCTTTTCATTGTGATTTTCATTTTTTAGGGTTTTCTACCCTAATTCTTGTTTTCCATTTTTAGGGTTTTTTTACCCTAATTGTTCAATTATTTCCATTTTAGGGTGTATCTTGCCCTAGTTGTTGTATAATGTAAATAATCTAACATAGCAATGTGAGCTTAAATACAGCAGTGTAAGCATCCAAATATAGCATGTTGGAAATATATTCAAATTTAGCAACAAATCAATCAAAGATGGCAAGTGAGCATGTGAATCAATACAAACATGGTAAGTGTGCATCCAAACATGGCAGTAATCATCCAATATAGCATGTGAGCAAGTGTAGCAGACAAATATGGCAATAAGCATGTGTAGCATTCCAATCATGGCAATGTGATTATTCCAATTATGGCAGTGTGATCATTCCAATTATGGCAAGGTGTGACCATTCCAATTATGGCGGTGTGACCACTCCAATTATAGTAGTGTATGCATACGAGCATCCGAACATAGCATGTGAACAAATATAACATCAAATATGGAATGTGAGAAACAACCAAAGCATATGAGAATCAATCAAAACATGATGGAACACGCGGCAAGATGACGACTTTGTCGGGCTGGACCAAAATGGGCACATAAGGCACCGTACTTACTCAAAAAAATTTAAAAGATATCCCCGGAAAGAAGACTAGAGGCCAACATTTTGTCTCAAGGAAGCTAATCCTAAAGATACCATAGGCAGGTCGAAAATATTCCCCAAGTACAAGCAAATACACCAGGTCTGTTCCAGATTTTTGACCAGTTGCACCATAAATTCCAAATAAAATTATATTATTAATGAAAATTAAATACAGACATATATCTATGTAGATAAATGTCTGATCTAAAATTTCATTAAGAAAAACAAGTTAAAACAGTATATTTTCTTTGTGAAAAATGACTCTTTTCAATCATGCAAATCAGCACATCATGACAGATCTGAAATCAAAGCACTATGCACTTAAAAATTGATATCAATTCAACAAAAAATGGAAAAAATATGAAACCAGTGCCATTTTTTAGAAGACTTTCATGTCTAAAAAGTTCATGTTAAGTGGATTTTCTGATTATGGCCATAAGGCCTTTGTCTAGAGACTTTCCGATGGAGGATTGCATTACATCCGAGAAAAATAGCAATGTCAAAGACAAATTATTTGATATATTTCCCCAATTCCAAATGGAAGGAAATTTTTAGGGTAGTCTTCTATCATATCAGAAAGACTCCCATAAAATTTTGGGCTTCAAAATATTATAAAAAATATTCATATTACGTCCTAAGTTTGAACCCTAAATTTTCATTTGATCGAGAAAATCACTTTATGAAATTTACAAAAAACATCAAACATCATTGTATATCAATCAAAAATTCATCATTGAATAAGCTTAGACAAATTATAATTCATGAAAAATGTTAGACATAGGCATCCTAACATTAACAAGCATGTAATAGAGCATTCATGATTGAGATTTCATGAAAATTAGACTTTTCAAGAAAAATTGGCATTCGGGCATTATAACGACCTCTAAATTTGTTTAGAGTACTAACCTTGGGCTCAAATCGAGCGAAACCGTTGATGAAGGGTGATTGGGGGTTGTACCAATCCCCTTTGAATGTGAATCATCATTTTCCTCTCTTCTGCTTCTTTCTCTCTTCTCTTTCTCTCTTTTCTTCTTCTCTTTTCTTTCTTTTCTCTTTTCTCTCTCTTTCTTTCTTCCTCTCTCACGTTTTTCTCTCTCTCACTCACCTTTCTCTCTCTCACCCACGTTTCCCTCTCTCTCGCCCCGGAAAAAAGGATCCTCCTCTTGCCTATTTATAATTTTTCACTCATTTTCTAGAAGATCCTTTTTCTAAAAATATTTTTTTTTCCTTTTTCTTTCCTTCCTTTTTTTCATTCTTTCTTTCTCCTCTCTCTCTCTTTCACGTTTTCTTTCTAGAAAACGTGAAGGGAATCTTTTCCCCCCCTTTTTTTTCTTTTTTTTTTTTTTATTCCTCTTTTTCCTTTTTTCTTCTCAAGATCTTTTGGATTATCTCAAAACCCTAAATCCCCTTCTCTTTCACGTTTTCTCTCTTCCCTCTTTCCTTTTTCTTCTCAAAATCTTTTTGGATTATCTCAAAACCCTAAATCCCCTTCTCTTCCACGTTTTTTCTCTCCCCTCTTTCCTTTTTTTTCTCAAAAATCTTTTAGATTATCTCAAAACCCTAAATCCCCTTCTCTTTCACGTTTTCTCTCTCCCCTCTTTCCTTTTTCTTCTCAAAATCTTTTTGGATTATCTCAAAACCCTAAATCCCCTTCTCTTCCATGTTTTTCTCTCTCCCCTCTTTCCATTTTTTCTCAAAAATCTTTTGGATTATCTCCAAAACCAAAATCCCCCCTTCACTTTCACGTTTCTCTCTCCCCTCTTTCCTTTTTCTTCTCAAAATCTTTTGGATTATCATTTATATATAATAATATATATTATATACATATATACACATATATTTAATACATATATATATATATATATATATATATATATATATAAATACTATGCACATGAATGAACTGGTTCGAAACGGGTTGAGACTGACTTAGGTTGACCCGAGTTAAACCCGATATGGGTTGAGCTAGGTTGGACAAAACCGGCTTGAACCCGAGTTGGTTGGATTAATTAGGAATAAACTTAAGGGTTTTCTCTCCTTGTCATTTCATGGGTCATTTACCGTCATCCCGCATGAAATTTTTCCAATGGCCTCTATTCCAAATTTTTGTTCATTTTGTAGAACATTAAAAATGAGGAATATAGGAACCGGAATCACCCCGAATCCGATGTAGAACGGAAAAGATATGCGACTTTGAAGTTCGACGATAATTTTGCATGCAAGCTTGCATGGGACCCACTGGTGACTTCTACCTGGGATTTTTTATGTCCACTTTGTAGAACATCATGAATGAAGAATAATGGTCTTGGAATCATCTGAATCCGATGTCAGATGATCAAGATATGATGATTTGAAATTCAAACAATCCAACTTAGGATAATTTGCATGAAGGCCCCTAGGATTATTTATAATAATTTCATAAACCTCCCTCATATGTATCATCTGACTAAAATGGTCATATCTTCCTCATTTGATATCGAAATTGAGTAATTCTGGTCTCGTTTCAAGATAATTCTATGACCTACGCATCCATGCAAAATTATAACCCATGACCTTCTTTGTGGACCCATTGAAAACTTTCTCAAATTCACGAGATCCATTGAAAACTTCCTCAAGTTCACGCAGTCAAGAATCCAAACTTTCGATCACCTTTCTTCCTTTTGTTGTCCACACACCAGCAGGACTTTGTTTAGCTGGGATGGCAAAAATGGGGTGCTTACAACCACCAACCATCGGCCACCAACCACCGCCACCACCACCCACCACCACCTACCATCGCCACCACCACCAACCACCAACCACCGCCACCACCACCTACCACCACCACCAACTATCACCCACCACCACCAACCACCCACCACCGCCACCACCATCCACTACCACCCACCGCCACCGCCACCACCACCATCCTCAATCACCACCCATCGCCACCTACTATCGCCACCACCACTAGCCACCAACCACCACCACCACCACCCACCACCACCCCTCGTCGCCACCACCACCAACCACCCACCACTGCCACCACCCACCGCCACCTACCATCGCCACCACCACCAGCCACCAACCACCACCACCACCAATTATCACCCACCACAACCGCCACCACCCTCCACCACTACCACCCACCACCACCGCCACCACCCTCCACCACCACCACCCACCCACCGCCACCCTTCACCACCACCTCCCACCCACCACCACCATCACCAACCATCACAACTCACCACTAGTGCCACCATCCGTTACCCCCCACCACTACTTTGGAGTCCATGACTAAATTAGGTTAACAAACATGTTTCTACTCCCTCATACTCTTGAATCCTTTTGAAGTTGAAGTTGAAGTAGAAATTTGAACCAGAAGTAAGAATCCCAGAGTTGAAGTTTTATCAAACAGCCCCTAAAATACTCCATACTCCAAACATTGTCGTTTAAAACGCATTTAATACGCGTACTGTACCATATCCGTATTTTAACCAGCATCTTCAATGAATTATGAGTCGATTAATCTCATATCGTTTAATATTCTTATTGCCTTCCACATATAACCAATGTGGAATTAAAGGCTGCCACTTCCTCATAATTGCTTCTCTCTCTCTCTCTCTCCCTCTCTCTCCATATGGATTCATCATTCATGCTTGGAGTGTTGGACAAAAATAAAAATTAACTACTTAAATGAAGATAATTCTCACTGTTTTATGGCTAGACACGTCATAAATGTCATCTGTTTCCATTGATTTAGGCACAATTCTTTAATTTATGGGAATATATTGCCTTTTTTTCACCGTACTGTATTATATTTGATCCATTTAAAACTCGTACCGTCCGTTTTAATTTTTTTGCCGTTCTCAGAATGTTTGACCCTTTTTTTTACCATACCATTCTTGTTTTGCTCCGTTTAAAACCCATTCCGATCTGTCCCGTCTTTTTTTTTTACGGTTCCTATTTTAACTAACTATGAATTCCAACTCAAAGAAAGCCTCGGAGAAAACAAAAAGTCAACTAAGCCCTCACTTATTCTTTTCGGGGATGAAGAAGAGTCTCACCCACACCCTGTCCGCTACAAGCTTATCGAATCAACATGAAAACTCTTTGTTTTGGCATTCCTTCCCCTTGCTTTGTGGCAATTCCCTGCCAAGCGCCCCTCTTGCACTCAGGGGCGTAGGCCGCGTAGCCATGACATTCTCTACAACCCACATGTGAGGACCTAGGAATGTCGTTCTGGTTAGCTGTTTGTTTTTGGGCTCCATGGTTCACAACATACTTGGTCTAGTTCATGGGAGCGGCTTTCGCACCTTCCCCACTCTTATACGTAACTAAGTAGGCAAATTAGTTATAGACAAACCAAGAGTATTCAACTTTATATATTAAAGAAGTAGTTTGAGAATCAGGCTTATCCACAAGAAGCCCTATGCTTATTGCGCTAAGGTAGCTTGCTAACTCCCGTGCCTATCAGTGGATAGTCCCTTCGCTTCACTCATCTATTGATGTACACTAAAAGAAGCGGGTAGAGAAATTGGTTGATTCATCAAGCCCATGACCTGAAGACTACAAGTTCAAATGTTGTCCCCACCTAATCTAATCACTTGAGATGTTCGGAGATGTTGAGTTGGTAGAACATTTGAAGGAGCTTTAGATAAGAGATGCTATCCTTGGCACCTTAGAAGAAGTATCATCAAATCAACACACCAACAAAGCAATTAGCAGCCTAGCCTACGGTGCCCAGAAAGCAAGACAGTTTTTTGGACTTGACTAGGTGGACAAATGACCGAAAAATAACTTAGATTCACCCGGCCAGTAGGCAGAGGAGTCGGGGAAGAAGACTGGTTAGCAATAGGGGCTTGGTTCATTATTTGGTTATTTACCATAATCGGCTAGATCTATTAGTATATGAATTCTAGATTGGGCTAGCCTAGTATGAGGTAGGTTAAAAAAATTTATTTAATACATTCCATCAATTCTGAAGCTTTTGGTGTATCCGTCAAGTACCAAACATTTGGTATCAACGTCACCTACCACATCACGAGTTCAGTCATGAAAGGGGATACTTAAGAGGGGACTACCGGGGGTAGAGTGAAAACTGCCAAGAATAGACTATTGGATATCAAGTAAAGACCCTAGAACATATTACCAATAAGAACTAAACTAATCACGCCTTTCCGATCGCATGTGTGGCAGCATATCAATAGCGATCGTTATGAGCTTTCGACACCTATTCCTACCTTAAGGAAATGCTATATATACCGCCAAAGGTAAAGACCTTAGAACTAAGAGGAACCACTTAGACAATACTATATACCGCCAAAGTAAAAGTTGCCTAGAGTGGATCTGTCAAAGACAACAATTGCAAAAACATGGGTAGTCTGTTAGAGTGAAACCGCCGAAGACGGCGACAACTACGTAAGTGTGGCGATCTGTTATGTTCCTAAAGGAATCCGATTTAATGTGCTAGTATGGGATGGGATGGATTAAAGGATTTAATTTAATACGTTTCATGACGCATCTTTTTATTTTCAAATTAAACTAATACACTATTATTTTAAATGGACTATTATTGGTATAGTTTATATTTATATTTATGAACTATTTATTACAAATCATTTATGAGAATAAATTATGACAACTTCTAACTTATTTCTAGATTTTAGATTATATTAATTTATTTTAAATATAATAAATACCATAAATCATACCAAACAACTATTTATGTCATAATATGTCATAATTAAGTCTATAATAAGATACCAAAGAAAGCCTTAGGTGCTTTAAAAAAAAATTCTATGCTGACTCCAAGTGTATCATCCGCTGCATGGAGAAATAATTTCACTTCCAAGGGGTGATTACAAATATCAGATGCCATCAAAGGTTCAAATATGCCAACTAGAATTTCCAATCTTGAGCAAGGGAGTGCCCCACAAACCGTAAGGGGATAACTCAGTTGGTAAGGACTAATACGTCATGAGTTCATACCACCTTAGAACCTACCTATCAAAAATAAAAACAGGGTGCTCCAGAGCCAACCTTACTAGTGGATGAGCCTCTTCATTACCAGATCTAGAAGTATAGACTAGTTCACAAACTGATAGAGAAGAGTTGCTACAAGCTTCTACAACATGAATAGTAATATACCATCAACTTGGTTTGATTTGTTTCATCGAAACAGGGTTCAAGTTGAATCTCCTTTCTAATGAAATCATCATCTTGCAGATTATCTGTTTGTGGTCATGCTAGCTCAAACTCCATAATCTAGTGTTTGTTTTGAGCTATACTATTCAATACAATTAAATGATATGAAAGGGAAAGAAGCAGTCAATTCATTGCAATATGATAGATCATACTTACTCGGAGCTGACATTTCTCAACAAGTCCATGCCATAAATCCTAGTCCATAATAATAATGTTCAATACAACAGAAGAACCTTCAGTACCCAAATATATAATCCCCATTACTACTAACTGCAGAATGTGACTTAAAAGCCAACTGCTGGAGCTACATCATGGCCTTGGTGCTCGGTGAGTCCAGAGGAAGTCTCAATTGCCCCTTGGTTTATTGGTAGCTTCCACTCATTGTAATTGGAAATATCATGGACTTAGTAAATAAACTCAACTTATAATAATAAAAATCTGGCCTCCGCCTTGGAAATTTTGTACCCATTTTCACCTTGCTTTGGTCCCTGGTTTCATAATTCTATCATCATTGAAGCTACATCAAAATCATGAATGGATAACATTATCTGCTCTTGGGAATGATGATACCTAGTTAGACATATTTTTCTCTTGCTGGATCCCAGCCTTTATGAACTCCAACGCAATTGAAGTTAACTCAGCTTGATGTGCAGAATATCCATGATCAGCTCCTTCTACAATCTGCAGTTTGTGGTTGGGTATAACCTTGGCAAACTCCAGAGCATCTTCAACTGGAATAGTTTCATCTTTAGAACCATGAATAGTCAAGACCCTGTAGATTTCTTGAGTGAAGTTAAAATATATCCACCCACCGCAGCCAAAAAAAGAAGAAAAAAAATGAAACAGAGGAAAAATAATAATAATAATAATAATAATAACTACTGAAATGCAAGATGATTTCTTTGATTAATTTCTTTTTTAGAAACTAGACGACTATCAAATGTGCAAGAAACTAGCTCCATTACCAACATGAGACCTTTTGCCTCAAATATTCTAAGCTGAGTATGTTTGTTGTAAAATCTAAATGACACTTGTTCTTCCACTAACATACACGAGTATATTCCTTGTAATTGTTTAATCTTATGATGAAGCTCAGGAGTGTCTTGTTGGAAGTGTTCAGAAAGTAAAATCAAGTTCCCAGAAAAATTAAGTCAAAAAGGAAAAAAGAGGATTTTTTTTTCCTTAAGGAAAGAGCTTCACCACAGCATGATTTCTTAGAAAACTGCTACTTTGATATAAAGCTTCCAAGGGAAATAAATATAGTAATAGTATTAATTGTTATCACAAATTGCAATTGATGCAGTATTGTTCAACCAAATCACAATCAAGTCACAAGATTTCCCAAGATCAAATCAAGATCAAGAACCGATATCTGTTTTGATTTGATCAAATTAGTTTTTAGAATTTTTCCATTCTTAGTAGGACAACTGAGCAATCACGGTAAGGCAAGACCAACGCATCAACTCACCCTTTCGGATAGGATCGGTGGGATGCCAAAAGGCATCACCAGAAAGTCGAAGGCACCCATATCGGGTGATACAAGTAGTCTTTGCCTCGTCGCCCTCAGCGATTCAAACCTGATAGTAGCCTGACCGAAGATCTAACTTCGAAAAGTACCGTGCTCCTCCTAGCTGATCGAACAGATCCGCAATGAGAGGGCTGGGGTATTTGTTCTTGATCATTACCTTGTTGAGGGCATTCTATTATATTCTGGTTTCAGTTTCCTTGTTGCAGTTACTTTCCTAGTTGAATTGTTTCCCAGTTGATTAGTTTCCAAATTGGTTAGTTTCCATAGTTATCAACTTGCTTAGTTGGTTAGGCTTTCCATTGTTAGCTTTGTTTTCAATCCCTATTTAAATCAAGTAAGGCTTACGCCAAAAAGTTTTAGACAATCAATGAATTGAAGCCATGCTGCTGGTATTGAATGCCTGCCCACACTGACTAGGGTTCCAGGCCTGAGATAGGTCGCCCCTTTTGTTACTTTTCTTTCCATCACTCTCTCTCCTCCCTCTTTTTCTATCAACGCACTTACTCATCACCATCAGTGTTCATGCTAACACCATTGTGAACTGAGAGCTATCCTTAATGACACTTGTTCTTCCACTAACATATACCAGTATATTCCTTGTACGTGTTTAATCTTATGATAAAGCTCAGGAGTGGGAACTTGTTGGAGGTGTTCAGAAAGTAAAATCAAGTTCCCAGACAAACTAAGTCAAATCGGAGAACAAAGGATTTTTTTTGTTTTTGTTTTTTTTTTCCTCAATTGAAAGAGCTTCACCACAGCATGATTTGTTAGAAACTGCTCCTCTTTGATATAAAGCTTCCAAGGGAAATAAATATAGTAATAGTATCAATTGTTAACACACATTGCAATTATTAACAAACACTGCACATAGTCAAATAACATCAGCATTGCTAGATGAAGTGTACTTTAACCTGCAGTCTTTACTAATTGAAAGGCATGCCGCATGCATATCAATGTTCAGGCGATCCATCAGACTTTCTTCTGTCACGCGGAACTTAAATTTCCCTACCAAACAATTAATTGCCAGTCAAGTAGGAAAAGAACAAAGTGTATAAATCAAAAACTACAAATAAGTTGTGTCGTATGAGAAATAAGGATTCACGAAGAACAGTCTTATTCATAGTGTTCTGAAATTGATGCCAGTAAAACACAAGAAAATCGAAACAATCACCAAACTATGTTTTGAAAGATCAACAACTCCACCTTCAGCACTCTAGCACCCCAAAAATGTAGCTGATGCATCTAATTTGTTGCTAAATTACACAAGACCATGCATTTTGAAATTTTGTTAAGTAATGGTAGGGGAAAAAATTAATACAAAGAAAATAACCAAGACAAGGAGTAAATTTCCAGCAGGGCATGGAAAAAAATTGATATTCAACCGAACATATTGTGGAGGAAAAATAATTATATCAATCATCAAACTTGTCACCTAATGTTTAGTGCAAAATGGTCAGCCTATCTAGGATTTAATTTCACAAGTATTGGGATGATGTAAACCATAATCATGTAGTTTTTAAGCTTACCTGTATCATTCTTAACATCGATAAATCCATCTTTCCTGATTCTTTGCATGAAATCTTTACCCAGGCGGCTCTCAATACCACACTTCAGATCAAACCGCCCAGAAGCATTGACAACTGTATGGACATCAGGGTAGCTAGATGCGTACAGGAGCACTACATCTCCTCCTACAATAACCATTTTCAGCAACAGATAACTTTGACTTAATCAGGATTAATCACAAGTAAATTAACTATTGCAATGGACTTCCAAAACTAATTACCATAGTGAGGGACAAATGAAAATGATTGTCTCGACAAAAAAAGATGGATGGAATTCCATCAAATAAACATGAAATGAAAAGATTAAATGAACAATAGGAAGGAAATTTGCCTCTCCAAATGACAGGTTGTACACACAGTCCATATCACATGACTAATGATAAGTCTCTTGATTCCAGAAGAAGGAAATTGTAAATGTACAGGACAAATAATAAACCCAAAAGGATTTTTTTAAAATGACAAAGAATTTCTAACTTGGAGCATAAAGCCCATCTATTTCACATTTCAGAACAAAGTCCTTAGATTTTTGGTCTAAGAACTAAACATCATGTCTTGTGTGTCAAGACCCATCCAGAAAATTTAGCATTCATGTCTATGAAATAGAATATCAAAGTGAATTGCGAAGGTGCGACATATTCCTTCCCCCAACAAAAAAACATAATTTTCATATACACCCCAATAAGGATTGGAAACATCATCTACCTCCATAAGACTGCAAAAACCTCATCTAGTATCCAAAAAGTTTGCTCCGTTAATCAACGAAGTCCACTCCGTTAACAAAATTCCGTTAGTTGCTGACGTCAGTTGCGCTGAACATTTTAACGGACCATACTACCCTTTTAGCATTGTTAAAGGACAAAAATACCCTTTATTCATAACTTACCCTACCCAAATGTTCATTTCGATTTGTAACAGTGAAATTAGAAAATTAACTCTCGATCCTCTGTTCACGATGGCGATTGTCTTCATGCTTTTCGAATCTTCTCTTCGACGACGACAGCGATGGACTTCATCTTCCTCGAGTCTTCTGTAGCTTCTTCTTCTTTGCCGGCGAAGGTTAATGTGTTAAAGTTTCATCAATCATTGGGGTTGAGGTTGCAACTACAAGGAATCGGCGAACAGTGGAATCGACAAACATTGGGGTTTCATCGATCATGGTCGTTGCATCTATGATGATTTTTCATGCATTTGTATCTTATTCTTCCCCGTCCATCCCAACTTATTGCTACTAATCCTCTGAATATCATCATCCCATTTTTCCCAATATCCCATCAAGTATGTGAAAAAACCCTAACCTAAATATTGAAGAGATTGAGAAAAATTATCAGTTAGGATTTTAGTAGTTTTAGTTCGACGTTGAACTATTTATAGTCCATTGAATCTATTTCCTTTCATAAAATGAGATGCCGGAGATAGGATTTAGAAAGATGAGATACCATCGTCGACCACCACGAAGAGGGAACCGACGCCGTAGAGAGAATCAACTCAGAGGGAACCAACGCACACTGGAGTCAGGTTAGGGCTTGGGTGAGATTGAATATGAGAGAGAGACACAATATACATAACATTACAAAGGTTAAATTAGTCATTCAACATATTTCTTTAATTTTTTAAATTTTTAATAAGAAGGGTAAAATTGTATTTCAACAATTCCGTCAGTTAGTTGGATGTGATTGAGGTTTTTGTAATTTTGTGGAGGTAGATGATGTTTCCAATCCTTATTGGGGTGTATATGAAAATTTTCCAAAAAACATAATAAAAATCTCTGAATTGCTTTGATACAAAGGCATGCACTGTGGAATGAAAATCACTTGCATAAGACTTGAAACCAAGCACAATAAATGAAAGTTGCAGTGAAAAGATATTTTGGCAAACCGTAAAAGAAGAGTCTGTGCATATCGTTTTAATTGAGTCATTATAAGAGGCACAAAGGTCAGATTCGATAAAGTGGATTCAGATCTAAATTTTCGAAAGGAAGTTAGATAGGTAGATTGCCTCCTTGAAATACTGTGGAAGATGATATCGAGATCACATTGCTTATCATCAGAAGAGTAAGAACATCAAAATATCGTAAAGCAATATGGATATCGGATGGTCTAAAATGATAACAAGTTCCAAAAGAATAGACTTCCAGAATCTCTTTGAATCTTAATTGGAAATACTTCGCATGCCAACAATTATGATTTCACTTAAAAAAATTATAGTCAACTCACGACACTTAAAATGTAGCTCATGATGTAGAATCATTAAAAACTTTGTTCTTTTAGATTGTGTATCATTTAAAAGAACCACAACCACCAATGCCCTCTGATATATAAAAAAAAACTGATCACCTTTCACTTTTCAGCTTTTGTGGAGTTGATTAAAAAAATTTATTTATGGCTCAAGTGGCGAAACCCTTCTTCCCCAAAAACGGGGTTCTACACTCTCATCCCAGAAAAGGAAGGTTAGCTGAGGAGCATAGCTGTATCCTTTTTCGTCATCTTCTTGAGAAATTCTTGAAATCTTTTGCCCTTTCCTTCCAGTCACAACAAACCTCAAGGAGGGGCTCGCCCTATCATCAGGCATATCCAGGCCAGGGTCTCTAAAAAGTACGCGCTCCTTGAAGTAGGTCATTCGCTGTGGCCTTCCCTTCAACTCCGATCTTCTCTTTCCTACATGCTTGAGCAAACATTCGGCCCAGCAGGCGAACATGCCAGGCTCCAGCTCCTCGAGATCGTAGTTTGAACGCCGTTGTCGATTGTGACCCAGCATTTCAGCAGAGAAACTCTACTGTTGGAAGCAGCCCCAGAGCTGGACTGTTCCTAGCCATCTGTTACGAGTCTGGGAAGCCAGTAATCATCAATGAGGGATCCTCTGTCGAACAATAAAAGGCAAACAACTGACTTATCTGGTGTCCGTCAAAGGATTTAAAGGTAGGGGATGACCTGTAATTAATCTAGCTGTTCAGATTAAACAGAAGGGCCTCGTCGAAATCATCGGCTTTCTGCCCAATGCCACAGCCATGGCCCGGTTATTGAAGATCTTTTCCCTATCTAAGGCTCTAAGCTATATCAACATATCCAACTAGAAAACCCATCTGCTTGTCAGTTCTGGGTGTAACTCAGCTGTTCGGGCCAAGGGAGCTAGAGAAAGGATTCCTAGCTAACAGACCGAGTCAAGCAACCAAGCAAAGGATTACCATATATAGTGGGAAGCAGCACTTGCAGACCAGAGCGGTATCCTCTGCCGCGAAGCTCAGAGCCTTTAAAACTAGGGTGGTGCCCAACTTAGTTTCAAACCGAATAGTAGGTTGGATGGGCCAACTTTTCACCAAGGAAAAATGGAAAAATATCATTTCAGTTTGAGCGGGATCTCCTTTATCAACAATCTGAAAAATAACCTTCTTTGCTTCAGAGTGGGTGCGTCTGCTTCTTTGAATGATTACGCCTGAATGGAATACACCGGATTTTTAGCACATACAACCATCAAACCAGGAGCTTTCCTAGCCACTATAGTTTGTTTTTTATAATTCATCATTTTCATTTTCTATTTCCCCCTTGAATTACTCAAAAAAATATCCTGTGAATTTCATTTTGCATTAGCTGGGAATAGATCTTAGCTAGTGGTTTACTGGCCACACAGGCTCTTTGGGCCTTTCTCAATGCCAGTACCTTAGACAAGGAGCGGGTCCAATATCAATAGGATTGGATAAATTAGCAAAATAGCAAACAAAAAACAGAATACCTTTACTATGGCCAAGAATTGCACTGACTAGACGTTTAGCCCCAGAAAAATGTAGGACTACAGAACGCAAATCCTCAGCCTCTTTGAGATAGTTACCAAACTCAAATGAACCTTCGCTTTCCCTGAAAGGGAAGCATAATCAGTTCCTTTATTTTATGTTCACCACTTCCTAGTAACATGTAGAAGATACCTGAAGAACAGTTACTGGGCAACTGAAGACAATAATGATACAAAATTCATTCCATGAAACCTAATCGCTTAGTTTCTCTTGCACTATAAACTATTACATGATTAGGAAACCAATAGATCAATATATCATTACTGCAGCAATATCATAAAGCATTCAAGAACATGCACAAAATTACCTCATTAACTTATTGTTCTGTTTCCCTTATGTATTCTTTTCAAATTTCTTTCTGGACTGTCAAATGGGACTGGAAACCAAAAATATTAATTGAAGAGAATTGGAGCAACCATGCATTTCATATGAGATGTCATTTCCTTACCCTGCAAAAGCTTACATTGCTCTCTGATAGAACAAGGCTGTATCGGTCGATAAGTATCAGGATTAACCCCGGTCAATAAGATACACCCCCGATACATCTCTTATTTCTAAAAACGTGGTATCGATGTGTATCGACCATGTCGGACTGATACAGGATACACCTCAATACAAAACAATACTGGTTGATATGAATAATTCGGTTGAAAAGTTCAGCAACGGTTAAAAATTTTGTACGGTGATAAGATACAAGTTATTATCGACCATGTATCGTACCGTATCGATTCGTAGCAAACCATATCGGTTCGCATTGATACATGATCGATACGTGGTCGATACATACACGGAACCCTACTTTAAGAATCGATACTCCTCGATACATCTGTTATTTCTTCAGTTCTGCCTTTCTAGTTCTTTCACCTAGCAGAAGAAGAAGTGGGTGTTCAAATCAACAAGGAATATCAACCATTTGAGTTTCTTCAACTTAGGGCTTTGATTTGTCATCGAAAAATGACTTGATATCAAGCAACAGACCTTCATTAAGGACAATACTTTGCAATCAGTTTGTGAAGAAAAAGTTGCAGAAACAAGGTAAGTACCTGCATCTCCACTTTTTTCACCAAATATTGCTTGAAAACTTTCCCTTTTTTGTTTGGGGGGCATGAATTAGTTGATTAGTGTTAATTTACATGAATCGTGCCACGCCATCAAACTTGCATTTTTTTTTTTTTTTTGCTGAATCTGAGGGTAGAATTAGGGGTTTTCGGTTCGAACCGAAAAAGGGAAAAAATTTACACTTCAAAGCCTTTACCTAGGCACTTAATGGAAATATATGTGATAGGAAAGGTGACGATATATCATTCCTGACTCGCAGGTATTTTCTGAAAATCAATTTTTTTCCATTTTCTGGAAAAAAAAATGAAAATTAGTCTAAAAAACATGGAAAATAACATGCAATTGCACATATTGGTGTTCTTATCTTCTACTTGAGCTAAAAAATTTATGGATGTTTGTTGATCATGAAATTTATGAATTTTATTAGTTTTTTATTTATGTTTCTAATTTCTGAAAATTCAAAAAAAAATACATAGAAAATGGGGGGAAATGAGATTAATTTGATGCAAATGTACATCAAACCATGCAAACATTCTGATTTACATGAAGAACACAGTGGATAAGTATTGGGAGTTTTTTTTTTTTTTTTGTAATTTTTTCTATTTTCCAGTTTTGGAAAATCCAAAATTTACTTATTAAATGAAATAAATAAATTTTTTGCTTGATATGGATGTACAATTACTTTAAATGCATGAAATCTTATGGATGTGTGCTCATCAGGAAATGATTCTACAATTATTTGCATTTCCAGCATTTTTTTAATTTCTGAAATTAAAAAAAAAATAAGGTACAAAATTGGAAAAAAAAATTGAGATTAATGGAGGGAACTTATTTTTTGCTTGACATTATTTTTTGCAAGAAATGGTTCTCCAATATTTGTTATATGTTCTTTTATGCACACATGTTTGTTTAGGAAAATGGCGAGCAAAGACATCGGATGGAATTATTGCACAATAATCGACCAGAAGACAAGATGTAACTTCTGTGACAATAGACATCATGGATGTGCGATGACGAGGTAGAAGGAACACATGGTAGGGATTATGGTATTGTCTCCAAGTGCACGAAGTGCCCTGTAGAACTGGTAGGGCAATGGCAAGCACTTGAGGGAAGCAAAGGAAAAACAAAAGAAGAAGGAAGAGGATGAAAGACATACAAAGAATATTATGGATGCTGAGGAACCAAAAGATTTTGATGAGGTCAGATATGGGCGGAGAAGATGAATTGAGGCAGGTGATGGAAGCCTCACGGCATGAGTATCGATAGCAACCATGGGGCAGAGCAGTTGAGAAGGACACAGTCTTCTCAAGGACAATCTCAAGGTGGTGTCTCATCTGGTCCACATACATGAACTAGCAAGGGTAAGGAACGAACTAGTTTGACTAAATCAGCAAGTGTCCAGGGTTTGTTTGACCGACTGAAGGTTGGCAACGGTAGGAGGAAAAAAAGACCGAATATCGGTGACATGGGCCCTTAAAGCCCCCTTCAGACCGTAGATGTAGAGCAACATAGGATAGAAGAGGCCATTCATCCAACGCCATTAAGTGAGAAGATAGAAAGTCAATTGCAAGATGGTTCAACAGTGCTTTTATTCCAGCACAAAAGGTCAAAGATCCGTACTTCAAAGCAGTGGTAAAGGAGATACAGCGGTGTAAACCAAGTGTGATGGCACCCACACCAAAACAGATTGCTAGGCCATAGCTAGATACCATTGTGCATGAGGTTGACGAGTATGTTCAGGTGTTCAAGCAGAGGTGGCCCCAATATAGAGTGGCCATCATGTATGATGGTTGGAATGGGCCAACACAGTTGGCCATCATTGACTCATCTACTATGACGGCCTCACTATATTCCATAAGTCCATCAAGGCAACAAATGAGGTGAAAGATGCTCGATATCTCTTTACACTAATGAATGAAGTTTTTGAAGAAGTTGAAGAAGATAATGTGGTCCAAATAGTTATTGACAATGCTGCAAATTTTAAAAGAGCTGAACTTACAATCATACTAAAGAGGCATAACCTATTTTGGACCCATTGCGTTGCACACCACATTGATTGACGTTTAAGGACATTGGTGAAATTCCCAAGGTGTCTCAAGTGGTTGATGATAAGATCAAAAAGTTCATCTACAACTACAATTAGGTGTTGGCATTGATGAGGAGGAACACGAGAAGTGACTTGGTGAGGACCGTGGCCACGAGGTTCGCCACCAATTACATTGCCTTTGATAGCATCATCAACCGGAAGGCAGGTTCTAGTCCAAATGGTTACTACGGAAGAGTAGTTGTGCAGTTCTTATGCTCGGTCCGGTATAGGGAGAAATGTGCAAAACGTCATTATGACTTCAAAGTTTTCCGACCAGATGGAAAGACTAGCTATGGTCATGAGGTCCCTCTTTGTTCTGCTTAGGAAAGTTGATGGTGATACGGAGCAAACAATGGGGAAGTTTGTGCAAGCAAAGATAGTTGTTATGCAGAGAATACACAAAATGAATCCACCAGGGAAGAAACAATTTTTGAAGATCATACAAGAGATGGGAAGGAATGCTACTGTAAGATATTCATTTGGCATATAATCTTGTATCACTTGCCCTCTTTGTCTTATTTTTAACACTTAGGAATTGAGTTCTAAATTTCTAATGTATCGATGTCTTGCATTGTGTAGCACATTGCTTGAATGCAGACATCCAATATGGTCAGCCTGGTGTAGGATATGAGTTGCTATATGGAAACACCATCAGAAACATCGTAAATAGATTGGAGCCGGATACAACAAAAGTTACACATACCATGGATGAGGTAACATGTTGGATTACAATCTTCAATGATTGGCTAACCAATATATTCAACTATTTAGCTTAAGATTTTCTATGAGAGCATGCAAAGATTTGTTGATTGGTTGGCTGTCACCAGAGAAGCCACATTTACACCCTGATAAAATAGACAACATATTCTTTGCTAACCTTATGAGTTTCAAAGTTTATTCATGGAAAATAATTCTCTTTGTGAAACTGATTGGTGTCTCAACTATGAAGAAAGTGCTCCACACTTAAGTAGGAAAACTGTTGCAATATGGGAATACGGGTTATCTCCAGGTTCGATGTATGTGAGGATATGAGTTGACTCATTGCTCACCGACCTCACCCACTTTCCTTTCGTGTTCTTTCCTTTACGGTTCTTTCTTCCTTTCATGTAAATCCTTTTATTCTATAAATGAAGTTGACCTTTGTTATTTTAGACAAGTCAATTATTCTTTTCAACATGGTATCAGAGTAGAGACCCTCCTTGGGAAGCAAGCCCTAGCGAGTCCTTCTTTCTCAGTTTTTCTCTCCTAGTTTCGCCGCCAACCCAGCGTCACCCTCTCTCTCTCTCTCTCTCTCTCTCTCTCTCTCTCTCTCTCTCTCTCTCTCTCTCTCTCTATCTCTCTCTCTCTCTCTCTCTCTCTCGGCTCCAACTTCCTACGTCTCTCTCTCTCTATCAGTTCACCACCAGTAGCAGCTCTCAGTGGTGGAGCCTTAGCCAGCCAACAGCCTTCTTTATGGCTGGTTTCTCAGATCAAACTATGGTGGAGATTTGAGAAACCCTATTTTTTAGAATACTATATTTCTGCGTAGATTCACAAGACTGCTTGTTCTTGTGATAAAGTATCAAGCGAATTTTGTCTATGGCCATGATTGATTCTTGACCTCTTTGCTCCGTCATCATGTCTGACGTTACTACCCTTGGACTGGTACAACCACCGAAGACACTCCCTCAAATAACGAAGCAATGAGCGGCACCGCACATCTTCATCTTTACCGAGTACTAAATCCCCTTAGAAGAGGAGCCGATGAAAAATATGAAACAGTCTCATGGAACACCACATCTATAGTCACATACACAAGTCCGGAAGGAGGGTGGTAGCATTGATAACCCTTCTGAGTAGCGGAGTAACCAACAAAAACATACTTGAGCCCACGAGGCTTTAACTTACTAGGATGCTGATGATTCCATGCAAAACATATGCAGCCAAAAAACATGTGGAGGGATGAAAATCGGACGACCCCAACAAGGTAGTAACAAGAACACGAAAATCCAAAACACGAGTCAACATCCGGCTCATCAGATAAGCGGCGGTCAGAACTGCATCACTTCAATACTAAGGAGGAACCTACATCTCAAACAAGAGAGAGCAAGCAACCTCTAGTAAATGACGATTTTTGCACTCACCAACACCATTTTAAGCCGAAGTGTCGACAAAATTGGTCTAATGAAGAATCCCCTGAGCGGCAAGATAAGACTAGAAGGCACCATCCATATACTCAATACCATTGTCACTACGAAAAATCCGAATGGTAGCATCGAACTGAGTGCGAACCATGGTGTGATACATCTGGAAGTAGTGGAATACGTCACTCTTGTGATGAAGGAAATAAATCCAAGTGACCCCAATGTGACAATCGACAAAGGTAACAAATCAGCTGAAACCAGAGACGGAAGTACACAGGGTAGTGCCCCACACATCAAAGTGAATCAGCATAAAAGGGACAGCACTTCTCTTATTTAAACCAAAATAAACAGAGCGAATTTGCTTGGCTAAAACGTAAGCATCACAAAAAAAAAAAAAAAAAAAAAAAAAAAACTGCTCAGAATTAAATCAGTGAGATAAATGCAAAAAAAAAAATTAAATAGAGTCCCCCACTGGAGGATGGCCCAAATGCTTATGCCAAAGTAACAACTCAGAAGCAGCAGTCAATGTGGAATCGGTCTGAAGTGCAGAAAGAACAATAGGAAACCCATCGTCCAATAGATAAAGACCACCATGCACCACACCCAGCCTCTTGCCATCTCCTGATCTAGGTCTTTCTCCATCTGGTAATCTCGCACCTGCTCCTCCAAGTCATTTTGACCCATCTCTTAATTTACCCATTGTTGTCTAGAAGGGAACAAGATCTTGTACACATTACCCTACTGCTCAAGTGGTGTCGTATGACTCTCTGTCTCCATCTTATCAGGCTTTTGTGTCTTCTTCGTCTTTTGTTTGTCTTCCTCAAAACTGGCAATAGGCTCTTACTGATCCCAGATGGAAGGTGGTAATGGTTGAAAAAATGCAAGCCCTGAAATAGAATGGCACTTGAGACTTGGTTCCTCTTCCTCCCCAAAAACATACAGTGAACTGTAAGTAGGTGTTTGTAGTAAAGCAAATGGTACTGTGAATCGGTACAAGGCCCGGTTAGTGGCTCGTGGCTTCTCTCAGACTTATGGCCTTGACTATCAACAAACTTTTGCACCTATTGCAAAGCTGAACACTGTTCGAGTACTTCTCTCCTATGTTTTTAACCTAGGTTGGTAACTGCAACAACTCAATGTCAAGAATGCATTTCTCCACGGTGAACTTAAAGGGGAGGTATACCTTGATGTTCGATCTGGGTTCCCGACCTTAACAACACAAGGAAAGGTTTGCAAGCATAAGCGAGCCTCTATGGCCTAAAGCAGTCTCCTCGTGTCTGGTTCAGTCACTTTCATAGGGCAATGGTGTCGAATGGCTACACTTAGAGCTATGCTAACCATACCCTTTTTATCAAGCGATCTAGTGATAAGATTGCTCTTCTTATTGTGAACGTGGATGACATTGTGGTCACTGGAAGTCATATAGAGGAGATTGCGCATTTAAATACTTATCTAGGTCAAGCGTTTGAGATCAAAGACTTTGGGAAGTTACGTATTTCCTCGGTATTGAGGTTGCTTGCTCCACTATGGTCTTTTCCTATCCTAGAGGAAATATACATTAGTCATCTTTTAGAGATAGGGATGCTTGGTTGTAAGCTCTTAAATACTCCACTTGAATCTAATGTTCGTCTCTCTAGCAAGGATGGGGATCCTGTTGATAAGGGTCAGTCAGAGGTTAGTGAACAAATTGATCTATCTCTCTCACACTCATCCTAACACTGCTTCTGCGGTTAGCATGGTCAGCCAGTATATGCATGACCCTTATCTTACCCATTAGAATGTGCTACGCATCTTACGTTACTTAATGTTGGCTTCCGACAAATAGGTGTTTCTCCTCAAATGGTCACCAATGGACTAAGGCCTTCACTGATGCTGATTTGGGCAGCTCCTCTGATGATCGTCGTTCTACTACTATGTATGGTACATTTGTCGGCAGCAACTTGGTCACTTGGCAAAGCAAGAAACAAGTTGTTGTTATCCGGTCTAACACTGAGGCTAAGTTCTGGGCTATGTCTCAAAGCATTTATGAGTTAATGAGGCTCCAGCAATTGATGAGTGGCTTAGTTAGTCCTGTTCCGTTTCCTATAACGCTCTATTGTGATAGCAAGTCTACCATTAGTATTGCTCACAATCCTGTCCAACACAATCACACCAAACACGTGGAAACTATTTCTCATTTTATCAAGGAGAAGTTGGAGCAAGGACTGATCTGTGTTCCTTAGAACTGGATATCAATTAGCTGATATTGCTACCAAATGGTTAGATGGTCAATTATTTCATCCCCTAATTTGCAAGTTGGGTATATGTGATATTTATGCGTCAACCTGAGGGGGAGTGTTGTAATATGGGAATATGAATTATGCGCAGGTTCGATGTATGTGGGGATATGAATGCTAACTCATTCTTCACTTATCTCTCCTACTTTCCTTTCGTATTCTTTCCTTTATGTTTCTTTCTTTCCCCTCGGCTTTGATTGGTTGTAAGGGGAATTAAAAAGAAGGGAAGTGAAATTATCTAACTTAGAAATGAAAGTTTTATAATAATTATAGCACATGCTATCAAATGACTATGTAACTAATTCAAAATCATTCTATATTTAGTTATTAACTTATACTTTACTTTGCATCCAAATCCCTGGCATTTAAAAAGTAAAATAAATTTTACATTTAAGTATCATTACTAATTATGGTTAGAAATTTAAATAGTTTATACAATCATATTGTGCTATACCTATACAAATATCCTTTTCAAGTTTAAAAGTTTCACTTCCCTTACCTTTTAATTTCCCTTGCAACCAAACTGAGCCTTCATGTAAATCATTTTACTCTAAAAATGAATCCAACCTCTGTCATTCTAGAGTCTAGACAAGTCAATTATTCCTCTCAACAATCAAAATCTGGGAATTATCCCAAACGGCCTTCTCAAGTGGATATGAAAGAAATTGGAACACCTTTGGGTTGATACACACCAAACCCCAGATTCGTCTCAGTCATGCAAAATTTGGGAAATTGGTCTACGACCACTACAATATGAAACTAAATTTATTCTTGAGTTGGAACAGTAGGAAGGGACAGACGTAGACCCCATTGATACCAGCCACATGTTCGATGAGGAGAATCCAGTTAGAGCATCAATAAAGAACACTAATATAGTGTTGGTGATGGATCAGATGGCTGAGGATCGCTAGACTACTACATGTGGTGGTGAAGTGGTGGTGGGAGTGGTGGTGGTGTTCATATGATCCGGTGCAATTCACATATGAGAGGGGTTTCACTCATACAACCCAAGATAATGATCATGTTGCTCGCCCATAGCTTAGGAGTTACAATCGGAAGGGTAAGCGTGGCAAGAAACCTGATAACAGTGACATGCTTTTGAGGGAGACAAAGTCAATGAGCATGAGTCTAGATGCACATACTGCTCCTTTACTAATAGTGTAACACATTATAGACGGCATCCTCCTACTCGTGGTTCTTCCGGCCTTTGGTATTCATCATTTGGAAGTTGAGGGGAGAGTCAATCTAAGGCACCATGGGTCCTAGCAATGAGATTGTCCACTGAAGAAGAGTATACATGGTTTTAATATGAGTGGAATGAACACTACCATCAGTGTGACAGTATATGGACTGGTGCCAGTATTACACATATGATAAAAACGTGTACAACATCATATTAGTTTCATCCCTTCTTGGCAGTTCATGTAACTCTAGGTTTGAACCTTGATGCAGTCCAAGAAGGCCCAAGGCCCAAGCTCAAGTCGAAAATGGGTCAGCCCAAAGAACCAGTCGGTATTGGTCCATTGGACCAACCCAAAAACCAAACCATCAACTGAACACTGTTCACGTGGTACTGTTCACGTGAACAGTGCCAGCAGATTTCCTTCCTATTTTATTAAGTTATTTGTCTCCTAAATATTTGGTTCAGTATCTTAGAGTTAGTTTCCTAAATATTTGGTTTGTTAGTTTGGAAACTTTCCTAATCTTATAAAGGGAAGTTTCCTTTTAATTCTTGCCTTAGTTTAAGTTAGGAGAGTCCTATAGGGAGTCAACTTTCCTTGTTTTGTTTCTTTTTCAGTTTTGGAAATCCTATTATTTTGTAATCTTTCTTAAGTCTATAAATAAGATAAAGAAGAAGATAGCCGGGCAGACTTTTAGAGAACCAGAAAATAATTTTCTGGTTGAGTCTCCTTGGTTGTGAGACTCAACCACAAACCCCCCTCCCTTGTCTTTCTTTGCTCTATTTTCAATACCATCAATCTCTCCCTTTTTATTACATAATTGCTACATTATTCACTACCGGTTTGATCATCAATACACTACGAAATTGGAGACTATAATCAGATCGATTAAATGTGCTGGTAACTAGGGGCGTCGTCAGAACATAGGCTGTTTTTCAAAAATTCATATATTCTACATCTATGATCGGATCGTCTTCAACTTTCAGTATGTATTCACGTACATCCTAAAGTTCATTGTCCCCAAGTATGAAGAGATTCTAAGGGTCAGATTTCCAGATAAGTTGAATTTCTCGTTACTTTCTAATTCTGATTTAAGATTGGACTGCATAAAAATCCTGCAACAAAGAGGGTTTGTTAATTTGACTTGCTTTGAACCCTCTTTGCCATCAAACCTCCATGCAACTCCACATGGCATTAGAATGTAGGATATGTTCTACATTTTTATGTTGCTTATTTAAAGTGTTTTTACGCTTTAAAATTGTGTTTTGCGTGTCCACTCGGCATTCCCATCTATATCTTACCCATATCCTAGCGTATCCAACATGTGCACGATATGATACAATACATCTCTTAAAATTGTCGGACCTATACGCTATCAATACGTGATACTTTAATCCTTGTGTGTACCATTTTTTCTTCCTACCCCCAATCCGGGACCTTCGAGAATTGAAGCTATAATTAGATTGCAGGATGATGAGCTGTAAGAGCTCTCTTCGGGCTAATTGGTGAGGGTGACTCTAAAAGTGCTGAATTGTAAGCATTCAGAACAGGCATACAGTTGCGGATCATGAAGACATGGAATCATGCAATTGTTGTAGGAAATTAGCTAATGAGATCAGGTAGAATGTAATGTCTCCTTCCATTGGCAGCCAAGAAATGCCAATAATTTGGCATTTTGGCATAGCAAGGGGGTGAGACCAATGCTCTGTTTAGGGCATGATATTACTTTGTGCAATCTGCAAAGATATATTGTACTGAGGAGGGAGCTTTCAGCTTTGGCCCTCTTATATAGATTTTATTATTATGTACTAAGATTTCTTTATCATAAATAAATTAATGTTACATATTCCAATTAAAAAACTGAATACTGTTTCTCAAGCTTACAGTTTCAGTATCCTATGCTGTTAGAGTAAGTTTTACATCTTCCCCTTGTCCATGTATGCTTGGGGAGATAGGGATCTTTTCATGACATAATTAGAGGGGTTTGGAATTGGGTGTAGACCCTCCATTAGGCTGAACCTTATTTCCTGCATTTGTTAAAAAAAATTACGAGGTATGGTGCCAACACACAGAAGCATGCAACACAGATTATTTTAAAACCTAAGTTATGACTATACACATGTAAATAACTTTTTCATATATCCATATACCTCTATCCAGACATGCACATCAGCACAACTATAACCATCTATTGAGGTCGAATTTATCAATTTATATACATGGACATAGTCACTAACATAAGCTTGTACTAAAGAAATGCTTAGGAGATGCAATTTATATTACTTGACTCAGCTATGCCACTCTGTGTTCGGCTACTTGAATCCCGTTTTTCCATTCTCTTATATTACTAATATGCACTCATTTCCTTTATCACCACTTCAACCTAATTCATCTTTGGCTTTCACCATGTCCTTTCACTACCTTCAAGATTCACCAAGCTATTGTTGGTCCTTCTAGCATAATTGAACCATCTCATAGTCATTCAAGCATCTCTTCTAGTTTTATCCTTCCTAGTCCTGCCACTTATCCATCTCATGTGTTCATCAATAATGTGGACTATGTCATTCACAACACACAAAAACACACATGCACATGCACACGTATACATCAATTTTATTCACATGCATGGACATTCAAGCACATGCACAAACACTAGCACTTTGCAAAGGACATGCATCAGGAGCTCAAATTTCGAGGACTATATACAAGCACCCATGCATGTGGATGCCTACGAATCAAACTTCTCAGATTCACTGCACCTTTGTACACCGACATCAGAATCAACATTTGTGTAGAACTAACATATGCTCTGTTATGGAAATTGGTGGTTTCTTCTAACATTGTAAGTGTACCATACACTAGTATTCTTATCACCTTTCTTGATAATGGATTTTTTTACATACATACATGCTCAGTTTCAACAATGATTTTGAACCAGCCACGTCCATATCATTGTACATTTAGGGTAAGAGACTACATGCTCCTCTCACTAATGCGAGGCCAAGAACCCAACTGATTCTAAATATCAATGCTAAAATGGTCGAATGAATGCAAATTTAACGTGAAGATTAACAAATAGACATAAATCTCCACAAAAGATGATCTTAAACAATTGGTATAGCTTAAACATTAAAAGTGTACAAGATGACAAGCTCATAGTGTTTATCAGTGTATGACATGGCAGACCAGCTTAGCTCTTTTTAAATATCTCATATGCTAGCCAAATAAATGAGGGGCATTAGGAGGACAACTCTTTACAGCATCAAGAACATATCCAAAGATGTAAAAATCAGTGCAGCAGGAAGAGAGAGTGGATTGTCAATGAAAATTGGAGAGCATTTTCATTTTAAGCTTACCCATTCCCTGCAAAGTCAAAGCGGAAGACACTGATCCCGTCTTTCTCTAAAGCAGCAGCAAGATTCTTGAAAATCTCGTGTTCCTATACATATCACCCAAGTCATCGACCAACCAAAGAAGTGCATACTCTTCTATAATCAGAAGAGTAGAAGACAAACAGGATAGAATTAACTGCTATTAGTGAAAGTACATGAAATAACTAAGAGGGAAGAACTGATAAAAACAAAGGAATAAACTAAGTTTGGCCATTAGCATATGAAATGTACACTAACACTAGCAGCCAACCCAAGACAGATTTTTACATTGTTTACAAAAGACCATTTCTTACCATATTTGTTACCATATTAAACTTGGAAAATTTCCTTCTATGGAGAATAATAATAGATCGATCCTGTATGCAATCATCTGACCAGAATATTGACTATGGTAGTTTTTGAGCTATAAAATAAAAAAGAAAGGAAGGAAAACGAAATACACAATGGGTTCTTGGATGGCTGTAACTAAGTAAAACAAGGAGAAGCAGCAATCGAGGTTCAAAAACTCGGGGGTTTCAGTGCCATTTCAGCCTGGCTAAATCCGAAAATTCGACTAAGAAGCCAAAGATTCACTGAAACAATGCATTTTTCAGTTGGCACAAGGACTGAAATTGCTTACCGAAATGACAAAATTTTCTACCGAAATCTTGCTTACAAATGTAGAGATGCTGACCAAAATTACCAATATTTCAACCGAAATATTGCATTTTTCGAATTCGAATGTCATTTCATTTCGGGCCAACTGAAATTTTAGAAATTTCGCAAAGTTTTCGAACTATGGAAGCAATGGAGGGAAAGAGAGAAGAGAAGAAATTAAGAACGATGGTAGAGACTAAACTCCTCCCAACCGTACAGCCTTAGTTTATAATAAATATCAAAGAGTCAAAATTACAAGTATGCCCTTTCTAATAAAAACTGAAAACAACATAAATCCTAAACTAATTCCCAAAAAAACCCTACGGTAGAACTGGTAAACCACAAAATGACAGGCTTTGATCAGAAAGTTAAGGGTAAAGGGAAATGGCACCATAATTCATGTTCGATATCTGAAAGAGAGGACTCAGGATCTGGTAGATAAGAGAACTACAGACAAAAGTTGCAGGTCTCAGATCTGCAGCAAAAAGATAAACAGAAAGAGGATACAAGAAAGCAATAGATAAGTTTTCACAAACAGAAAGACGATACAAAAAAAAAATGATAGATATCTTTTGATTAGATTTAAAGGTATAGAATGTTAGTGATGAGATTTCTGATTAAAGAATTAAGAAGAGTGAGATTTTCAGTGAGATGATGGTGAAACTTCCAGAACCTATGTCCCACATGAGCAAGGAGGGACCTTCCCCTGGATCAAGGGGTTATATTGTAAAAGCCACATGGTGAAATGGACTCAGAGGGAGTGTCACGGTAATGAAGTTTTAAATGGCTAGACAAGATACAAAGACTAGAGAAAGTGAAAGCCCATCACAAAAAGGAATAATGACCAAACACCTAGGCATGTCAAAGGTGTTCATGGTGACATCTTGAACTGAATGATCAAGAGAAATTGTGGCTCTAGCCATGTCAAGGAAAGGCCACACGAATGTACCCAGGTGGAAAATGTGTGACAAAACTTTGAGACGTTGGGACTCAACCCCTATGAATCTACTCCAAAATCGGGACTGCAAGGTTTTGTTGTCACTGATCATGGAGTTCCAGAAATGGAAGAATGGGTAAATAGTATTTGGCATGGTTTAAAATCTCGCTGAGATCTCGGACTCGTGCAAGTTCTCGCGTGTTCTCACCCCATGAACTACCCAAAATCGGACTGCAAGGTTTTGTCGTCAGACATGGAGAACCAAGGCGATAATGGTTCTCGGACTCGATGCAAGTTCTCGCCCGAGATCTCGGTGAGATCTCGGGATATTTTGTGTTATCGGCAGTTTCTCGGCGAGATCTCGGGATATTTTGTGTTATCAGTAGTTTCTCGGTAACTTCTCACTAGATCTCGAGATATTTTGTGTTATCGAATGCAACATGCAGGAGCAAAATCATGTTGTTTTTACACTGGATCTCGCCGAGATCTCGATTTTCAAAGAGGCTGAGACGCCTCTGAGAACCAAGATTTTAAACCTTGGTATTTGGAGATCATTAGGAGGCATGATAATTGGCCATTTTGGGGATGGCTTGTTTGCACTATGCTTCTCAATGAAAAAGGAGACCCACAAGCTCCGTAATCATAACAGGAAGAACCAAAGTCTTAAAAACATTAGAGCTAAAAACTGATTTTTGGATCTCGTCGACTGCGAAAGCTAGGAAGCAGCGTCCACATGAACACTAACACTCAGGCACAAGGGTGGGGGTATAGGAATCCTGCATCAATATAAAAGAACTACCACTCCATTTTGGGCACCGTAATGTCATTGTGGCATTGGATATGTGCATAGTGTAAGTGAATGGATGAAACTGAAAAACTGCAATTATTAGATAATATGTATTTGCTTGGGATTTTGAAGGCATGTTCTATCTTGTTGAAGGCATAGTTCAAAACTTCGGTAGAAATATGGAAATTTCACCGGTTTATATCGGTTTCGACCAAGGTTGAAATGAAACAAGCTGCGACCTAATAGGTTTACAAGATTTCAATAGAAAGTTCGACCCATTTTACAAAATTTCAACTCATTTTGAACTTTCATCCCCTTCGCCCGAGAGCTCAACTGTCAGAAAATCTTCACTTTTTGGTAGAATCTTCCATTTTGCTGCTAAATCAACGCTTGATGTGTAGAGCATCCACTTCAACATTTGGCTAACTTTGAAACACCATTTAGCTAAATTTCCCACCTATAAGGCTGTTGTGAGGGACTTTGAGATATTCTCCAGGATGAGGATGACATGACCATCACATGTGATAGAATGCAAGCAATGGTTCTTCATTCCTAATTCATATTTCAATTGTTTTGATTGAAATATTATGTTCTAGGACTACACTATGTAGAAAATATGCTATATAAGGAAAAGTATACAATAGGATATGGTGTATCCTAGCAACCTAGGGTCCAAAGCCAAACTAACACAGTACCACTTGAGTTTTTCCCCCCAGTCTAATGAGTCAAACCTGTCTAAACATGTTTAAATAGGAAACCCCTGAAGTTTCAGGACAAAATTCCAGGTTTTGACCACTGAAATGGCCATTTCGAACTTTCTTAACTTTCCACCAAAATGGACCAAATTTTGGTACTGAAATGCCAAACTATTTCGGTTTTGGTGGGTCAAAATGCCCACTGAAATCAACATTTAGAACCTTGGTGAAGGATCACCAGCTGATCCTTCATATGGAGGAAGGAAGGGAAGTGCAGGGTATAGAACATATTGATTCTCTATTGGACAACTATCAATATGAGAGGTTCATGCCACATGCAGATGTAGTCCATGGAGAGGCTTGATCCAAAAATGTTAGTGACAAGGACTTGGAGGAAATCGCATTCCTTTCACAAGTGATTTGTTGTAATTTGGAATTGTTCTTTCTTTCCTAAGAGTTTCCCAAGATTAGTGGAACTCTTTGCTTGTGACTGTATCATACATGTTTGATGTATGGAATCAGATCCAAGACATATATGATTTGAGCAACAATGGGAAAAATTGCAGGCAACAGAGTGAAGAAGTTGTGAGCTATCTTGACGAGGACACCCAGGTTGTTAGCATCCATGGACTAGAATAACACACATCCTAAAGTGGTTTAAGAGGCCTTAAGAAGCATGATTATCATTTAATAAACCCATTCTATTGAGAAAGATACCCATCTCAACATTGTTGTACACCTTTTGGATTTGAAAATTTGTGTAGGAAGAACCTAGTTTCATTTCAAGAGTAGAATATGGATGAGATCTTATTCTGTAGAATTGGTTGCACATAAGTTCCATGTCAAGCTAAGAGATTGAACGTTAGAATACCTATGTCGAACCAAGAGGTGTTAGGCTATATCAATAAATAAGGATTTCAAATCAAAACTTGAAGAGTTTGACAGCCAAATGGAGGAAGCCCTCTCAGCCAAATGGAGGAAGCCCTCTGTATATCAAAGAGGAAACAAGTACAAAACTCTAAAAGGATTGGCAACTTTCAGTCAGATGCTACACTCTTGTATCAATAGTTGTTATTCATATCATAATACATTTGGTCCCAGAACACTCGTCCATCTAATGCCATTGAATTATTAATGGAACCTCTACTTACCCATTAATATCAAATCAATTATCAACGAACTAATTCACCCAAAAATTATCAATGAGCTAAAAAGCATGTGTCAAACCAATTGCACATTTATAGAAGAGGACCAGGATCTGATACCAATTGACGGCAAGGAAGGGTTACATCTCAATTAATGCCAAACCTTGCTAAGGTAGGATCTTTCAACCAGCCCAATTCAAATTTAACACTTTAACAAGTAAGAATGATTGAATTTGACAATAAAATACCCAACTTCAAATCCATTTGTAAGAATGCTTCAAAATTTGAGATCATTGATCCTTAGAATATGAGGAACAATATTCCAAAAGATGAAGTTGATCCAACGGGCGGAAACGAAACCGATCTTGCCCGTAGGTCTCAAACATGCATTTTAGCAGAACCAGAATTATAGAATTATAGGAAAACTCACTTACCTTGAGATCCAGGCGTTAAAAAGGGCTCAAATTTGGAGGGAAAGGGCTTTAAGATATGCATGCTAACATATCTAAATTTGAGAGCCATTCGAGCACTACAGAAGAAACCAAAAGATCTCGAAAATTGATTGTCCTGTTGACTCCACCCAAAGAGAGATCAGATCGAGAAAACCTGGTTGTATCTTCTTTCCAAATGGTTGTAAGTCTCAAAAACAGCAACAAGAATGTTGCAACAAGGTGGAGAAGAAGTATAACTCAATAGCAAGAACAATTCTTAGAAAACAAAAGCAACAATGTGTGGTTGAATCTCACAGTCGTGGGAGACTCAACCAAAATTTTGAACACAAAATTTCTGGTTTCTACTAAGTCTGCCGCCCTTCTCTTCTATTCCCTTATAGAACTGAATTAGTTATAAAAGATAGAAAGGAATAACTTCTAAAAACTACTTAAAACAGAATGGGAAACTTCCCTTTATAGAATTAGGAAAGTTTCCAAAACAAATCTTAGAAAAGTTTCTAAAACAATGAAACAACTAAAATTGACTCATAAAGTAAATCAACTCAGGAAATAAAATCTAAACTGATTTTAGGAAAGAAATAACAAACAAGTGAAACAAAATATTTCAAAAAAAAAAATCTGCTGGACTGTCTACGTGAACAATGTTGGCAATGTGGGCTGGCTGACTTCTTGGCTTTGGGGTTTGGCTTTAGGCTGGTTCCATGGACCAATGTTGGCTGGTCCTTAAATTAGTTCTTGGACTGGTTCACGGCTGATCCTTGGACTAATTCTTGGACTGCATCAGGATCACAGTTGATGCCATAGACCCCAACCAAAAACCAATATTCTAGAACATTTTCTTTGAAAGTGATAAGATAGAGTGATATTCAACATCAGTTCATACCATGCAATGGTGGCAAATGATTTTGATCAACGATTCTTTCATGTAGTCATACAACCCTCTGTGAGAATATGGTCAAACTTTATCACTACACTAACTAAGATTACTAATTAATGAATTTTGTTCGAGGTGCCTCAGCAAGGCCTCAGACCCAAACTCTAATTCTATCATAACCAAACTGGAAAATAAAGAATTGAAATTGACTAATGAACCCTTCTTTTATTTTCAATTTCTTATTCTCTTACTCTGTCTATGTGTGACTTTGTGTATTCATGGAGAAAGGGTGAGAATAACAAGTATTTCTATAAATATCATAATTACTAAAAAGTATTTCTTCAAATATCTAAATCACTAACCTTTGAGCATCGAAATCCATGGCACAAGATTACAAGTTCCGTGGAACCTGTTTCATGTAACACTCCAACAAGTTTTTCATTATGTTTGTTCTTTATTATAACTCTCTGCTGTGGAATCACTGTTCAAACAAAAAAAAAAAAGGGTTACTTCATTGAAGTTGTAACTCTAACATTATGTCTAAATGTGTTGAAAGCAGGAAAAAGTTTCTTCTTCCTTCACCCTCACCTAAAAAAAATCCATTCTACTAGCAATAAAATGAATAATCCCTTTTCTTGAACTTTTTCGGAGTGTATGTCCAGATCAAATCCTACTAACAATTGGAATTATGTCTAAGAGCTCAAAAGCTCATTTCTTACAGAAAGAAATTATACGGAAATCATATACAGAATGATAATCCCATAAGGCTTTTCACTATTAGCGAGAGTGGACCATACAAAGTATATAAACAATATCTTCAAAATAACAATAACAAGCAATAAGGACCCCCAAATGAATGCCCTTGTCGAAGGGATTATGTATCTATCGAAGGGGAGGTAGCAGTTCTCTTCTGTAATGAGGACCCGCATGAGATTCAATTCAAAGAAGCTGATAGAAATGATTCCGATCATAAAAAGCATGCATTTGAGAATTGAGGCTCATTATCAGCAATCAGTATTGACTAATCTCGTTCGTAATTTTAATATGGATTATCGAATCTCAGCATCATGACCCCGTCGATAGTGATTTGGTTTCTTCCTTAACAGAGTGAAGCAAGCTCTACTTACCTAAGACGCTATGGCTTTCATGGATCGAAGGCTGAGCCATCCTCCTGGGGCTTCCAACTACTCCAGCGCGACAAGGGAGGATAGGCACCTGGCGAGTGGGGAAGGAAATTCCTTGGATGTTGAAGTTAGAGAAGATCGCATCTTCCGCCGGCAACCCCGATTCGAAAGATCTAAACCAGTCTTGACTCGTCCAAAAAAACCCAGAATCGTTTTACGCGGATGGAAATCCCTATCGGCCTATCCGAATGCTGTTTCGAGATCTGCCCCACGTCCCCAACCCCGACCGATGTCGATTCGGATCGGACCCCAATTCGATCCATGCCGTTAAAACATGACTTGGCTGGCCATGTGTTCCGATATTAGGATTCACATCGTCTCCTCCCAGAACCACTGGGAGGATGCGGCAACCTATCTCGGTTGGCCGTCACGTGGCTCTCGGGTGAATCCGAGACCCATCCCGAGCCGACCCCCGTCGCCGGGTCGTGGGTATTGGCTCGAACGTGGGTGTCGGATTCACCGAGAGCCACGTGACGGCCATCTAGGACAGGTTGCCACTGTCCTCCAGAACCACTGGGAGAAGAAGATGCAGATCCCCGATATTAGGTTGCGTTTGATAACATTCTTTTGGAATGTTCCTTTTTTTTTTTTAACAATTTTTTGAAATTGGATCACAAGTATTTATATTATTGTGCCTTTCAAATGTATGTCGGTTTATTTTTTATTAAAAATATTTTTACTCAACTTTACCAAATTGGGATCGGGCTCCTCCGAATCACCCCGGAGTGGAGCACCAGGTGGATGGTTGCCATATGGAATGTAATCAATTTGACCACCAGATATAAAGGCTTGCAAATTAAAATAGTGAATGTATGTGACGTGATATCAGAAGTGAGAAAGATGATTGAAAGGAAGGAAATCTCCCAACCTCCATCTACTCCTATGCTACGTCTCTCACTGACGGAGGAATGAAAAAATTACCCCGTCGGAGGTTGCTTTTTCGCTTAACTCTTGCTCTATGCTACTGCAATCTTCCTTGAATCGAGGCGGCTCAACATCGATACCCACTTCCTTCTTTGAATTACAACAGCCTTTCTGTAAGAAATTCTTTCTGGTTTTTTCAACCTCTTTTCAACAGAATTCAATTCTGAAATAATGAATGACTAATAGTAAGCTGGGATACTAGAAATTGATGTTGAATGAGGATTGTTATGGCTTCTTAAATTAGCTGGTGTAAGTGTGAACACCGATGACAATGAATCATCAGCAACCTGAACAAGTTCTCGTTGATGTTCTTGAAGCGGTGAGAGAGAAGACAGTAGGAGAACTTTTCCAGGCAAAGTTGCAACAATAGCAATGATGGGCCTCGCAAAACTCTGCGGTTTCAGAGGGTTTCACGATGCACTGAAAAGAAAGCACCAGATGATGAAATTAGGTACTCTTTCTAGAAAAGTCCAGTGAGATGAATTCTCCTCGTTTTCTGCAATTAGGTTCACAGTCCTGCATCTCGATTGTCAGGAATATGAAGCCGGTTACATTTTGGTTCATACAGCCTACAATCTTGGAGGAAGATGAAAATTTGGGGATGAAAGTTTGGGACACTTGAGGGATTCTTCTTTGCCAAAGAAAAGTTCGGTAGATTTGACAATGGGTAAAGCCGTAAAGGGGAATAGTAAAGGAGAAGCAGGAGAAATCCGACGGAAAATTCCTCCCGCTTTCATTCAATGTGATATCATGCAACATTCACTTAGCTCGGTTACCCAACAAAAAAAAAACAAACAAACAAACGTTCACTTAGGTCTCTATTTTACAGAATTTAATCTATGATGGTCGGATAACTTAGACTCCACGTGGCAACCATCCACCTGGTGCTCTACCCCCTGAACCACTCAGGAGTGATTGCCCGACCCACCAAGTTGCTCCTATCCGAAGTGTTTTTTAGAAACATAAACTAAAAAAAGTAAACTTTTGACTCAAAAGCATTTTTTTAAAATAGAAACATTGTCAACCACAGCCTTAAATAAAGATTCAGGCACGGATGCTCCGCTCCACCAAGCACTTTGCCGAGCGCATTTGAAAGTGATATCAGAGGGGTTTGCAGTCATTGTGGAAATTCCGGCCCGCTCTCCAGAACATGATTTTTCTACCCAAGAAGTAAAGGAAAAGTCCTTGCCTTTTGGGCCGGTTGTGGGCAAGGAGGGATTTCAACCCTCATTTGGCATTCCAACCTTCCTTCTCCTTCCGGGGCCTATTCAAAAGAGAATTCAATACCTCTTGGTTGTGAATATTTGAATAGGATGAATCGGCCCTTTGTCGTCCCAACCATTCTTGTTAGTCCCGATCATGATAGGTTGGAACAAGTTGATGGGATCCCCTTTTTAAATCCCCAGACTTTTATTAAATGAGAGAGAGATCCACCAGGGTAAAAAGACTGTAGATGCAAGATATGGGAGGGGAGTGAATGTTTTTCTTCTTCTTCTTTTTGGCATTTTCACGTTTATTTATAAGTAACTCTAAATGATGGAGTAAGAGTTGCACCAATATCTCATTCTCTTTTTCTCTCTTCAAATGTTCCCTCTCCATCCCTACCCCTACTTTCAAATCCATAATCACCTACACCCATTGGTGGATGTAGGCAATAGTTCAACATAGAAAACCTCTTCTTTATTTATGCAAACTTATAAAAACCTCTTCCCTATTGATAAAATAAAAGGAAAAAGTTTTCCCTTATATTTGGGGGAGATAGTGAACAAAAAAATTAGGAGACAAAATCATATATGACCATGACCCTTGTATGTTGAATGCAATAAAAACAATCATTGTTCTTGGATCCTAAACTAACCCCATTGAAGCCCATAGTGAAGATATTCCTCTTCATCGTGGGTGACAATAAAACAATTAGCTTTATGAAAAGTAAAAATGAAAAACTCATTTAAATAGTCTAGCTTGGTAAGTTGCCATCTTCATTTATTTTTTTCGTAAAAGATATTCTATTGAGAAGACAAGGAAAAACCACGGATTCTGAGCAACTTGCTTCCAAAATCCCAAGAGTGAAGTATGGCCAAATAGTTTGACATGTTAGGGAAGGGCCATCATTGGCAAGGGAGTCAGCAATATTGTTGTGCTCCCTTGGAATAAACAGAAAAGAAAAATATTCCAAATAAGATACAATTAAGATGGTTTAATGTCATGGATCATAGGCATGACAAGTATTGGAGGATTTGTGCGAATCCCATTCACCTTGAGGAAACCTCGAAGTGGAGGTGACCACTGCTTAGGGGAAGGAACAAGAGATTGAACCGATTGATGGGGAACATGGATGGGGGTGAAGCCACATAAGTAAATTCGCTAGCGACCTTTGGTGCAAAGGAAAGAACATCCCCAGGCCCCCATATGCTGCCACTAAGGTTGAACTCATTACAAGCATGCCAAAGCTACCACACCAAGAAGCTGCATAGCTGTAACACCCTAACGTCCAAGCAACCGTCAAGATATTGTCATCTTTGGCCCATGGGCCTCAAGTCTTTAAAACACATCTTGAAATGTTGAGGAGGCTAAGGGTTATCAACTAGCCCAGTCAATTCCCCCTAACCAATGTGGGACTAAGTTTGTGCACCCTTATCGATCTCTTGAACCACCTGGTACTCACCTTATCTTGATGGGGATCCATCAACAATCTTCCAGGATAGTCGGTACTTGCAGCCCTTAGGTCTCATATTCTCCCCCCCCCCCTTCGGGTACAGCGTCCCCGCTGTGGTCCCACACGGTGTCGGGGTCTTCTCTGATACCAATTGTAACACTCCAACCTCCAAACAAGCAAGCAACCATCAAGATATTGTCCTCTTTGGGCCATTGGCCTCAAGGCTTTAAAACACATCTTAACATGTCGAGGAGGTTAAGGGTTATCAACTAGCCCAGTCTCTTCCCTGTAACCAATGTGGGACTAAGTTTGTGCACCCTTGTTGATCTCTCGAACCACCTGGTACTCGTCGTATCTTAGTGGGGTCCCCTCAACGATCTTCCAGGATGGTCGGTAATGCTGCCCTTGGGTGTCACAATAGCGTTAGAGTATCGTGGTATGTTTGGGATCCAAGAGAAGCTAAAGATCACCAACCCATAATCCATTATGGCATGCTGAAACTGATACCCCTCAGTGGTGGGTAGGATCACTGAGAACCAAACCAAACAGAGTGAGCAAAATGACACTTGAGAACAATATGATCCACTATTTTGAGAGCCACCTCACAACGAGGGCATGAAGGGTCTATTGCAACTCTGAAAGTGAGTGTAAGACCCGCACTCCACTAACCCTATTTAATCTTGTCGTGTCAAGTCTTCCCATCATAGTCAACTCAAGCGAACCAACCGTATGAAGAAACCACAAGGCTAAGTAAGTGAAACGATGCAAAATCAATCAATTTTAGTTGTGTGGTAGACTACCAAAACTTGTGTGGTCGACCAATCAAATTATGAAGTGAGTAGTCAATTTTACCTTGTGTGGTCAACACTTTTTTATTGTATAGTCGACAGATTTTGCAACCACACAATCGACCACACAAACCCAGATATGACTCCATGATTTGAAAACCTTTCAAAATTAAGGGGATCTATTTTCTAGTTGAGAGAGGACTCTATATGGAGGTTTTCCCTTTATATAGAGGGCGTCCCTCTACTCTCTCACTCTTTTGGATTAATCTCAAATCCTAAAACTAAGAGAGAAAGAGAAGAAGAGAAGAAGGAGAAGTTTGAAGGAAAGACCTCAAAGGAAGGAGAAGGAGTTGCAAAAGGGAAATTGTCATTGGATCTCAGCCAGCTACGTAGAGAAGCCAACGGTAAGTATCCTTGTCTCTACAATGGACTAGGTTAGGAATAGAATGGAAAGTTAATGTTTAGATCACATTCAAAATTGTGGTTGAACCTAGATAGTGTTGTGTATGGGATTTTTAATGGTAATACTAGGGTTGGGGCAGAGAATAAGGAATTGAACAGGTATTATGGCCATAGAATGACCATAGGATGAATCCTATTGATGAGCCGAGAAGTCGACTTAGGAAGAATATAGACTGAAAGACAAAAATTGACTAAACCTTGTGTAGTTGCATCACTGGTCGACCATAGTGAGACCAGTGAGTCTACCACAATCATTTGGGAAGTATCCCAGAGTTGTGTGGTTGATCAGTGGTCGCATGATGCATGACCACAAAGTCGATCACACAGTGTCTGGTCGACATTTACTGGCAACTACAGAGTCGACCAGTCCACCATTAAGGGATCTGTTTTGTTTTTCGACTGTTGTAACTTGATAGTATCAAACCCTAACTTGAATCCATAAATTTTTTAGTTTCCAATTAATTCAAAGTAACTTTCAAAGCTTGGAAGGAAATCAAATATCGATTACAAGTGAGGAAACAAGACCTAAACTAACTAGATAATAACAAATTATTAATTTTCTTTTATTTAATGCTATGATTGATGCCATGCTTGTATGATTGTAATGTGCATCTCACATGTCATCCAATATTACTGCTATCCTGTTCATGTATAATTATTTTATTATTTTACTCAATTATTAATGATGATAGGAATAGACATGTATTTGTGAGTGTGGTTGGTATGTTGTATGGGAAGGGATGTGTGATCCCTAAACCATGCATTACATTGACATTGTCGTATCACTATTACCTTAGCGGAACTAGTACTTCGTAGGGCATCAGGGGGGTGTTCGTGAACCGTGTGGTTTTTTACTCTGTCGAGGAACCCTAGCCCTATCTCTATGGACGTATTGAGGGATGTTGGGATAAAGCCTTGGATACACATGGATGACATCTAGGATTTGTTAATCACGAACTGATATGGGTAGGGTATCAGGGGAAGTATTAGCAGCGTATGATCTGGATACTTTAGCTCTATCTCTATTCCATGGTGGGTGCATGTGGGATGACAATGGTGTTTGATCCATTAGATGGATTCACACACTCGTGTATAGAGGTGTTGTCACACCCCAATTTCGGCTGAACCAGAAGTGTGAGTGAACCGGTACTAAACCACGGTTCACACCAGGATCTCGAAAGACCGTGTCAACCAATCATCCCTGAGCAAACCATCAAAATCCAGAGTAATACTAGCAGCGGAAATAATATATCAATGAGCTGAACTAAATAATAAATTAAAATAATTAATCCAGTTATTCCATCATCCATCAGAATTTAAATAATATTTTATTACAAAGCTTTAATAGAAAATAACCAAATCAAAGAGGAAAGACACAGAAGGAGCACTCGCATAACGCATCATGCTCGTCCTCCATACTCTGTGTCTCCAGGGCATCCATCGCACTGTAGGCTGGGGCGGTCACGAAGTCCTCCACCGTATACCCCGCATCCAAACCGAAAGAGATATATATATCGGGGTGAGCTACAACACAGCTCAGTAAAGCACAAGACCAATGCAACATCCACATGCATGAGTTAACATTACAATTTGGGCCAGGTATAACTTGCAATTGTGCTATGGTAAGGTTTGGCGGCCACCGCACCTCCATGCCACGAGTGTGAGCACACCCAATAGTCGGGCTCCTACCACACTACTACCGTTGCCTCACATCACTCACTCCGGTATAGAGATAGGACTCGAGTCCGGCGGGCGGAGAAGAACCACAATCCCACGTCCTCCTCCCGATACCCCATACCGTACCAATACCTAAACCCCTATTGGCAAGGGCTTGCAAGTGAGTTCCGTTTCTAACCGGGTCCTAGATGTCAATACAAGTAGGCTCCACCCTAGTACAGCCGTCTACGGCATAGGGATAGAGCTAGGCGTGCGGTCAGGTGAAGACCACATTACCTCACCTCCCCCGATACCCTACCCGCAACAAGCATACCAAGATGGAACTATACGCAAGTAGGCCCTATCCCAACATCGCTCCCTATGGCATAAGGATAGAGCTAGAGCGTCATGGCCAGGTCAACGTCGATATCGGAGATCACCATGTCACATCGCCGTGGGCGGATCAACGTCAACATCGGAGACCACCCGCCATAACCGCCCCGATACCCCACCCATACCAAGCATGCTAAGATAAGGTGCTACCGAAGGTGTCGGGGTGAGGAATGATCCCAGGCCCCGGCCCTTCCCATTCCACACTCCAACTAAAACAATCACATGTCTAACATCCATCACACCTAGCATATGAAATGCATGAACAGATAAATCAAATAGAATTTACACTACATGACATGTGATATGCACAATCCATCAAACAAGCATATAATTTGATACAGAAAAATTAAAAGAGCTCTCTAAGGTTTATTATTAAATCTTTAATTTAAGTTTCGGGTCTTGTCCCTTACCCGACGCGTGGTGTTAATCCTTTTCGGCGTCAGAAGTTTCACATACAAGTCCTACACAACCATATTTTCATGTTAATTTCCATTTATTAGAGTTTTAGAAGCCAAAACCCGGCTTTCCCAAACAAACAAGGCTCAAAACACATACCGGTCTCGCACATACCGGTCGCAGGATAGTGAGACCGGTATGGTGAGACCCGGTATGGGTGAGACCGGTATGGGTGAGACCGGTATGCATACCGGATGCACACATACCGGTCTCACTCGGATCCGGCCGAGTGCGACCGGTATGGTGCCGGCGGTATACACCGCGGCCCATACCGCGGGACTTTCCCAAGGATATACCCCTACGGCGTGATTTCCGAGATCGAGGTCTCCACGGTAGCTCCCTAAGGTTTCACCTATCTTTCGCTAAGGTCCGGGTCTCGAAGGGTCCTACGGATCTTGGCTAGAATGCCAAAAACCAACCAGATCCGAAAGAAAGACGAAAAGGAATCTAAGCATTTTCCATCAGATCTCAGCGTGAAATTGATTGGTTCTTCACCCGGCTTCTTGCATGGTCCCTTGCCCGGCTTCGCTTTCTGGTCCGGTTATGATTGGGGCACCTGCAATCGCATAAAACCATGGTTAAACCGGGTTTTAGAGCACGGTTCTTACAGGTGTGGTGGTCACCTATCCTTTTTATAGTACAGTTGTAAACTTAAACCAGACCAAAGATATAAATTGAATGCATATATATGTTTGTGCATAGTTTTGTTTACTCACTAAACTATGTTGTGTGCTTATCCTTCAACATTGAATATTTTAGTTAATGATGCAGGTCCTACAATGGAAGACTATATGGAGGTGTCATCATATGGACACCTGGCGACAATTGATACACAGGTTGTGGAAAACAAGTACGACTCTTCGTGTTAATGTTTTCAATGTCTTTATTCTTAGTTTATTTATATTTTGATTATGGAAAACCTGTAATAGATTATTTAATTATGTTTTGTTTTACCTAGAGATAACTGGAATATTTATTTACTTATCATGTTAGACCTCAATTCATTATTAATAAAAATTTTGCAATTTACTTTATTATCTTTGATTGATGTGAAATATGTGTTTGGTTTGAGTTGTTGGCACGGTCTTTACAAGATCCTGGCTTGAACCGTTGATTCTTATGATGGTTCATCATAATTCTGGTTCGTCTAGAATTAGGGTGTGACACGAGGCCATCCACGCAAGCTCACCAAAGAAAGTTCTTGATCTTTGGCAAAGTTAGCCATCATCTATTGTATGCCATGTGGAATGATGACACAATAAATTATGATGAATCAATTTTAACCATTAAATAGATAAATATATAGTTTAAATTAATCACTTATCAAAATTTAAAACCTAATTCAGTCAAATTCCTTCATATTTATTTAATGCATTCTTATGTATATCCATGCACACCTCAAGTACTCCAACCACAACTATGTGGAATCCCATAATTCCTACATTGGACATATGACGGGATATCTTTTTCATTAGATGTGCATATGTTTATGGATATTAAAGTGCAGGGTGTTAAGGATCTCCAAGATTTCCTACACATCCAAGGAGTCACCTCAGTCGATTACAATCCATGAGAATATTCTGAAGATATTATTTGTCTCATGCAAGCTGTAAAATATCTTGTAATCTATCCTCTAAACAATCTCCTACAATCGTAGGATATTATCAAATCCTATTGAATGTAAACTCTATATATTTTACAGATTACAATACAATAGATACCCCAAAAATATCATTCTACGAATTCTATATGCTATCAAAGCTATCCAAAGACTAACATCTCCACTGATCATACTCATTTTTCTTTTTCTTCTGTCATGTTGACTATAACCTCTAATACCGAGACCTCTCACCTCTCCTTCCTTGGTTACTTTATTCACATCTGATATCATTTCTTTACTATCAGTCAAACTCGATGGCACCAACTACTTCATCTGAAGATCACAATTTCTCCCTCTATTACCAGCTCATGATCTCTCTAGTTACTTGGACGGCACGACTACTGCTCCTTAAAAAACGTTGCCGACCACACCAAATTCCTCTTCAATTGTTGTGGGTCCACCCAATCTGACTTATCTTCTTTGGCATAAGTAGGATCCCATTATCCTGAGCTAGATAATCTCTTCATTGACTACTGGTTTTCTAACCCATATCGTGGGGTTTTCTACATCTCATGCCGCATAGACAACACTTGCTAATGTATATGCTTCCTCCTCACAGGCCAGAGTTATGTAACTTAAATATCAGTTCCTTCAGATTAAAAAAATGTAACTCCACCATGCTTGAATATATTCATCAAATCAAGAGTTTGGTTGATCATTTAGCTACGGCTGCGCATCCCATTTCCGATCCAGACATTATCCTTAGAATTTTGAGAGGCCTTGGTCTAGATTATAAATCCTTTGCCACATCTGTGACTACTAGGATTGATCCTTTGCCATTGGACGATTTTCTTGGATTGTTCTTTATTGGGATTAGATCATATTAGGTCCAGCCCCCATGAGAGTATTTGGAGTAGAGCCCATATGGAAGTTGTGAATCCATATGGAAGTGAATCTATTTTATTGAAAAGTGAAATTGAAATTTCATTTCAAAGTTACCCTTTAAGTGAGTTGGCGGGAAAACGAAAAGACTCACTTTGAAAATAACAAAATAAGTTATTTCTTTGAAGGAAAGTAATGAGATTTAGTGGGATTGGTTAAAGAAGGTGAGATTTCTTTTGAAGGAATCATTGACATTGGTTTTGAAGCTTTTTTGGAAATTCTCTTGAAGAAGAAGAAGTATAGGTTTTACGCCAAAGAATTGAACTCAAGTTTTTTTACTATCTCTCACGTTCTTATTTGTCTACAAATTGGAGAAGCATCGTGTGCTTTCCGATGATTTTTTCCAAGTGATTGGAAGATTGTTTGGGGCTTCTATAGGTGAGAAAGTATCATTAAAATGGTGGTTGAGAGGTAACCTTGTACTCTCCTCTAAGTTATTTATTTGTATTACATTCTCTTGTGATCCTTAAGTTAGGGTACAAAGTTTGAAAATATTAAATCTTCTAATCCCATTATCATTATAGTGGAAACTCTTGACTGGACTGGGTATCGTGGTTTTTTCCCTTCACATTAAAGGGTTTTTCAAGTAAAAAATATTGGTGTTGTGGTTGTATTTTGTGAATTATTTATTTATTTTTTTATTTTATTTCTTGGCTTGGTATCCTTTGATTCACACATAAAAAAAAATATTTGATTCCTAACAAGTGGTATTAGAGTCAGATTGCTTTTATTCGTGTATGAATTAGTCAATGATGATTAGTTTAAAAAAAAATTGATTGATTTAGAAAGCCAAGATGGAAGATATCCTTTATTCAAGAGATCTATATTTGTCAATTGATGGGATAACCAAGAAATTGAAAACTATGTCCAATGATGATTGGAAGAATCTTGATAGGAAAGCTATCGCTTGTATCCGACAATGGTCAGATGATGTTGTGTTCTACCATATGTCAATCGAAACTAGTGCGAGTTCTTTGTGGAAGAAATTGTATAATTAATATGAAAGGAAAACGACTGTAAATAAAGCTTTTTTTTTATTAGAAAACTTGTTAACTTTAAATTTAAAGAGAATAGTTCAGTTGTAGAACACTTGAATGAAATGCAGAGCATTGTAAATCAGTTGACAACTATGAAAATGATACTGGATGATGAGTTACAAGCATTGTTACTGACAAGCTCATTACCTGACAGTTGGGAGACTTTGATAGTCTCTCTTGGATATTCAGTATCAAAAGGGGTTGGCATTATAAGCCAAGTTACAAATAGTTTATTAAATGAAGAAATTAAAAGAAAATCTTTCGATTTCTCCCACCCACATGCATTGGTTACAGAAGAATGAAGGAGATCAAAACACAAGAAAAATTATAATCAAAGTAAATCAAAATGAAAATCTAAATCAATAAAAGAAATTACTTGTTTCTACTGTAAGAAACTCATACACATGAAGAGGAAGTGCCGAAAGCTCAAACAAAAGGAAGGAGAAGGTGGTGATGAAAATAAATAACAACAATAAACCACTGTAATTACTTCAAATGAAGTTTAAATTTTCTCTATATGTGGTGATGGTTGTGTTAGTACAACTTATGATGAATCTATAGTATAGCTTATGATAAATCTAGTTGAGTCATTGCTTCAGAAGCATCATTCCATGCTACTTCACAAAGAAATTTTCTTTACCATGAACAAGTCAGAAAATTTTGATTTGATAAGGATGAGAAACAATGACGTTTACAAAATTATTGGAATAGATGATGTTTACGCCACAATTATTGGATGTAAGATGACTCTCATCTCAGATTGAATCTCATCTCAAATGGTAAGCTTGGTAATGAAGGGTATGAATCACAGTTTGGCAATAGAGTATGGAAGCTGAAAAATAATTATCTTATTGTGGCAAAATGTAAGAAGTGTTCCTCTCTTTACAAGATTGAGGCACGATTATCCAAAGGTGAGATGAACATTACTTTTATAGACTCTCTATCTGATTTGTGACATCGATGACTTGGTCATATGAGTGAGAAAGGTTTAGAGATCTTAAAAAAAAAAAAAAATTTCTTTCGAATCTCAAAGATATGTCTATAACATCTTGTGATCATTGTTTGGTTAGAAAGTAGCATAGAGTTTCTTTTTCACTTGTTAAATTTAAAAGAAATACTAAAATTCTTGATTTTGTTCACTCTGATGTATGTGGTCCCTTGAAAGTGAAAACTTTTGGTGGTGCTTTGTATTTTGTTACCTTTATTGATAATTCATTTAGAAAAATTTGGAGCTTTGTTATGAAAAGCAAAGATCAAGTGTTTAGAATTTTTTAACAATTTCATGTCATAGTTAAAAGAGAAACAGGGAAACTGCTCAAATGCATTCGTACAAACAATGATTGTGAGTATACTAGTCAATTTGAAAAGTATTGCAATGAGTATGGTATTCGGCATGAACAAATAGTTCTCATTGTTAAGGATATTCCTCTCCATTGAATTCAAGATTCAAAATTCAAATATTTGAATAATCAGTTATGATTCAAAATTCAAATATTTGGTGAGATATAAATCAATTATCCAAATTATAGGGACATATTATAAAGGAGAGTTAGGATTGTAAATCAGTTACATAAGTTATAGGAATTCATTGTAAATAAGTTACATAAGTTATAGGAATTCAAATTCAAAATTTGAATTCTAATAACAAGGATTGTACACACCATATTGTATTTAAATATAACATATCTCCTAGACATTGAGATAAGGTGAGAAATATTTAAACTCAATCTTCTTGTCTCCATATCAATCTCTTCAGTTTCAATATGGTATTAAAAGACCAGGCTACCAATCCTGCAATGACTTCTATATCTCTGTCTTCGGTCCCTTCTAATGCTCCTTCTCCATCTAATGTCCATCATCACCTCTCCCTCAACTAATTGCTGCAAATTTTCTTCTCTGGAAAACCCAATTGCTTCCCTTATTGCGCAGCTATGATCTTATTGGGTTCATCGATGGCACCACACCTTGCCCACTTAATCCAGCAGTAACAACATCATCCACTTCCATCATACCTGAAGCCACTGCAATTGAGATGCATACCGCATACAATGACTGGAACCGCAAGGATCAACTAGTCCTCAGCTGGTTGATTAGTTCACTCTCTCTTGAGGTTCTTCCCTATGTGGTCGGTCTCTCCACCTCTGCCTTAGTTTGGAAGGCACTACAATCAGACTTTGGCACACTTTCTCATACGAGTGTGTTGCAAATTCATATGCAACTGCAAAGCACCTCTAAGGGGAACAAATCAATTTCTGAATATCTTCGATAAGTTAAGTATCTCTCCGATCAACTTGCTGCCTCCAATCGACCTCTATCGGATGAACTGAATGCTATTGTTTTTCGTAATCTCGGCCCAGATTATAGTGATATAATCGCAGCCTTGGCAACAAAATCAGAGGCTCTACCCTTTCACACACTTCACCAACTTTTTCTAAGTCTTGAAATGAGGCTCCACACTGCCCAATCAATTATGTCGACCAACCTCAGTACCATATCTTCATCAAATCATAATTTCCCACCATCTCACCATGCTCCGCAACACATGTCTCATTCGACCGTGTCTTCATCTTCTCGGCGTATACACTATAACAAATCTGGTAAAAAACAACAATGCCAAATTTGTAATCGTTCGAATCACACAGCATCCAAATGCTATTATTGATACTCTGGTAATCCAAATCAACCAAGTGGTAATGCTTATGCAAATATGGCGGGTTTACTTCCCACACCTCCTGACCCCTTGTCGGCATGGTTCCCCGACATAGCTGTGACACATCATATTACTCCGAATTTGAACAACCTGCACATCTCTCACAAGTACACTGGTAAGGACTCCCTGCGAGTAGAAAATGGTGTTGGTTTGTATATTAGTAATATTGAGAATTCTACTTTTTCTTCTTCTCCCAATGCTTCTTTCCATTTCTCTAACATTCTTCATGTTCCCTCTATAACTAAAAATCTTTTATCTATCCACCATTTCACAAAAGATAATAATTGTTATTTCTAATTTCATCTTTATTTCTTTGTTGTTAAGGATCAGGTGACCCACAAGGAGCTGCTCCAGGGAACGCTTAAGGATGGACTCTACCAAATTCCACAACTCAGAAGGTTTGTCACTCCTTCGGCCTTCACAGCCTCTAGTTCCGCTTCTGTTACAGCTGATCTCTGGCATGCATGGCTGGGACACCCTCATCCTCGCATTGTTAAGAATATCATTTCTTCTCACCACCTATCATCTTCCTCCACACAAATAAATAAATGCCAGGCCTGTTACATGGGCAAAGCACATAAATTTCCCCTACCCCCTACAGGTTCTATTAGTACTGCACCTCTCCAGTTAATTTTTGCCGATGTATGGGGTCCTGCTCCTGAACTTTCATCTACTAGTTGTCGTTATTTTATTATTTTTGTTGATGATTTCTCTAAGTTCACATGGTATTATCCATTACACAATCATTCTTCTGTACCGAATATATTTGAAATGTTTAAGAAATTGGTAGAAAATCAATTTTCAACATCTATTAAAACATTACAATCTGATTGGGGGGGGGGGGATTAGAAATTAAAAACCTATCTAAAATCATGTGGCATTTTACACCGGGTTGCTTGTCCTCATACACGAGCAAAACGGCACTGCGGAACGCAAAATTCGACACATTGTAGATACGGGTCTGACTCTCTTAGCCCATGCCTCCATACCTCTTCACTACTGGGATTATGCTTTTCAAACTTCTACATTTCTCATAAATCGATTACCCACTCCGATTTTACAAAACCTTTCACCTTTGGAAAAACTATACCAACAAAAACCCGATTACAACTTTCTTAAGGTTTTTGGATGCACAGTTTTTCCCCTACTCAGACCATATAACTCATCAAAATTCAATTTTCATATTGTGCCATGTTTTTTTTTAGGTTATAGTCCTCTTCATTTGGGCTATCGTTGCTTAAATCTTAAATCCAATAGATTTTACATTGCTAGACATGCCAATTTCATTGAGGATTCTTTCCCTCTTGCCATGCCTTCTACCCCCCCCATTCATCTTCTTCTTCTTCTATACCATGGCTCACAATATCCCTTCCTTCTCTCTCAACTTTATCCTTTGGCAATCCTAGGACGGTTCCACCAGCTCACCCACCTTCACCACAGGTACCACCACCCTCCCCTCCCCCTTCCCCTTCTCAATCTCCTTGTTTAATTTCCAATAATACTAATTGCACTAGCTCACCCAACCCCCTACAAGCTTTGGTTCATACTTGTGATGCAGACAGTTCTACTACAAATGAAGCACTCATCCAACTACCACATGTTCCTCCTCGTCGCACACATCACATGGAGTTGCGAGCTCAACCAAAACCCTCTACCTGATATCCTCTTCCATCTGCCCATCTGTCTCAGGCTGAGATTGAGCCTGCTACTTTCACTGAAGCAAACAAAAATCCACATTGGTGTGTGACAATGATGACAGAGTTCAATGCACTATTACATAATCAAACATGGAGCTTGGTTCCTCCCTCACCCAACCAAAATGTGGTTGGATCTAAGTGGATTTTTTGAATTAAAAGAAAGGCCGATGGAAGCATTGAACGCTATAAAGCCAAACTTGTGGCTAAGGGGTTTAATCAACAGGAAGGTATCGACTACACAAAGACTTTTAGTCCTATCGTTAACCCCACAATCGTTCACACGGTGTTGGCAATTGCTACATGTAATAAATGGGCCTTGAGACAATTGGATGTCATCAATGCTTTTTTACATGACACTCTCTTTGAGGATGTGTACATGTCCCAACCTAAGGGCTTTGTGGATGCCACAAGACCAAATCACATTTGCAAGCTTCACAAGTCTTTATATGGGCTCAAACAGGCACCTCGAGCCTGGTTCAATCGTCTCAATACATTCTTAGTGTAATTGGGTTTTGAGGACTCCAAAACTGATACATCACTTTTCATTTACAAAAATGGCAACAGCTTCATATACATTCTAATATATGTTGATGACATAGTCCTTACGGGCTCCGATGCCTCCATTTTGGATAAAGTGGTCATCTCCTTGAATAAGGAATTCACAGTAAGAGACCTTGGCCACCTTAATTACTTCTTGGGTATCGAAGTCATTCCTACAAAGGTTGGCATCTTTCACAGCAGAAATATATTTTGGATTTGCTAGCAAAAACTTCGATGGAGGGTGTCAAACCTATTCAGTCCCCTATGGCTTTTTCCACCAGGCTATCCCTAACCGATGGTGTTCCACTATCCGATGCTACAAAATACCGTAGCACTGTCGGTGCACTACAGTATGCAACTCTAACTCGACCTGATATATCCTTTGCAGTTAACAAGGTATGTCAGTTCTTGAAAGCACCAACAGATGTTCATTGGCAAGCTGTCAAATGCATTCTGCGTTACCTAAAAGACACCTATAGCAAAGGCTTATTGATCTCTCAAGGCTCATGTGACTAGCTCTCTGCCTATAGTGATTCTGATTGGGCTGGCTGTGTCGATGACCGTCGTTCCACAAGAGGCTATGCTGTTTTTCTCGGACCAAATCTCATATCATGGAGTGCACGAAAGCAATCGACACTAGCCCGCTCATCAACTGAAGTTGAGTATCGAGCCCTAGCAAACACGACCACAAAACTACAATGGCTTCAATCCCTTTTGCATGAACTAGGTGTCAAGCTTTCTAAACCACCAGTTTTATGGTGCGATAACTTGGGAACTACCTACATGACAGCAAATCCTGTGTTCCATGCACGAACGAAACACATTGAAATGGACTTCCACTATGTTCGTCAGCTTGTTGCACAAAAGTTCATTGAAGTTCGCTTCATCTCAACACATGATTAAATAGCCGATATTCTCACAAAGCCATTGTCTCATGTTTGGTTTGCTCATTCACGTGACAAGTTGAAGATTTGTCACAGACCCTTTCCAACTTGAGGGGGGATGTTAAGGATATTCCTCTCCATTGAATTCAAGATTCAAAATTCAAATATTTGAATAATCAGTTATGATTCAAAATTCAAATATTTGGTGAGATATAAATCAATTATCCAAATTATAGGGACATGTTATAAAGGAGAGTTAGGATTGTAAATCAATTACATAAGTTATAGGAATTCATTGTAAATAAGTTACATAAGTTATAGGAATTCAAATTCAAAATTTGAATTCTAATAATAAGGATTGTACACACCATATTGTATATAAATATAGCCTATCTCCTAGACATTGAGATAAGGTGAGAAACATTTAAACTCAATATTCTTGTCTCCATATCAATCTCTTCAGTTTCAATACTCATGACCCCTCAATATAATGGTATAATGAAAAGAATGAACCATACTATTATGGAAAAAATTAGATGTATACTCTCATATGCAAAGTTATCAAAATATTATTAGAGAGAAACAATGAATATAGTTGGATATTAAATTAATTTATCACAATCAGTGCTTTTGAATGAAGATGTTCCCCAAATGATGTGGAGTGGAAAAGATGTTTCTCAATAAGCACTTGAAGGTGTTTAGTTGCAAAGCCTTTGTGCATATCCCAAAAGATGAGAGGACCAAGCTTGATTACAAAGTCAAGCAATGTATTTTTTTGGGATATGAAGATAACAAATTTGGTTATAGGCTATGGGATTCAGTTGAAAAGAAACTGATCAGAAATCGAAACGTAATTATTTTGGAAAAACTAAACATTTTTCATATTTTGACAAGGAGGAACTACCAAAGATGATTATAGATGAGCTACCAAAAACACAATTACCTTTATCTATACATGAAAATCATGGACAACAAGCTCAGGATGAAGAAAACCAAGGTGATGGTGATGAGACTCCTTAAATTATTGATGATGCATATGCAAATGATGAGATAAATGATGATTTTGAACAGGGTGAGCAATCTTTTCAAGAAGAACCACCTTTGTTGAAAAGATCACAAAGGAATAGAGCACCTTCATCAATATATCCATCAACAGAGTATGTTACACTTATTGAAAGTGGTGAGCCAAAAAGTTTGAAAGAAGCTATGGTACATGAATGAAACAACCAATGGAAGAAAATGATGTAAGAAGAACTTGAATCATTGCATAAGAACAATACTTATGAGTTGGTTGAGCTACCGAATGGTCGAAAAGCTTTGAAGAACAAGTGGGTGTACAAGCTGAAAAAACGAAGATGGCAAAAAGAAAATGAGGTACAAGGCAAGGCTAGTTGTTAAGGGATTTAGGTAGAAAAAAGAGTATTGACTTTAATGAAATCTTTTCTCCCTTGTGAAGATGCCTTCTTTTGTACTATCCTTGGTTTAATTGGTAGTCAAGACTTAGATGTCAAAACTACTTTCTCACATGGTGATTTAAATGAAGAAATTTACATAGAACAACCGAAAGATTATGTTGTGAAAGACAATAAACACATAGTATGCAAGTTGAAGAAGAGTTTGTATGGGCTGAAGTAAGCACCAAGGCAATGGTATAAGAAATTTGACTCATTCATGATAATTCATGAGTTCACTAGAACCTTTGTAGACTATTGTGTTTATTTTATAAAATATTCAAATTTTTCCTTTGTTTTTATCTTATTATATATTGATGACATGTTTATTGTTGGTCAAGATACTAACTTGATTAACAGGTTGAAAGATGAACTAAGCAAGGTCTTTCACATAAAGGACCTTGGACATGGAAAACAAATTTTGGGCATGACAATCAAGCGTGTTAGGAAAAACAAGAAGTTGTGGCTATTACAAGAAAATATATATTGAAAATGTGCTTGAAAAGTTCAAGACGAATAATGGTAAACCGGTGAGTATACCATTAGCCTGTCACTTTAAGTTGAGTGCCAAGTGTCTAAATCGGTATGGAGTGTTATGATTCAAATGTTTGGAGTGAGGTGGGCGGATTTATGCACAACAAAAGAGTTATCTACTTGGTGGAGACGAAAGATCTGAATTGTACTATTGAAACATCTTTGGCAGCCCCTAATGTATGTGGTTTTATCTTATTAATGGATTGCAAGGAATGCATGTTGCCCTGAGAATGTATTCCCCATGGCCTATTATACTAAAATGGCTGAAAAGGAAATGCTTTGACCTCTTAATTACCAAACCATGTACTGTAAGGACGGTTGTGGAATTGGGATTGGTCAATCTGGTGACAAAAATTGAAAAATAGCCTATGATCATTGAACTTTTTTAACAGAAACCATTGATGCACTGGTGTAAAGTAAATATTGATGGATGTTGTTTGGGGAATCCAAGAGAGGGAGCAGCAGGAGGAGTCATCCACGATAGGCGGGGAATGGTATTGTTTGCGTTTGTTGAGTACCTAGGGGTGACGACCAACTATAAAGTTGAATTGGAAGGTGCGTTACATGGATTGGAAGAAGCACACAAGCTTGGCTTAGATCAAATCTGGCTGGAAAGTGACTCGAAGTCGGTGGTTTTGGGTTTGATTAATGATACACTACCTTGGTATTTATCTCAACGGTGGAGGGCTCCACAAAGGAATCTGGTTGGCTGTGATATGAGATATACTCATTGCTGTCGGTAAATTAACATTGTGGCTGATATATTTGCAAAGAAGGCTGCTTTTGATAGATCATTCAGTACATGGGGGAGTTTGTCTTGATTTTGTAGCAAGAGAGGTATTTTGGGATGCTTCCCTACGACCTAGATTTAGATTCTAGTAATTTTTTCTTGTCTGGACCATTTGCTTGATCCTTGCTAATGGTAATGCCGAATGTGGGCATCTTGGAGATGAGTTAGATGAGTTTGTACTCTAATATTTATATTTCAAGTATTAATAAAACTAACCTTTAGCAAAAAAAAAAGGGTGAAATTTCCAAACATATCATTGCTAGAGATTTTCGGGCTCTGCCAGAACACTACTAACTCATCTGTAGACTGCCAAATCAGTGCTCGGGCTGCTAAACACTTTGCATTGTCGAATCACCTCTATCACTTGCATTGACACACTTTCTCCTCATTTTATCCACTAATATGCACTGCCATTCTCTCTCTCTCTCTCTCGTTATGACTAAGCTACACCATCATGTCTACAAAATTGCTAACATTGACAATAAATGGCCAACAGATTGGATCCACCATTTTGCTTCGAAGGAACTGACTTATAGAAGTAAAAAAGCTAGCAGCTCATAAGCTTATCCAAATACACCATTAGGCTTGTAGAGTCTATAACTAAACATTCCAAGCACAAGGTAAACATTCAACCCAAGTTAGATCTCCTCGTATGGAAAAGGGGTTGGGTTTTATAGTCACCCAGAAACAACCCCGGTAAGAAGTTTGGGTGGATGGGTTGCACTGTGAATTGTAACAGTTGGACTAGTCCGGTTTTGCCTTTTATTTATTTATTTATTTTATCGAGCTTGGCTTTTGGATCCAGTTGAAAGATCGGTAGAAAACCTATTAAGACTGAAGCAGTGAAGCTAGGGTTTTAATATTCTCAATAAATTGGACTGGTCGGGGCCATTATTGGGTTTGGGCTCATCGGTCTAATTTCTCAGGCTCTTATTGGGCTAGTTCAGACCGAACTGAAACCAATCAAATATACCGTACCTAAACCTGAAACATGACCAATAACACTTGGTCTGGTTCGGTCTTGTGCTAAATTGGAACAACTCAGTTCGATCAATTGGTTCGGGCCCAACTTTGACACCTTATGTGTAGAGTGCACACCAAGAGGTCTCACAGGTTCAACTCTATTGTCTTTACCGTGTGCCTTATGAAGTAACCCCTTTCGCTTGTAAAAAAAATCTCTATGTCTAATGTAGTTGAAGTTACATAGGAACTCGATGGTGCAAATTGATTCTAGAAAAACGTGTTGAGTTACTAAACGTAAACAATGGTTCAACTCGCCCCAACTGCAGTTCACCTAACCATTCTCAAATGCCAACCTCTGTTAGTTAAAATTCGTTTTAAACGCATACCATACTGTCGTACTGTATTCGGCCGTTTAATACCCGTATTGCCATATTAATCTCAAAGATAAGGTAAAATACTCCATATTCCAAGCCTTGCCGTTTTAAACACGTATAAAACCCGTCCCGTGCCCGTATTTGAATCTGTATTTTAACATACATCTTCCACGAATAATTAGTCGATTAATCACACATCGTTTAGTACTCTCATTGCTTTATATATGTAACCAATGTGGGTTTCACTTCCTCATAATTGTTTCTGAACTCTTTATTTTATTACTTTTTTCTCACGGTCTATTATGGACACATCTTAAATATCATGTGTGCCATTAATTTAGTAATTATTCGATTTATGAGAGTATATTGTCGATTTTTTTGCTGTAACATATTATATCTGATTTATTGAAAATCCATATTGTTTGTTTTAGTTTTTTTTTTATTGTTTTGGGATTGTCTAACGAATTGAGATCCTCTGTAGTGAGGCTGACCCTGTAGTGAAGGTCCCAGCCACACATCTAGCATTAGAACATATCCCGATGCACTTTGAGTGACCAGTGAGGACATCCCGATGCTAGATGTGTGGCTGGGATCCCATTAGAGAGTCAGCCTCACTACACATCTAGCATCCGAACACATCCCGATGCACTCTATTTAAAACTATTCCGGCCCGTTTCGGTTTTATTCCCGTTCACTATGATGCTATCCGCCCCAAACCTTATATTAGCTGACTGCTGCGTCTAAACCTCCGATTTCTAAAACCTCAAACCTCCGAATTCTAAAACCCTAATACACTCAGAGCGATGGCCTTGTCTGCGCTGCGTCTTCGTCGATCTCTAACCCTCTCCTCTTATCTCATCTGTCACCATCGTTTCTTCTCTGCAGTTTCATCGTCCTTATCTTCTGCTTTCCACCACTGCATTTTTTCACCATCCATTGCGAATCCTCCTCGAGGCCCTAGCTTTCAGTTACCCAATAAGCATCTCTCGAGCCCAGCTCTATCCTTCCACACTTCGTCTGTGTTGTCGTCGGCAAGATCACGCAACAACAACGACGATGAGAAGATATCCCCTGACACGATCCTGTTCGAGGGTTGCGACTACAATCACTGGCTCATTACCATGGATTTCCCCAAAGATCCCAAGCCCACTCCTGAGGAGATGGTTGAGACTTACGTTCAAACCGTAGCAAAAGTTTTCGGCAGGTAAAGTTATCTTTGGTGTTATGAGGGTGCTTGTAATTTCTTTCTCATTTGATTATTTGAATCTCTTGTTTATAAACTAATTAATGAAATTTTTTGAGTGCCTACGAGCTTTGTTTCTTAGAAGTCTGTTTCTAATGGGATAAAGGAATTTTGAGTGAAAGTTTAGTTGTAATATAGTTTTTATGCATTTAGCCAATTGGTAAAGTTGTAATCATATAGGCTTTGAGTATCTATGGAGAAAAAGATTCACCTCTTGGCAGTTGAAAAGTCCCCCCCCACCCCCCCACCCCCCCAAAAAAAAAAAATAAAAAAATCTAAGACTATAGTATAGGTCAATTCGGACTCAATAGGTGGTGATGGTCTGGGCTATGCTCTCTGCCCCCAAGATTTGCTCGACCATTACCCCTTCCCCGCTGTGACCATCGACCCCTCAGCACCATCTCTTCTGTGTGACATCTCATGGGCTTATTGTCATTGCTCACTTTCCCTCTACTTTCCCACAAAATCCTACCAAAGTTGTGGGATTTTGAGAGAAGGTGAGGTGGAGAATATAGGAGCTCACATGGATTTTCTCGTAATGTGATAAATCTTACCCCATAGCAGCCAAATAGCTCTATATTTTAAAACCCACGGAAAGTTGTCTTTCTTTCACTATTCATTCCCACCCTACTGATTCCCTGCTAAACAAACATTACCTTAAATCCCGTTTGGTTGTTGGAAAAGTGGTGATGCTAGAGTGTAGGAAAGTTGTCAGTTTCACAACTTTCCCAAGAGTAAGGGAAATAAGGATGTTTGAGTGAGAAGCTTGTCAGATTTTCCTATTTGTTCCTGTCTTCTCCACCCTACCTCCTCTCAAAATCCCCCCGTTTTCAGTAGGAATTTCAGAGGGAGTTTGAGGGAAAGACTGTAAGTGAACCAGTTGGTTCTTCCTCCCCTTCTTTCCACTTGTCTCATTGTTTTCTTTCTTGACATAACTGATTGTTTGACTAAACCAGCCAGTTCTCATTGCTTATCACCAACCCAAGGACTCATGGTATGGAGATGCCTAAATAACAAGCATGTCACTTTTTTAGCTTTTCAATTTTAGATTGCTCGGTTTTTTTTCCCCCTTGAATCCACATTTTTTTTGTGGGTGTGTAGTATTTTGCTGTTTGGAGTTGCTGTTAATGTCTCAAGGAGCTTCCTTTTCCTCCATTAATGGAAGGTCTTCCAACCCTCACCTAAGAGAACCCTGTGCTTTGGAAACCAAGTTGAACTCAGGCACCCTTTTCAGATTTGTTCGTGATTCTTTTGTGAGTGCATTATGAGTTTGCCTGATTTATGACATGGTTTCTTTCCATTGGAAGTTGCCCTACACATTCTTGCAAGATGCCCATTAAATTCCTCTTCCGAAGCAGTGTGTGTTTGTCAATATCATTTCATTTGATTAATGCGAAGTTCCTTAAAAACTTCTGCCTTCTTTGAAATATCATGAACAGTCTTGGTACAAATTGCTCTCCAACAAGTACTTCATTCTACTCTATAATGAAGTATTGTCAAAGAAGTCATGGTGTTGATACAGGTCATAGTAGGTTTTTTTTGTTCTTTTGGCTGCAGGCCCTTGAGTCCTTCATTTGCCTCTTTTTATTCAGAGACCAACACCTGGAGCTCTCTTTCATCTCGCTCCGATGAGTTTTCTTATATTAATTAGAACTAAGTTGTGTTTGCCAGCGGCATCCGCTGGTTGATGTCCAGTTGCATGTATATCCTTCTGCCTGATTTGGATGATGGAGGTTGGAGGAAAATCTGGCTCTTGGCTGAAGTGTTGATGATTAGGTTTCGTGACTGCAGGCTGATTTGAATGGGCGTTGTGGGGCTGAGATTAGTGGGTGTTGAGGCAACTTTCCCAAGCCAACCAAACAAGCAATGGGGTGGGAATAGTGTAAGCCCCCCTCTTACTATCCTTGTCGCTGAAATCCTCCAACATTTGGAGTCTACCTCCCAAATTACCACTCTACCCTCTTTGCCAACCAAACGGGTTCTTAAGGCTCCATTTGGTTGCAAGGTAAATAAAGGAAGGGAAGTGAAATTTTAATCATAACTAAAGAAGAAACTTTTGTAATAATTACCTAATATGATGGCCTAATCAACTCCAAATCATTCCAAAATTGGTTATTAGAATTTACTTTTCTTTGCAGACAAATTCCTTGGATTGGAAAAGGAAAATAAAGACTCCATGTGAAAAGTATAAATGTATCATTATTAAAATGATTGGAGTTTTAAGTAGGTTATACAATCATGATTATATTTTTTTCTTCTAAGGTGGTTTTACTTCTCTTCCCTTCATTTTACTTGCAACAGACAGGCTAAATGAATGGGTCCAAGTTAGTATTCTGTAGTTAACATGTCATGGGATTGAATCCCCTCTTCTGGGTAATGAAGGAAAGTAAAAGATATACGTTTCAATATGTTGTAGACTGGTCCTTTATTTGGTCAGTTTGAAATTGCTGTCTTGAATGCGAATTATTCTTTAATTAATATTATAATAACAAAAATATCTTATGGGAATGAAATTGCAATCTGTGGGCATTACGTTTTATGGTTTTTATGCTCTTTTACGAGTTGCTGATACAGTATTGCAGTAGAAAAGGATGAGAGTTTAAGTTTCCACGTGATACAGTATTACAGTAGAAAAGGATGAGAGTTTAAGTTTCCACGTGATGATTCCTTCAGCAATTAGCTTTTTTTTTTTCATTTGGTCTGGTCGTGGGATGAAGTTAGATATTGTTATTCTGCTTTCACTTTGGAGTCTTATGAATGGATGCCAAAATGGATTATTTTTTTTTTCCATTTTAAGTCTGATAGTTTTCATAGTGTCTTAGTTGGAATATGATTCCAATCTAGCTTGGCAACAGGTCTGTTAGTCGTAGTTTTGGTTTTGAACTCAGTTTTGGAAGGGTTCTTAATCAGTCCAATTCCGTGTTTGATTTTGTCTACTCCAAATCTATTTATATATGTACAGGACTATGACTCTACCCATGATTTTATGAGGAATTGAGTTCTATTTTCTTTAAATCTGCTGTGAATATTTGGAGTGTTCTATGTAGTGTATACCAGGGGTGATCGCAGGTGTGAATCTTTCCTCTCTCTTTTTTTCCATTTCCTTCTTTATTTCTCCCATTATGATGTGATGT
>CM053271.1:26742557-26798371 GCA_028583415.1 Protea cynaroides
TTTTGGGCTTATGGAACTAATGGATCGGGAGAGTGGACTTATACCAAATCAAAGGGAATCAAAAAGGGAGGGAAGTATAGAAATGGATTTTGAATTTTGTTAAAGGTAAAGAAAGAAAAGGATATAATTGATGGAAGTGAAGGTGGGGTGACTTACTTCTCTTACAGGATGTAAAATCAACTCCAAAGGTGGCCTTACAACTCTTCAAGGATGTAGGTGAAGAATAAAATTCCAACTCTTCTAGGATTGAATGAAATTTCTTCAAGGTTTCAAGGGAGAACTCTTCAGGTTCAAGAATTGCACTTAGGCAAATTTCATTCATAAGAATCACTTCAAATTGTCTCGCCATACAAACTACTTTGGTGGCCTTTTATAGGCATAATAGAGAAAATAAAAAAGACTATCATATCTTTAAATCCACAATAGAAAAATAAACTCTTCCAATGCAAGGGGTTACTCCAATGAGCATTGATGCAAGTTCCAAAGTCTTGATTCAAGGTCCAAGGTATTGATGTTAGGTTCAATGTCTTGATGCAAGCTCCAATGTCTTGAGTAAAGGTCCAAGGTATTGATGTTAGGTTCAATGTCTTGATGCAAGCTCCAATGTAGAGAAGACTCTAGAAATATTGAATAGAAAAGGCCACCTCATTATCCACTTAAAGACTTGAAAGGTCACCAAAAAGGGCTGGTTTTTAAGGAGCAAGGGCCGGGTTCATTGGTTCTTTTGTAGCTTGGTTCATACCTTGGTCTTGGGCCAAATGGGCTTTGTAAGCTTGGGCTTTGATGCGGGCCGATCTTCGTAGTTGGATGCATCATTCCCCCCCTTGTGAGAAAGAATTCGTCTCGAGAATTCAAGTCTTCTTCATTGGTAGAATCACCCATAAATGGTGTTAAATGACGCACATTGAAAACATCATGAATCTTCATATGGGGTGGAAGCTTGAGTGATATGCATTGGGATTGATGCGAGCAAGAACTTCAAGAGGTCCAATCTTTCGGGCACTAAGTTTGTTATAGCTTCCAACTGGATGTCGTTTACCGGTGGCAAGTAAGCCCAAACATAATCACCGGGTTCATAGATTACCTCACGGCGCTTATCATCAAAGGCCTTCTTGTAGAGCTTTGTCTTGTCTTGAAGCTTTTGATACACACTTTCATGGATTTGTCTCATTTCGAAACAATATCATCAACTTTGCCAATTGATTTTTCCGAAATGGAATGGGTGAGAGGTCAAGTGCCGACTTGGGTTGTCTCCCATAAACAATGACAAATGGACTATAACCTTGTAGTTCGATTCACCGAACAATTAAAAGCAAATTCACCAAGTGATAACCGATTTTCCCAAGAGCGGGGGTTGTCATCGATCAAGGTCCGCAACAAGTTTCCCAAAGATCGGTTGACTACTTGGTTTGGCCATCGGTTTGAGGGTGGAACACCGTACTAAACTGCAGTTTAGTGCCAATATTTTTCCAAAGTTGTCGCCAAAAATGACTAAGGAATTTCGTATCTCGATCGGAGTGATAGTCTTAGGGAGACCATGCAATTTGTAAACTTCTTTAAAGAAAAGATCGGCGATACGGGATGCATCCATTGTTTTGCGACAAGGAATAAAGTGGGCCATCTTTGAGAATCTATCAACCACCACAAAAATTGAATCCATACCTCGAAGTGTGCGTGGCAATCCAAGGATAAAATCCATAGATATGTCTTCCCAAGGAGCTTGGGGTATGGATAAGGGTAAGTAGAGGCTGCATTGGTGTTTTGTCCCTTTCCCACTTGGCATTTTCGACACTTCATCACATGACGGTGCACATCTTTCTTGAGGTGGGGCCAAAAGTACTTAGTCGCAACTAAGTGTAGTGTCTTGTCTCTCCCAAAGTGTCCTCCGTTATGTATCTCTTCAATCACCTTTTGCCGTAAGGAACAATTTGGAATGCATAAGCGATTTCCTTTGAAAAGGAAACCATCACAAAAGTAAAATCGACAAGGACCTTGTTTTTTGCATCCGAGAGGAGTTTGGAGAAGTATTCATCCTCTTCATAAAGTTCTTGAAAAGATTCAAAGCCAAGTACAATACTACGCATCATAGAGAGCAAACCCTTCTTGCGACTAAGAGCATCGGCAACTCGATTTTGAACACCGGCCTTGTGCTTGATATGGAAGTTGAATTCTTGAAGATACTCCGCCCATTTTGCTCTTCGAGAATTGAGCTTTTGTTGACTGAAATGTACTTTAGAGCTTCATGATCGGTGTACAAAATAAACTCCCTATGAATCAAATATGGCCTCGATACTCAAGGGGTACGAAAGAGAGCATAAAACTCTAAATCGTAAGTACTATAACGGAGCTTAGCACCATTCAATTTTTCGCTAAAGAAAGCGACGGGGCGTCCTCCTTGACTCAAGACTCCTCCAATGCCGGTTCGGAAGCATCACAATGCACTTCAAAATAAGATCAAAATTTGGAAGAGCTAAAACCGGGCGGTGCTTAACTTTTCTTTGAGTTGCTCAAAACTCGTTGGGCTTCATTGGTCCATTCGAAGACTCCTTTTTTTATGCAAGAAGTGAGTGGGGCTGCTAAAGAACTGAAATGGGCAATGAATCGCCGATAAAATGATGCCAATCCATGGAAGCTTCGAACATCATGAACATTGGTTGGAGTTGGCCATTCTTGAATTACTTTAATCTTTGCATTATCAACGGAGATGCCATCTCGGGAGATGTTGAAACCTAAGAAGAGAATTTCCCTCCACCATGAAGTAGCACTTGTCAAGGGCTGCATAGAGACTCTCCTTCCTTAGGGTAAGTAGCACTTCTTGGAGGTCTTTGCAAATGCTCATTAGTAGTCTTACTATAAATAAGAATATCATCAAAGTAAACCACAACAAATCTTCCAAGGTAAGGCTTCAAGATTTGGTTCATAAACCTCATGAAAGTGGATGGGGCATTTGACAATCCAAATGGCATGACTAGCCATTTAAATAGTCCATCTTTGGTCTTGAAAGCCGTCTTCCATTCATCTCCCGGTCTGATTCGGATTTGATGATAACCACTTTTCAAATCAAGCTTTGAGAAAATGGTAGAGCCGGATAGATTGTCCAAGAGATCATCAAGGCGGGAATGGGAAAACGGTACTTGACCAGTGATCTTGTTGATGGCTCGGCTATCAACACACATCCTCCATGTTCCATTCTTCTTTGGCACTAAGAGTGCGAGGCACGGCACAAGGACTAAGGCTTTCTTGAATGAACCCTTTAGATAAGAGTTACGTAACTTGCCGTTGCAACTCGGCATGTTCGGTTGGACTCATCCGGTAATGAGGTAGATGGGGAAGAGGTGCACCAGGTATCAAATCAAGTTGATGCTGAATTTCTCTCATCGGAGGGAGACTTGAGGGTAGGTCGAATGGAAATACATCTTGAAACTCACTTAATAGTGGTTTCACTTGGTGCGGGGATGATTGACATTTGTACATCATACTCCGATTTGTTTAGCATTATATACACAACATCTACGCCTTCCATAGCACCCTTTACATCCTTTATTGTGAGCAAATTTGGGGTTGGAGAATTTTCCATCATTGGAGATTTGAAAGGCTCATTGCTAGGTGCCAAAATAATTCTTTTTTTATCAAATTCAAAAGAATAAGTGTTATTCCTCCCATCATGAGTAGTTCTCCGATCAAATTGCCAAGGACGACCAAGAATGATGTGACTAGCATCCATGGGTAATACATCACACCATATTTTATCATAATATGTAGATGCAATGGAAAGATGAACAAGACATCGTTTGGAAATGGTTACCTCACTACCGCGCTTTAGCCAAGACATTTTGTATGGTGTAGGATGTTCTTTCAAGTCCAATTTCAACTTTCGAGTCGTCTCTTCAAATTACATTCTCACAACATCCGGAATCAATGATGAGTTGGCATACCTTACGGAAATGGTACATCTTTGTGTGGAAGATATTGTTGCGTAACCATCGGTCTCCATTTTCTTGCTTTGGGGTGAGAAATATCTTTCTCATCATGAGGAGTTCTCCGGTATCGGCATGGAGCACTTCTCCATCTTCTTTATGATCTTCTAAAAGATCATCATTATCGACATCCTCGACGATCGAATTCATTTTCTTGGTCCTCAAAACCCAACAAGGCACCTTTACCCTTATGAGAGTTTTTAAAATTTTGACAATTACTTGCTCGGTGGCCAATTTCTCCACAAGAATAACATTTTATACCGACAGAGGAACTTGAACCGGTTTGGGTGGTAGGATTAGTAACCTTTGGTTGAGTAGACAACTTTTCCATGTTAGAGGAATGGTCTAAAGAATTACTTGGTTTAGTAGTACTCACCGGATTCTGATTTGATCGATTGGAGGTGAAAGTAGATTGTTGTTTTCGACCTCGAGAACGTTCCACCTTAATGGCTCTTTGATGTGCATCTCCCACATCCCAAATATCAAGGACTTCAAGGGCCTCTTGAATGTAAGATTGGAGCCCATTCAAGTATTTGTTCACAAGTACATCTTCTGGATCTATGATGTTGTTACGAATCACCAACTCATTGAACTCATTGGTGTATTGGTCTACCGTGCGTGTATCTTGCCTCAAATTTTGGTACCGTTGATAGAGCTCTCTCTTATATCCCTTGGGAAGGAAGTATTTTTTTATCTTATCTTCCATCTTTCTCCATGAAGTGATGGGAGCTTTGCCAATGGATTGACGTGTTTGCTTTTCACATCGCCACCAAGCCATGGCCTTGCCTCGAAGGCGCATGGAGATGATGCCAACCCGACGATTGTCCGGGACATTTCTATGCTCAAAAACTTCATTTACAAGAGTTAGCCAATCAAGAATTTCATCGGGAGGATCGAGCACTGAAAACTCCTGGAATATCCCTATGGACTTCTTTTTCCCAGCCCCGTTCTCGACCTCTTTGAGGGTAGTGTGGACGAAACCCTCTTGTTATGGGTTCGGATCCTTCTGATAAGGAATCATCCGATCTATTTTCTCTTGAATTTGATGGATTGTTACCATCTCGTAGTCGCTGAACCTCAAGAGTAAGGTTTTGAATTTGTTCTTGCATTTGTTGTTGTATTTGTAAGGCTTGTGCTAATGCATCATCATTGATGGTGGTAGTGCGACTACCTCGGCCACTTAGACTACCTCGACCACCTCGAAATTTTGGACCCATAATATCTCTCCTCCTTTGCTCTGATACCAAATGATGTAAGCCAATTTTGGGCTTATGGAACTAATGGATCGGGAGAGTGGACTTATACCAAATCAAAGGAATCAAAAGGGAGGTGAAGTATAGAAATGGATTTTGAATTTTGTTAAAGGTAAAGAAAGAAAAGGATATAATTGATGGAAGTGAAGGTGGGGTGACTTACTTCTCTTCTAGGGTGTAAATCAACTCCAAAGGTGGCCTACAACTCTTCAAGGATGTAGGTGAAGAATAAAATTCCAACTCTTCTAGGATGGAATGAAATTTCTTCAAGGTTTCAAGGGAGAACTCTTCTAGGTTCAAGAATTGCACTTAGGCAAATTTCATTCATAAGAATCACTTCAAATTGTCTCTGCCATACAAACTACTTTGGTGGCCTTTTATAGGCATAATAGAGAAAATAAAAAGACTATCATATCTTTAAATCCACAATAGAAAAATAAACTCTTCCAATGCAAGGGGTTACTCCATTGAGCATTGATGCAAGTTCCAAAGTCTTGATTCAAGGTCCAAGGTATTGATGTTAGGTTCAATGTCTTGATGCAAGCTCCAATGTCTTGAGTAAAGGTCCAAGGTATTGATGTTAGGTTCAATGTCTTGATGCAAGCTCCAATGTAGAGAAGACTCTAGAAATATTGAATAGAAAAGGCCACCTCATTATCCACTAAAGACTTGAAAGGTCACCAAAAAGGGGCTGGTTTTAAGGAGCAAGGGCCAGGTTCATTGGTTCTTTTGTAGCTTGGTTCATACCTTGGTCTTGGGCCAAATGGGCTTTGTAAGCTTGGGCTTTGATGCGGGCCGATCTTCGTAGTTGGACTGCATCATGATGTCTGTTTTGTCCAGGATTTCAAGAATCAGGATCGGACCGGCCAGATCTCCTGATCTGGGATGGGATCAGCAGTTGCTGATCCAGTCAATATTGACAGATAACAGCGGACACCTGTGGCAAATCTGTCAGGGATCTGGCTGGAGTGGGTGATCCAAATCCACAATGGCCGTTGCCGATATTTTTTCTGATCTTTGTCTTTGAATCCTCGGTTTTATCATTTTTCCGAACTTGAAGTGCCCCTGTTTTTTTTATACCAATTTGCAGTTTTCTTTCTACTTGCATCTCTCTCTCAATCCTGCATTGTTCAATCTTAAATTTCATATATTCCTTTCTGGATATACTCTTTTGATTTCTGGCCTGTAACTCTTAATGTTGGAATCTTAGTTCTAAACAGGCCGCCTTGTTTTTCTACTGTCAGTATGACTGTGTCTCCACACCACAGTTTTGTTCTCAAGTCTTTGAGATCTTCTGTTGATTGCTAGTAGTCTAATAGTAGAGTACTTGACCATGATATCAGGCATATTCGACTATTGTGTTGTTATTAATCTTCTCCTTAAATTGCTTAGTTTTCTATGTTTGGAGATCCTGCGGTTGCGAGTCTCTTTTCTTTTCTCTAGTTTGGGACTGGGTTTGATACAACAGCACTAGCCTGGTTGGTCTGATATGAATTAGTTTGAAAGCCCTTGGCTTTCAATTTATATTTAATTTTATTTATAGTTATTTATGTAAAATGAAATCTACTTGTTTATATAGGAGAGTGGCTGTCGGTAGGTAGGAGTTCAGTTTGTTTCAGTTTTCAAGATCCAAGTGTGAGTCAATCTTGCTTAGCACATAAGCTCTCTCTCTCTCTCTCTCTCTCTCTCTATATATATATATATATATATATATATTAAGCATTCCCCTGCCGTCCCTCAAATTGATCACATTGAGTGGTTGAGTAAAGTTTTCTTAGAGTTTGATGCTGCAAAGTGTTGCTGTGCATCACTCGGTTCTACTTCTTTCTATCTTTGATTCCATTATTGATTCGTCTCAGATGTGATCTTTCCCCTCACTTATTGTATTTTATTCTTCCTCTACCCCTCCTTTGTTTTCTTCATTTATTCTTTTTTTTCCTTTTTAAAAATTCCTTTTCTGCCATTGGTGGCAACACAGGACTGAACAGAAGTGTCTGTTGACTCATCGTACCAATTGGTTTGGCTTGATGATGCAGTCCAAGAAGGCAATCAGCCCACATGGTCAACACTGTTCACGTGAACACTACCAGCAGATTTTTTTTAAAGATTTTTTCACTCTTTTGTTATTTCTTTCCTAAAAGTTAGTCTCCTAATTTCATTGTTTAGTTTGTTTTCTAATATTTAGGATAGATTGATAGTAGATTTCGATTACTTGGAGACCAAGTATTTACTTTCCTATTTTCAGATTTAGAAAGTTTTCTTTCCATTGTATTAAAACCTTCCTATGTTATAAGGAGGTTATTTTTAATAGTTTTCTCTCTTTCCTATTTTAATTGTAAGAATTCTCATTATAAATAAGAGGAGTAGAAGCTGGCGGTAGCTCTTAGAGCTTTTCCAGAAAAATTGAGAATCAATTAATTTCTGGTTGAGCCTCACCTGGTTGTGAGACTCAACCACTTGTTCTTTTCTCTTTCCTTGCAATTTCTGTTCTTCCTTGGATTTAGGTCTACTATACTTTGGCTGGCAACACTGTTCCTACAAGCTCCTTCAAGTTCTGTGGTTGAATTGAAACCAGATCACAAAAGCTCCAGAACACTGTCCAGAACCAGGCATTAACAAGTCCAGCCAGCTTTGGGGCCTCATATCTTCTTCAGTTTTGTTCCGATTGTTTTCAACTTTGGAGGGTTGTTCATAACTATTATAAAGGCCATTCTACCCAAGTTTCATCAATTTCTGACGGTCGGATTTCCAGATAAGAATTTTTTTCTATTACTTTTCTTTGCAGATTTTTGTGTTGGACTGAATTAAGATCCTATAGCAAAGAGGGCTTGTTAATTTGAGATGTCTTAATCCCTTTGCCATCACTTGATATTGTGGGCATAGGCTGCCCTTCCTTAGGCAACCCAAAGCCTAAGACCTTGCCTCCTAAGTCTCCCTCTGCCAGGAGATAAAAGTCTGCAACTAGGGCTGACTCTGAAACTTCCGCCTGGTACCTCTTGTATCAATGCTGAAGAAGTACCTCAAGGGTCCTTCGCATGTTCTGATATATGAGCCTCCTCAGCTGCGTGAGTACCTTTTTATGACGAGGTTCCTGTTCGGATACTTGATTAGAAGGAGCATCGGTTGAGGAACCGGGTAGTCCCATTGGTTCGGGCATAGTGGTGGTATCATCAAGGAATGAAGTATCGTGTATCGGTACCGTATTGGTCAGCTGAAATTAAGAGACGTATCGTATTGTAGATACGGTGGATACGCACGGATACTCATGGATACGGGGCATGAAACGCACAAAAATGATTAAGGAATATACAAAACACAATTTTAAAACATAAAAACACTATAATTAGCAATATTGAGAAAGAAAATGTTTCTTACATCATAGATACACATGATTATGGGGCAGGATACGCACAAAAATGATTAAGGATCAAACAAAACACATTTTTAAAGCATAAAAACACAATAAATCTATAATTAACAACATTAAGAATTAGACATGGGTTCATATAAAATGTCAAACATGTTTACTAGTTGAACCACTTGAGAATAAAAACTCAATAAAACCAATTGTAGAAAAATGAGATAGATGGAATAAGACTCTTATGAGAAAATGAAAAATACAATCTTCTATTTTCATTTCTACATAAACAGTCTTATCACAAGCATTGCATTTCTACAGAGTTCCACTGAATGCATTACAAGAGTTCTTGCTCTATCTTTCATATCTTCAAACACTATATTTCAAGATGGTCTCCTTATGAACCATATCTTTTTCATTGACCAACAGTTTTGTCTCCCTCATCCACATAGAAAAAGAGTGTACAATCTACAATAAATAGAGAACTTCCAGAATACAAAAATAGACTCAGGTCCAAAAACAGAGAAATAGACATGGGTTGAAACAAAGATCTTTGAAAAAAAAAAAAACAGACGAAGACAAGTTTCTAGCCATATTCTGTTTAAGAGAAACAAAAAAAAACAGAAAAGGAAATAACAAGGATAGAAGAAAAGGAAATAAAAAAATATAATATTATCTGAATTATGTTTTTATTTTTAACACTAAAAAATAAAAAAATAAAAAATAAAAGCGAAAATTATAACTAGGAAGCAAAGATGGTAGATCAGTGGTCTACACATCTTATATAAATAGTAAAAGAGAAAATGATTAATTTTTGGAAAAAAAAAATTTGAAATTTCTTGTGTTCTTTAAAAATTTCTCAAATCAGTGTTTAAATTCATGTATGTAGCATGCATTAATCAAATAAGACCATTGTTCATTGATTCATGAGAAGAAACAACACAAAAATCGATTTATTTTGAAAAAAAATAAAGTTGAAACTCGTACCTTTGTTGTTTTCTGCCCTTGGAGCGTGAAGAGATGATTTCGTGCTTTAATCTTCACAAAAATCAAGTTTGATGCTACCTTTCCAGTCGTTTAGGGCTATTGATGCTACCTTCCCAGTCGTTTAGGGCTAAGAATCAAGGCCCTAAGGTTTTTTGAAAGAAAATCAAGTTGCAGAAGAGTATTCAAGCTGAAATGGTTGTCGGCTTTTGGAAAAAGACGCTGTTCTGAGTAGAATTGATACTGCTCGACACTAAAATGGTGTATCGACCAGTATCTAACCGTATAGTCGATACAGTTGGTTTTTTTTTTTTTTTAAACTATATTTAAAGTGTCGATACACTCAATAGTGTATCGAGTGTATCGAGGCGTATCGATGGAGAGACGAATTGAGGTGTATCGTATAAACTAGTGTCGATACCGATACGTATCGTGTCGATACTTTTTTTCTTGGGTATCATTTAGAGCAAGAGGCTACTTTGGAGTGTGAAAAAGATATGAGATCTTGTTTTCCCCATTTATTTAAGGTATGTGATTTATAATAAATTTTGCGGTCAAAATTATTTTTAGGGGGGAGGGGTGTAATACCCCAGTCGTCTGAGATATTAATGAAAGGAAGCTTTTTTGAAAGGTTCCAGGAGGTCTCTAGTGTTTTTGAGTATTGAGGGGTATTTTGGTAAAATGTCAGCTTTAGGTGAGTTTACATTATATATATATATATATATATATAATATTACTTCTTTTATTCAAGTATTTATAGTAATTTATTATTGGTATTTCATGGAATGTTCATGTGGGAAATTATTTAAAGTTTGTTGTTACATCAAATATATTATTATTTGCTATTGGGGATGTGGGCCCCACTTGAAGAGAGAGTTTTTTTTAATAATAAAAAGACAGCAAACACAATAAAGGAAGGGTGGACCAACCATAGTTTTAAAACTCGACCGAGATCTCGACCTTCTCGGTAGTCTCGAAAGGGTCGAGACGAGAACCTGGTTCGAAACTGGGTCTCGACTAGTTTCGAACTGGTTTAAGTTATTTTATAAGAGTCTCGGTCGAGATCTTGACCGAGACTCATTTTTCTTCTGAATTTCCTTCTGTTTTCTTCTTCTCCACCATTCCTTCTTCTCCAACATTGCATTTAAGGTTCGAAAACCTCTGTTCTTTGCAAATCTCTCCATCAAAGTGCTATTGAAGGCTCATTTTGACCTATTCTTTGCAAATCTAAGGTTTGAGGTATGGTTTTTTCCCCCAAAAACTTACTTTTTTACATGAATATGTTCAATACATGTTGGTTCATCATGAAATTTATATATGTGGGAGTCATTAGGCTAATCTACAACCTCATCCTTTCGAAATTATTTTCTTGCATATATATTTTTTATTTTGATTTTTTGTTAAAAAAATGTATTTTCCAGCAATTAAAAATTTAAAAAATATGATAAATATTAATTAGATGGTGTTGAAAATATTATATGATGAACACTGTTGGCCGATATACGCGGCCACGGTTTCATTTTTTTTCTGTATATATATATATATTATTTTTTATTTAAAAAATAAAAAATACATTTCTTAAATATTAATTAGTTTACTTTCAAAATAATAAATGTTGAACACCGTTGGCCAATTTACGCGGTTACGGTTTCAGTTTTTTTTCTGTACATATTTTTATTTTTATGAATTTTTTATTAATAAATTCTATTTTTCAGCAATAAAAAATTAGTAAAAAAATATTACTACTTATCTATTGGTGTTCAAAATAATATATGTTGAACATCATTGACCAATCTACAGTTTCATGTTGTCGGATTATATTTTTCGAAAAATACATTATTTTTATTTAATATCCAAAATTATTAATAATATTTAAATAATTATGGAAAATTAGGAAAAATATTCTGTTTTCTTGTAACATAGTTTTAAAATTTTGAAAAGTAATTTCAATATGTTTTGAGTTGTATTCGCATATTTGATGCTTTTATGTTCTTCAATTTTAAGTTTTATTAATGTAAATCTATTGATTTAAATTTCTCTATTTATCATCTTATGTAATAGTGTCTCATTCTAAATATTATGGCTGTTTCGGGTTCTTGTGAGGGAGGTAGTGATGCTGGTCGCATTGACATGGCTTGACAGTATTGTACCGCCATTGACGGTGATAGAAAGAAGACCCAATGCAGATTCTGTGGGAAGAAGCTTATGTCTGGTGGGATTACCAGACTTAAGCAACACTTGAGTGAAACTTTTACAGACGTGGCAAAGTGTGCTATAGTTCCTGTGGAGATTACCAGGGCCATAGCTGCACAGATGAAGGGAGGCCAATTGAGAAGGGCAGTGAAAGAAAAAAGTAAACAACAATTTGAGGAAGCAATCCGAGGTACTGTGCGTGGTTTGGATGATGATAGTTCAGATGATGATGGTCTAGATACCAGGGGTTTGACTGAGGAAGAAGCCAGAGATCTGAAACGGGCAACAATGGCTAGTAAAGTCAGCCATGAGATGGAAATAGAAAGGTTGAGGCAAAGAGCCGTAGGGGCAGGTGGTAGTAGATCATTTCAGCAGTCCGAAGAACTACAAACACGGAGTAAGGGAGGGTTGGCTTCTATGTTTAGAAGATCAAAAAGTACTAGAGCACAACCCTAGGCACCACCACCTACTGCTAGGGATGAGGATTATGTAGAGATTCTACAGCAGGATCCAACAGTTGTTAGAAAGGCTGGCGCCAAACAGAAGAGAATGAAGAGTATGTGGAACTGAAGGGTACAAAAGAATTTATTGGGGATGCCTTTGCTAGGTGATTCATCTATAATAGTATCCCAGCAAATGCCAGTGGTGGCCCATACTATCAGTCTTTCTTTGATGCAGTTGCTGAGGCTGGTCCTAGTGTTAAAGCCCCCACTCCATATGAAGTGATGAATGTCTATCTCCCAATAATTAAAAAAGAGTTAAAAGTATGGATAAAAGGGTTAAAGAATAATTGGGGTGCATATGGGGGGTCATTATAATGTGTGATGGTTGGATTGGTCCCACTAGAAAAGTCCATCATCAACTTCATGGTTTATAGTGATGGGAAGACTTCATTCTTGAAGTTTGTGGATGCATCTGCATGCACAAAAGATGCTAACTACTTCTATGGATTGCTACAGACAGTGGTGGATGAAGTTGGTGCTACAAATGTGGTGCAAATTGTGATAGACAATGGCAGCAACTACAAGAAGGCAGGAGAGATGATGACGACTAACTATAACCTTTTTTGGATTCCATATGCTGTCATTGCATTGACTTGATGTTGAAGGATATGGGCAAGATCCAAAAAGTAAAGCAAGTGGTTGAACAAGCATGTCAGGTGACATCATTTGTATACAACCATGGCTATTCTTTGAACTTGCTGAGGGAGAAATGTGGAGGGGACTTGGTAAAACCCGACATTACTAGATTTGCTACCAACTACATAGCACTAAAGAGCTTTTAGGCAAAGATGGTAGGCCTCAGATCGATGTTTGCTTCTAAGGACTGGTTTGGGTGGAGGGAGTCCAGCTCTCCTGCTGGGGTTCAAGCACAGACTACTATAGCTTCAGAGGAATTTTGGAGAACACTGAAGGATGTAGTCAAAATTCTGGAGCCAGTGGTGAAGGTGCTGAGATTAGTGGATACAGTATTCCAGCCCACATGCCACATTTATATGCTGCCATGGATATGTTGAAGGACCGTATAAAAACTGTGCTTCCACGTGGAAACAAACATTTTGTGAAGATTATCAAAGATCGATGGGAGAGTCAGCTGATGCACCCGTTGCATAAGGCTGGTGAGTATATTTTATAATGTCTTTAATTTAGTTCAACTTAATAGTTGGTACTCTATTTTAATTTGACGACTCATATTTTGCAGCATACTATTTGAACCCCAAGTACCAATATTCACATGTGCTTGGGCTCAATTCTGACCTTATCGGTGCGGTAAAAGATGTTGTGGTAAAATTGGTGTTAGATTATACTGTACAAGCACTGGTCAATCTGGATGTGAGTTGTATGGTGTAAGTGTTGAATTATTTGAATATCCACATATTACAATGGCTAATGGTTATAAATTTTGAAATGGGTGTAGATGAAAACGTTCAGAGATGCTCTTGGGAGTTTTAGAATTCCTGTTGCAGTGGCTGGACGAGATAAGACCGATCTTGGTATGGAATTAAGGAAATTGGAATTTTCAAGTAACATATCTTATTTAGTATGTGTATTAAAATGTGTTCTTCATCTTGTGCAGCTAAGTGGTAGTTGTTGTATGGCGAGCATGCTGCCGAGTTGAGGAGAATATCAATCAAAGTCCTATCTCAGACATGTTCTGCATCTGGGTGTGAGCGAAATTAGAGTACTTTCTCTCTTATCCATTCAAAGAGGTGGAATAAATTGGGCTCTCAACGGCTAAATTACTTGGTCTACGCCCATTACAACATGAGACTGAGGGTACAATGCTTGAAATTTGAACAAAGAAATGAACAAGAGCTGATCGAGCTAGCTGACGTTTTTCAACTATCTTCAGATGAAGAGGATCCTTATGTGAAATGGGTGAGAGACAGAGCAGTTCCAGTGATGGATGAGCCTAGTGGGATGTCCGACCCCACTGTGTCTGCTCCGATGGGTTTTAATCTCGAGCGGTTTATGTCCTTGGATGAGGGTCGTGTACACGCACAGTTGCCTAGACCGTTTGACCCCCCAGCTGGTACTGGTAGTTACTTAGAAGGCGATGATGTTACAATGGATCAAAGTGGCTGGTCAACTTTTGATAATAGTGGTGATGATGGTAGTGGTGGTGGTGATGAGAGTGGTGGTGGTGATGAGGGTAGTGGTGGTGATCCTAGACCGACTGTACCCATTATTAGATGGACCGGTGAGAGTCGGTATACACACGCTACACAGGATCCAGATCATGGTGGACGCACATCTTCATCATGGCCTACGACTGGGTATACACGTAGGTTTCGTCAACGGGAACGCCCTTTGCAACCAGTGAAAGAAGAAGAAGATCGTTTCTTTGACATCGTTCCTGATCCTGATATTATGTCTGATGTTGAAATTGATAACATGTCTACAAGTTTTGGAGGACTGAGCATTGAGGGTAGCAGTGGACAGGAACAAGGGCAGTGGAGTGCTCATGGTTTTGGCATCACTTCGGCGTATGGTTCTTATTCCGGTGATGATGACCGCATGATGGGAAGTGCATATGATTATTCCGCTGATACTAGTAATGCTACATCACAGACTGACTCAAACTTTGTGGACAGTCTCTTTTCAGTCCCAAATTTGCAAAGAACCACGCCCCCACACCAGCCAATATATGCTCACTTTACTCCACATTATAGTGAATTGTATCCAAGATTGGGTATCTTTAGAAACTTCTCGGATCATGTATATGAGAAATATGTGGAAGACTACTAGACCTTCTATAACTGAAGGATGTCGTGGCAGGATTTTGTTTATCAGAACGAGATATATTTTCTTCAGCAAAATCAATCTGATCAGATGGAACCTGTACGCCACTCTACATATGATTAGACATTGGGTGGACTAATGAGAATGTATTATTTCATTTTGAGTATTTAAGTCTTTCATATAATGAGTACTTGTAAATTATGTCATTTTGTGGGATTTATGATTTATGAATATATGATTTTTCGATAATGTGATTACTTTTTATGCTTCAAATGTGTTTATATATGTTGAATAAATTTTTTCCTACAATATATAGCCTTAAAATGGCTCTAAAAGGGACTTAAAACATCAAAAAATGGCTTAAACCATAAAAAAAACCCTGTCAAAACTCCCATTTTTACCCTCTGGGAGTTTTGGCAGGTTCTCGCCGAGAATTTCGGTTTTCTCAAGGGTCGAGACACCCTCGAGAACTGAGATTTCGAACTATGGGACCAACTTGGGTTTGGTTTGGTTGTCCACAAACCAAGTTGTTCCACCCACAAATAGCGGTTGCTAGTATAAGGACAGCTCAACCATTGAGCTGTCTCTAGCTTGTTAATTTATATTAACACGTTTGGTTTTTTGTGATTAAATTAGAGACCTAAGGGCCTTGAGATAAATAGCTAGAAGTTGGGGCGTTGCTTAGTAAATAATTTTTAAGATACCATACTAATGTACTTAAGTAGCATAAATTACGGGTAAATCAGTAACTTCCTTAGGTGATTAGTTCACTAATTAAAGGTATAACTAAGTAGGAGTGTTAGCAAGCAATTTATTTTTTCACTTTCATTCCATACGTAGAGTTAAGTGTGAGCTGCTCTTGCTTTAGAAAAAAAAAGAAAAAAGTTTCTGCAAAACAGAGTGATATAGTAGGAGGATGAAGAGGGAGAAACCAGTTGCAGAGAAGAGGGAGATAGTGTGAGAAACTGAGGTGATGAAGAAAGCAGTAAAGCTGCTTAATAACGAGAAGGGAGTGGTGTCAATTTTCGGTTGGAAGAAGAGAGAAGGAGCAGCAGTAGTTGCTGCAACTTCAAGTGACCTGCAAAACAGAGAGAGAAGAAGACCAAGAAAGGACTGAAGCCAGGGATTTGGAAGAAGAATTGAACAATCCCTTCACATAGCTGGAGAGAGGAAAAGACAGTACACACCCCAGACCAAGAAAGGACTGAAGCCAAAGATTTGGAAGAGGAATTGTATAATCCCTTCACATAGCAGGAGAGAGGAAAAAGACAGCACAAACACCAGGTGAGGGAACTATCCTGTGTATGTTTAGATGTGATGATGAGTTTAAGTATCTGCTGAGTTGAGGCTAGACTTATCTATGCATTGCCCATCGGAATGTATAGACTATCTTAAGGAAAAATGAGGCAGAACTATCTGAAATCAAATTAAATAAGAAAGAGATTGCCAAAATGGGATCCGTTTGGGATGAGCCTAGTGTCGGCATGAAGTTGACAAGAAAAGTACAAGCGTCGGCACGAGTTCGACAAGAAAGAGTAAGTGTTGGCACTAGGACAATATTAACTAAGAAGAATAAATTGTATTGATTGTTTGCTAGAGAACCTGTGTTTGTGTCCCTTCTCATTAGGGATCAGGTAATGACTGGAGAATGTGGCATTCTTCCATGAGGGCATATTCCAGACATATACCCATGAGGGGAGATTTCAGACGTATACCCAGAAGGGGTAATTCCGAGGGGTACACCCAAGAGGGGGATACCCAGATGTGTGTCCATGGGTAAAACCAGTTTACCACCCATGAGGGTTGAAACCAGATGATATTGATGAAGTACCCGAGAGGGGGATACCCAGATGTGTGTCCATGAAGGGTAAAGCCAGTTTACCACCCATGAGGGTTGAAACCAGATGAGATTGATGAGTAGGCCATAGTTCCAGCAATTGTACACAAGTCAACAAACTCAGACCATTTTCTACCTAGGACATGTAGAGTGGTTATGTAGGATTGTTGCATTCACGCCACCCATGATGAGTGATGTTGTTGTAAGCATTGCTTGCTAATATTCACCATGTATGATTAGCTGATGATAATATATTGTTGAGTTATTTTAACTTCATGTTGCCCATCCTGTCATATGTCGTTAATGTTATGCTATGTTCAGTGTCAATACTTAGTACAATTCTGTCACATGTTGTTGTTTCCCATGTTGCTCAGTCAATTCATGTCCAAACCTTCTCATTGGATGCTGCTTGTGAATGTTTATCCTGGTGTATATTCTATGATGTTATTCCATATTTAAGCATAGATGGGGTGTGTTCTTCACTGAGCTATTTGAGCTCATACCTTCATCTTTGATGAAATTGAGACACAGGAGAAGATACCAGAGGCTCCCATTGAGCCTGAGTAATCAGGAGGGCAGAACTTGAGTCCTAGGACTCGTAGAGTTGAGAGACAGAGAGAGTTTCATTTTGAGAAAGTAAATATAATAACTTTCATAACAGTAGAATGTCAAATAGATATGTATATTTTACCAGCTTGTGATGTACAGTTTGAGGAATACCTTGTTTGGTATTTTACCCTCATGGAAAATGTATATGAGATAGTTGCCGCTGTATATTTATGCGTTACCAGTATAAGATTGTCTCAATGGAGACTCAGTTCATGAGTGAAATGAAAAAGAAAAGCCTAATTTCTAGTGGAATCTGTTGAACCTATTGATCCTGGTATCGTGTGGCGCCCCACCCTTGAGGTCTAGGCATTACATTTAATGTAGTAATTTTTCTGACAGCTTTGGTTGGTTTTCAATAGTCCTATGTAGTGTGACCTTCACCTGAAGGTTCATGCCGAATGGAGTTCATATGGGTGAGATCTCTCACTTGCAATGGAGTTGGGTTCACTGCTGGTTTCTGTTCTATTGTGGGAAAGAGTTCTACTTTCCTTATTTGCAAGCAAGGACAAAAATATTGAATATTTTAAAGTCCTTTTCTCATAAGTTGTTTTTATATTATTACCCCCAAGTTGATTTTAAATTTTAGAAAGGTCTTTTCTTTTGCATATTTACTTATTGGTCCAAGGTTATTATTTTTTTCAATAGAGTCAATCTGCTCTGAAAATTACAGGATTGCCATTGTTCTTTTTGTTTGATATATCGTCACTTGGGTGGGCCCATATTGAACTAAATTAGGGTTTTTGGACCCTTGGTTGCACCAGGCTTAATGTATGTATGACCTCTCTATAGAGTCTTTAGTTAGTCTAGCTCTGTCAGGTAAATTTTGGGCTGGGGTTGTTAAAGCCTTCAGACATGCACCAGTGAGGTGCTATTTCCCCTTTGTTCATAAATTGTGTTAGATAGTCCATATGAAAATACTCAGGTTCCCTCGTGGATTGAGCGGCCATTTGTCGAGGGCTGATGGTTTCTGTTTCCTCAATGTTTTTTCCACTGAAATTCTGTTGTGTTCTCTGGACATTTTCTGTGGTAGATTTTGTGTTGTTTTTTAGTCAGATCTGTAGCTGTTTTGGACTTTGTGGAGCTATAAAATAGGTAATTACACCAGTTTGAATATTCTTCTTTTATACTTGTAGTGTGGAAGAGGCAAAAAAGAGAATATATGCTTGTAGCACAACAACATATAATGGCTTTCAAGCTGTGATGACAGAGGAAGAGTCTGAAAAGTTTCGAGGTAAGTTTTTGTAATTCTCACTTTCTGCAAGAAATAAAATTGGATTCCTGATAGTTCTTATTTTCCTCTGTCATGCTTAATATTGCTCATAAAGATTGTTTGCTATAATCAGGTTTGCCTGGAGTTGTGTTTATTTTGCCCGATTCCTACATTGATCCAGTGAACAAAGAATACGGAGGTGCGACTTTCTTATTGTATTCCTTCTGGTTTTCGTAGGCTTACATACATCATTAGAATCTGGAAAATACCTTCTGGTGACAAAGGGGAATTTTGTAATGTAGTAGTTATGTTAGGCAAACGGTTCCAAGCCTGGATAAAGGAAGAGGGTTGGTACATCAGATTGGCAGCCGGCACCCCAAAAACCTAGCCGAACTCTTTTTTATGGATTCACAAACAAAAGATAGGCAAAGTTAGAATATTTGGTTATTCCCTCTGTCAACGACAGGGGTTTGGGTGTGTACTGGACGAGGATTCAGCTTCACTTCCACTTGACCCAAGACTTGGATACAAGGGCATGTTCCAAACTGTGTATTGGTGATTTTGCTAAAATGTGCAATAAGAGGGGATGAGTCTTCTTTTTCTTTTTTTCACAGCTATTTTTTATTACCAACTGCTGCAAGCTAGGCACATATTTCGTACCTTATACTCTTCTTGTCATGTTGAGGGTTATTGTGGGAGTACATGAATGTCTTGGTAACAGACCTAGGATAGTTGAAAACCTTTAATTTTATGGAAGTGTCTTGAAAATACATTAATTGAAGAATGATATCTGAAAACTAATATATAATCTATATAATACATTAGAGACACATTCTCCCAGCTTCCCCTACTCCTTGGGTAAGGGAAAAGAAGAGAATTAAGTGCAAGGTATTCTTGTGCATTTGGGTCATTATCGCTTAAAGAATCAAAATTTTGTTAGATGTGTGCAAGAGATACGATTTCAATGGACTCGACAGACATGCAAATAAATAGATCTTTTTGAGGATTCTTCTGAGATATTCCCCCTCCCCCTCTTTATCCTTTTGGTAAATAGATCTGCTGGTCGGGAGTAACCAGAATGTGACAGTATTGGATTCTAATTTTGTTATACTTGGTTTAATAGTTTTTTGCATTTTTTTTTCCTCAGGTGACAAATATGTTAATGGGGTTATCATACCTAGGCCTCCCCCTGTTCAATATGGAAGGTCACAAGGGCGATATGGTGATAGAAACAGAAACTATGACAGGCCAAGGTATGACAGACAAAGAGATCCACTGCCAGGACAAGGGAACCCACCATATGATCGCCAGGGATCTATGCAAGGAGATGGAAGGAATTATGGGGCACCTCAGAATTTTCAGCCACAACAAAACTATTCCCCTCAGCAAAGTTATCCGCCACAGCAGAACCAAGCACTACAGCAGAATTACCCACCACAGCATAATTACCCACCACAGAACTTCCCACCACAGCAGAACTACCCACCACAACAGAACTATGCGCAGCCGAACTACTCACCACAGCAAAACTATGGAGCCCCGCAGAACTACCCGCCTCGTCAAAGCTATACACCACAGCAAAGATACGGTCCAACTGGACAGGGAGAACGGAGAGATCCCATGCCAATGGGCGATATGGATTATAGAGGTGAAAATAGGAACTTTGGCCCTTCACATGGCGGAGAGTATGGGAAAGGAGCAGGCACTGGCTATGGGCAGGTGGGGCAAGGGGATGCCATTCAAGGAGAGCAGAGGAACTATGGAACTCAAGGACAATTCGGGGCTGAACAGGTACATACTATTTTTCATTGATAAAACCTTTACCCTTCTTCCAATGTAAGGAAAACAAGGGGTTGGGATTGGTAAAAAGTCTCTTTTGTAGGTGAAATATTTAATAGTAGCTAATGTATGCTATTCTCAAAATAAAAGCAGAGACTAGTGCTAACAGGATCACTGAACACAAGATATGAACCAAAATAGGGAGAAAACCTGTAACTCAGAGCAGAAAGTTTAGAACAGCTCAAAATTCTAGTTGAGTTGTCTGGTTATTAGTAGAATAAGTAGCCCTTCCGAATCTGAAGAAATTTTGATAACAGAACAGGTAGTTATAAAGAAGTTATAGGGCTATTAGGAGTGTAAGTGGTGAGTGGCATGACAAGAGCTATAGGAATCGACTAGAATTCTATAGAAACAGCAACTGAGTTTCAGAGAGCAGGATAGCAGGAATTTGTGTCCCAATTTATACCTAAAGCAGTGCAGTAACTAGAGGGAGATATAGTTAGAAAGCAAGTCGCAAATAATCTAAAATAGGGACTGCTATTTTGAGGTCCTACTTATCCATCTGCCCAATGGTACTTTTTTTTTGGGTAGAAACACAATGGTACTTTAACTGCAGCTACTAGAGTTGCAAGGGAGGGAGAGAGGGAGGGAGTGGTTGCCTTAAGGCACAATGTGTGACAGGAGAGTCAAACCCTTGACCTCCTGGGTGCTCTACTGCACTATGAAGTTGTTCACGGTACTGCATGTTAGTAGTGGTAATAAGTAGGAAAAAAAAAGAATTGAAGAAAGGATTAAAGTAAAAGCACCTGATTTGCAGTAGAATTCATAACTAGAAGAAGAGAAGAAGAAAGCGGTAGGCTAGAAGAGAAGCCTTAACCCATGTTTGCAGAGCTCAACGGCTCAAAAACTCTTGGAAAAAAACTTCAATTTCTATCATCAAATCATGCTTTAACTGATAGGAGGAGGGGTGTACATACATATTACCTTTTAAGTTTCCTAAACTAGCTCATAAAATAACTCTTAATTACTCTCACCTAAACAAAAGTAAATGGACTCAAAATAGAACTCTATACTCATAATATCCTACTTCAACTCAAAACACTTGGACATTAATTTTTTGTTCTGACGTCACCGTCACTCTATGGACTTTTGATTAAGGTCCAGTACAATAGCGATCCATAAAAAGTATCCCACAGTCCATAGAACCTATCCATGACACAAAATCTGGACTTCCTAAGCTCAAATAATTATGATGGCAGTCTTGATTGCATCAGTAGCCTCGTATGGGGTGCATAGGCTGTGGCTTCTTGTTGTTATTGTACTATATGCTTTGTATTCTTTATTTGCAATAAAATTTACCTTGCCATCAAACCCTCCCCCCCCCTTCCCCCAAAAAATGAAAAAAAAAGCAGCAAATAAATGAAATAACTTAAGGATAATTCTGATTGATTGATTTGTTACCGTTGACAACGGGTTGATGGTAAGGTATTGGACTTTGAAGGGCAGAATTCTTCTTATAAACTCATATTACTTGTAAATCTTATGTTGGTGGGTGTGGCTTAATAGATCCAACAAAGAAATGGTTGAAGGAGAATCAGGAGAAAATGGGGTTCAAATAGGTAAGAAATGATTAGATTTTCTTCCCACACTATTTTTCATATATTAGGTTGCTTTGGACAATTGTACGCTTAACTTAGCCTTATCCCAACTAAATGGGTTGAGGAAAAAAATTGATACCTATTTTTATAGTACTCAACAATAATATTTGCAATCCTATCACTTCTAAGTTTTCCTTGTACCCAGGTCCTATAATGATCAAGGTACTTTCTTTTGCTTTCCAAAGCATACAAGGACTTGATGGAAGGTTGTCTTGATTTTTTGGTGCTAGTGGCAAGCATAAGATAATTCTTTTTCCCAGGTTTTTTGGTTTTCTAGTTCTAATTGCAGTAGACTTTTGGATTCTTACTGCTATGTAGTGTGGTCTCATGTGTTATGCCATTCCAGAGTAGTTGAAGTACTAATGCGGGACCCGGGGTTGGCCTACCCGTATTGGATCCACTATGGGCCCACCCAAGTGATAAGTAACTCAATAAAAGGAATAATGGCAATTTGATAATTATTTCAAAGTTCAGAACTGTTTAATATTGGACAAACACCTCCAATGGCAGTATTATAATTTCAGAAACAAGTAAAGCCCTTAAGAGTAGGCTAGGAGAGTAGAGGAACAATCCAGGAATTATAACTAAAGGGTTGGGGGGTAATTCTGGCTGTTAAAACCAAATAGGGTAAAGTAAGAATAATATTTAAGTTGCAGGGGTATGGGAAAGAAGGCTTTCAAACACAAATCAACATTTGGGGAGATGGGAGTCGTCTCCTACCTCCAGCCAGAACAACCAGTGGTGATGGGGGTTGATTGAAATGTGTAGGACTCACTCCTAATAAATCAGATGGACCTGAAATTTTTGGAGGAGCTTCTTAACCTCCTCGCCTCTTGATTCCAACCAATAACAGGATATGACAGCAAGAAGTTCAATGATTAAAAATCCCTGAATCTTCTCCTGACGGTAGGAGGATAACCAGATCTGTATTCAGGTCAAGATCTCACAGAAGGTTGGATAGTTGGGGCTGAAACTTGAGGAACTAGGTCGCCTGGGCATGAGTGTCCTTTGTCCCAGGTTTTAGACGAAACAAATCTGTATTTAAAGAGATTGAATCAATTATCTGGGGATTTTTTTTTGGGGGGGGGGGGGTTATTGTAGGGATGGTCTTGTTGATAGTTGCAAAGAGGTAGTAATAGCAATAACTGAAAAAGAAAGGATAAAGGAACGTAAGGAAGAGATGATAGGGAAGAAGGGTCGAAAGCATGGTTCTAGGTTTCGAGCGAAACTGACCAAATCTCAGGTTTCAGGCCTAGCTGAAACGAAACCCATGGTCGAAACTTGAAACCCAAGTTTTGAAACCGGCTTTCAACCTAAGGAGGCCCAGGTTCGAAATCCAGTGTCGAAACGTCAAAACGAGATCTGAAATGTCTCGGTTTCAGGTCTGACTGAAGCCTGCCTCGAAATCAAGATTTAATTCCTTGGGCAGAGAGAGAGAAGCATGCAAGTTCTCAACGGGTCGGCCATGCAGACACAAACTAAACTCAATTTGTTTTTATATTTCCAATCTTTGTTTCGTTGATTACGTAGAGATATTTAAAGAGAAAAAAAGGAAAGACTCCTAAGCTATTACATCACTGAAATAAATTCCTAATAAAACTCAAGGCTGAAATAGAAAACAACCCAAACTCTAAAACAAGAGTTGGGATCGAACTCTTTTATCTGCTATGTATTTATCTCTAAGTAAATAACTGGAAAGAAATTTAAATAACAAGTTAAACTCAAATTAAAAAAACCCTGAAATTTCCAGTGGACATAAATACGCATTAAAGGGATTCTTTAGGGATTGGGTTTGCTAGCTGGCCCATGTTGATCCTCCACAGAATCGTAGCTGCATCAAGTACTCTGCAGGAACTGGTTGTCTGGATCATTTATGATTTTGGTGTCTCCATAACTGGAAGTTGGCTGGAATTCATTTTTAATGAATATTTCAGTTTGTTCTGTGGCAACCATTTGAAACTAATTGCCTGGAAACCTGAAAACAGGGACTATGTTAGATATGTTCATTGATAACTGTTTCTCATAGATAGATTAGTTAGATGTATGTGATCCTCCTTACATATGTTCATACATTCCCAAGTATTTCATATATTGTGAGAAGGTATTAAAAAATATTTTTATTGAATTAATGGAATTGTGGAAATGACATGGATTAAATAATTTAAGCATTACAAATTGCTGTCTAGTAAAAGTACAATCATCAGATAATGCACCTAAATCTTGGGAAGACATATTTCCAGATTTCATGGCTATTCATGCAGGTTCATACTCTGTAGTATGCCTTTCTAAACAACTTTTACATATTTGATAGTTTTGTTGAAGAATGTGCATTCACATCCTCTCCTCCCAGTGATTTGGGAGGAGGGGGGCCGGCCCCCGTCGGATGGCCGACAAGTGGGGCTCTGGTTGAATCTGAGCCCTCCATCCGAGCCGACAGAGCTGAACCGACAGGAGGTGTCGGCTCGGATGGAGGGCTCAGATTCACCCGAGCCCCACGTGTCAGCCATTTGATGGGGGCGGCCCCCTCCTCCCAGTGATTTGGGAGGAGAGGATTTGAATCCGATTATGCTAATGGTATGTTCCTATCATATAATACATCATTTAATCTGGTACCTGAATTGATTCTTGTATGTCGTCTAGTGGTGTTTTGTTATTTGATGAGTAATGGATTAACTTATGTTTTGTGACTACTCAGAATTTTTCTTTTTTCCTAAATGAAAGAATAGACACGGGTGGAAAAATGTTATAATGCTATACTATATTATGTGCCAGTACCCAAAAAAAAAAAAAAAAAAAAATCATGATGAGGGTGTGGTCCAGGTTCTCCCTTTAGCAAGTTTATAACTATAGAGCCCGATTGTTGCTGGTAGTCAACCTCCCCAAGAATGAGATTTACCTGGAGCATGATTGTTGCCAAGGCTACCTAATTAGGCAACCTTGAGTAATAATTTTGTCCGAGCTAGTTATCTGATAATTTACACTTCAATGGTTATTTGTATGTTATATCATTGAATCAACCATCTATAAACAACTCGTTGACTAATATAAAACCTTGCTATCCGATGTCTATAGATTATGGTATTCCTTCTAGAGTTGGCAACGAGGAGGATGTTAAAACAATATATCAATATCTGTTTCTTTTGCCTTTACAGTTTAAATTTAAACCTTCTGTGGGCTGATGCAGGGGCAATACTAAGACAGAGTTTCTTATCATTGATTGATTGATTGCGGGAGAGGACCTCAGAATTAACTCGATGAAGGAAGCAAAGCTGATCTATCTCAGCGGCATTCATAAAACTGTAAAAAAAATAGTTACCTGTCAAATAGTCTTTAGTCGACGGATTTTCCTCATGTCATGCTGTGATCATGTAGTGATGGTCTGTTGCAGTAGACCAGCTTGACTTTTGGTCCTGACGTTTTTTCTGTACTATTTGTCAGAATCCTTTATAAGAAAGTCATGCATAGTTATTGGTTTATTGTTGATTTAAAGTTTAAAGAGTTTAATCAAATAAAACAAGTTTTAGAAGCAGAGTGGGAGCTTCTAATCCCCTGGTATGAAGCTAAAAACCCCAAGTTTCACAATGATTATAGGTGTTATGGTCATCAATCTTAGAGAGGACCTGCAAATGATGTGCACGAAACCTCAGTCTAAAGGATGATGTAATTTAAAACTAAAAGCCGCTTTTTATACTGAAAGCATAAATTCATTAGCTCAAGGTCATGAATTTCTTTGATTTTCTAGAAGTTTGAAAATAGTAGTGGCTTTACATTTGGAAGTTCAATTACATCATAAATTGTCTTGAAGATAAACGATTAGGATTACTAAGCCATCTTATGATCTTTTAAGCCTTAAAGGGGAAGCCATTTGTTTGATGTTAAGGGGAGTTGCAATCCCTTTTTTAGAGTGTCAGGATTCTGCGAGGAACAGATTTTTAGCTTTTCCTTAGGATTTACCTATTCATGTCTAATGTGGATAGGATTCCTCGTTGCCCTCTCAGTCGTTATCCTCTTTTGGCCTGGTATTTCCATTTCAGGCTGTCAGCCTTGTTCCTCTTTGTGTTCTGTTTATATATATATATATATATATAAAGGGAAATGTTATTGTAACAAAGGTTTGTTATTTATTCAAACACAACAAGGAATCTATTCTGCCACATGGGCAGATGTGTGTCCATTTCAACTCTTGGATAAAAAAAACATGGTCTAGATTATCCACATGTCGAATTTTAAACTCTAATTCAATCAAATACTTCCTATGTATTGGCATGCATCCTATGTATGTACATGCATGTGTACGAGTACTTTAAACATTATTATAACACTCCTCAAATTTGAATGGATTAGATTAAAAAAAGAAAAAAAAACCAGCTTACCACCCAAAATAGTTTCGAAACATCATTTACCACTCATATTTTTTAAAAAACATCAACTATCACCCAAACATTTACCACCATTAATCAAATAGATCCACTCCGTTAAACGAATCAGTTAGTTGCTGATGTCATCCAAAATCGATTTTAAATTGGACAATAATACCCTAAAGGATATGTTGAAAGACGGTTTTACCTTCCTTCAGTTAACTCACCATACACCCCCAAAGACAGTTTTTTTTTTTCCTGATTCTTTCATTCGTCGTCTTCTTCCTCCTTTGTTACTTTTTTTTTCTTTCTATTTATCATTATGGTCTTTTGTCTTCTTCTTCTTCCTTGTTTGCTACTTTTTTTTTTCTTTCTGTTTATCGTTATGGTCTTCCATCTTCTTCTTCTTCCTCCTCCGCTTTACTTCTTCTTCTGTCGACAACTTTCGATTCTGTCGATTCTTTCATTTGATTCAACTTCTTCTTCTTCTTCCTCCACTCTGCGTTGTTTTCTGGTCTTCTTCTTCTTTTTCCTCCTCTGTTACGTTACTTTTTTTTCCGATTCTTTCATTCGTCTTTTTCTTCCTCCTCTGCTACTTTTTTTTTTTTTTAATTCATCTCCTACTTCTGATTCTTCTTTTTCTGTGTAGTGTAAGTTGGAAATCATCTTCAGCCACTCTCTTTCATTCTTCTGAACAGTGGAAATTGGAATTTTCTACGTAGAGAAGCCCTAATCTTTGAATCAGAGTGGCTGAAGATTTGGGGATTTTGTTGCATTCGGATGATTAACGTTTCAATACCTCTCATCTCTTCCTTTTTATTCTCTCACTTTCATTCCAGAATCCTTTTGCAAAACTCATATCGTGAATCATCCTCTCCAGCTTCGGTTTGGGGCGTTCCTCTCTCCAGCTTTGGTTTGTTTTCATAGGCTGTTCCTCTCTTCAATCCGCGAAGAAGAGGATTTCTTGGGGAAGAAATAGCTCGTTGCCCTAGCTGCTTTCTTTACATAACTGTCATCTACAATATTGAAGATTTCTTGGATGAATCCAAGAACAATCTTAAGCCTTTGAAACAACAGCCTGTTGCCGTCGCTTAGAATATTTGGTTAGGGGTTTTCACCCTTTGATGTATTATTCTTTTTCTTATTTCCTTGATGAGTTTTGTCACAGTTTTGAACTTTTGATGGAATCCTTAATACCCGTGTGGAACGTTCAATGACAGAGTTCGAGTTTCTAGTTTGGTTTTGTAAAGAGAATTTTAGAGAGAATTTAATATAAGATCAATATTTTGTGAACCAGTTTATGCTAAAGATCCTTTGTCTACATGTATTAAAGGTAATTTTATATCTCAAATTGTCATGGCTGTGAGTTATATTGGTAAAGGAGCTATTATATTGGTAAAGGAGCCCCCTCTTTCCACCTTCCTCTCTATCTCTCTTTATGTGTCTTTGTTTGTTATTTTCTTTCCTTCTTCCCTCTTTCCCCCCGGAATTTGAAAACGTCAGGCAGCAAACGAAAGAATCATGAATGTTCGATGGCTACAAAGAACTATATACCATAAAAAAAATGGCTGTTTTGGCCAGTCTCCACAAATCTAAGATTTATAAGAGGTTTTTCAAGTAAAGCAAGATACTTGATGGTAATGTAGCATGCAGGAGTTGAATGACGCCATTAAGTTCAACTTGAATATAGGGTTGTGTGAGGACCAATGAAATCATTTGAAAATTTAAATCCTCAATTTTAGATTTGAATTAGCATGTAGTTAAAGTTATCTACCTTTATTACACTCAAACTGGGATATGGAAAGTTCTCACCTTCGGATCCCATCCACTCATGCCAGTGGAGGGTAAGAAGACTGGAATCACTACCTAGATAAGGTCTAGGACCTATAAATGATGTCCCTCAATGGAGGGACACTAATGATTCGCACAAATGAAATGATTATCTCGTCTCACCAAAGGTGGGTAAGTGCCAAATTACGAGTTGGGAAGGTGTTAGGGACCCAACTTGCCCGGTTGAACCGATCTCCTTAAATCCTATCATTTTCTACAGTTTATGAACACTTGGGGCTATCTAATTAAACTACAAGATACAAGGAAAAATCCTAATTTGATATCTAATTCTTTACTAACTATACATGACATAAGCTGAAAGTAAACAAATTAAACAAGAAAATAATCACAAAATGAACTAAAGAATTTAATGAACGACCTGATCATACATCTAAAGAAAGAAAAAAATAATATACAACATATGACCAAGGTCTGGGGAAATCCCAGACCGCCTACGTATCCCTGTGCGTTGGGAATCAGGCCAAACGTAGTTCGGGCAGGTGTGTACGTACCAGGTGTGTGCAAGAAGAGGGACGCTTCCAAAATATTAGAACGCATCCCAAGCGATGGATGCTCCCATAATCATGGAACACATCCGATGATGAGAGATGTCCCCACAACAGTGGGAACCATCTCAGGGTGTAGAGGCACTCCTACCATAAGGAGCCCCCGCGATGAGGTAATCCCATAATACATGGAACTTACCTCAATTTGATCGAGCGTGGAGAAACCAAACTCCCCCGCAGCCTACGTATCTGTCGAGACCTCTGTTTCTCGAGAATCTGGTCAAGCATAGTTTCCATGGATTGACGAGCCATGGACACTCGTGGCAATACTCAGGAGAGGCCAAACGCCTCAGCTCCCCACACACGGAGGTACACTAAATCTCACTCACATCCCACATTTGGGATAGCTAGATGGACCGTCCGTCGGGCCACCAATCCTATGCATACATCTACCCAATCACACATTTTTCATTAATATACATTTGATACAACGAATTCTCACACTCTGGGATCCAATCCTAGGGTTGATGGGTTCATTCTAAATGGACCCACAATGGAGTGGACTCTTTAGAGTCCCCTAGCCAATCAAATCGTGAGAAGTGTACCACAGCCATACATGTGAGGCCTGTGGCATGCCCGTGCACAGTGTCCTAGCATCATCTGTTGGGGGGGATAGGACTCTTGCATCAAACTAAGCATATGATTCAGACATCCATCAAGCAAAATACAACATTAAAGAGCAATATGGATAGCAACATGACAAGCTAAGCATGCAGTGGAGATATCTCACATAGATAGAGAACATCAAACACTAAACTGAACATGTAGCACATAGTGTGGAGCATAGCAAACTTGGACAGATTTAGGGAATGCAGCATTAAAGCAATAGCTAGCAAGCATGGATTTACAATACAAATGATCATGGACATCCAACATAGAAAAGCACATAATGCCGAGTGACAACAAGACAATGCGAGTTATATTCAACCATGAAGGATCATATCAAACAATGTCCCCCTGGCCTTTATCATAACCGACACAAAACATACAAATAAAGAAACATATTAGATACCCAACTGCTAAATCAGCTTTACTGTGTAAGGAAGAACAAAAAAAAAAAAAAAAAAACAAGAATAAAGGATGACAATCTAAGACACAGAAGTTATAACCGAAATAAACTACACTATCAAACTTCTGAAACTGTTCCACAACCGAAAGCCCGAATACTCTGCACATTAACTTCTAATTTTTTTTTTTAAACAAAACAAGACAAACATAACTTCTAGCACCCAAACCAAAACTCAACATGCTAGAAAAAGGAACTGGTGAAATAACCCACACCATTAACCGATAAAAAACCATCTCTGAAACACTATTATTGAGAGAAAAAGATAGCAATACTCCTATCTCTAAACCAAAATCCATTTGCAAAGAAAACCAAAATAGAGGCATAGGGACAAGAATGAGATGAAGCAACTCATCACACAAAACCAACATCATCACCATTGAATCGGTATGCAACAAAAATGGAAGCATAAAGAGAAAAATGAAACAAATCGGCTTCAGCAATGAGATATTATATGAACTACTAACAAACGAACAGCACAAATATATATATATATATATATATATATATATATATATATATATATATATATATATATATAGGTAGAAGGGGACAAAACCCATATCACCTGAGTCATTTTCAGCATGTAGGTAGAGAACGAATAGGTGATGAAAGTGACAAAACTCACCTGAATCTGACCGGTGAACAGAAATGGTGGGTCTTGTTCTTCTCTTTCTCACTGACGGCAGTGGTGGTGTTGCTCTTTCTTGCTTCACGGTGGCGGCAGTGTTGCTGCTTTCCTCCTCCTTCGGTGCTCTTGGGTTCTCCCAAAGTTGTAGCAACAAACAAAAATCCCAAATAGAAACCCAAAGCTAAATATACGCCCTTATCCACACTGATTTTTCCTTTTGCCCTCAATGATTCTCTCTCAGAAAATGAAAACCCCTCTCACCGAAATCGCCATTCCCTATTTTAATTCCCCTTCAATCTCTTCTTCTCCAGCCGATTGCTGATAATAAACCCAGAAATCAGAGAACCCAACCCTTTGGTCTTCTTCTCCTTCTGCTTCTCTGCTACTGCAACTGGTTGAAACTTAGAAACTCCAAGTGAAAACCCCTCTGGTTTTTTCTCTGGTGCTCTTTTATCCCTCATCGGCAGCCTCATTGGGCGATGAGCATTTGATGGGAGATCCTCCAAGCGGCTGGGTAGGTAGGTTGGGTAATGCATTGTCGATGGGAGAGAGGAACATCGAGTAGAAGCTACGGCTGGGAGGCGGGCTGGAGAGGTAGTCGACGGTTTTTTTTGGGGGAGGGATTTCAGGGATGAGGGAATGAGGTGTCGACCTCCCCCTCATCCACTCCAACTCTCTCTCACCGCCCCTCTCTTTCTCTGCGTCTCCTCTATCTATATATATATATATATATATATATATATATATATAACTATTTCTCTCCCATTATGCATGATGATATAACGAGAGAGTGAATCCCACGGGGAAAACTGGGTACTGACAGGTTGCAGATATTTGCAGAGGACACGATGATCGCTGGCTTTTACAGTTTCGATGATTAAGTAATTAAGTAATTAACTTGATTTATGATGGTAAAAGACTGTTATATTAGTAATTTTATTACTTTTTAAAATTTTCCAATTGAAAACGAAATGGGTTTAATTGTCTAACGCTGATTTTAGTCTCCTTCGTCAGTTACTTGGGTCTAGTTGATGTTTTTTTGAAAGGTGTGGATAGTAGGTGATGTTTCAAAACTATTTTGGGTGGTAGTTGATTTTTTTTCATTAAAAAACTAGTAAAAATGAATGGTCTAGATTTATTCTGTTACGAGGACATTTCATGTACCCCCTACAATATCCTCACCATGACATGAAGAGTATATGGTATGACATATGTGCCTAACATGCGTGCAGTTGTTGGTAATAAAAAATAGCTATGAAGAAAAGAAAAAGAAGACTCATCTCCTCTTATCACACATTTTGGTAAAACAAAGTAATACACAATTTGGTACGTGCCTTCGTGTCCAAATCTTGGGTCAGGTGGAAATGGAACTGAGTCCTTGTCCAATACATATCCAAACCTCTGTTAACATAAGGAACAACCAAATATTCTAACTTTGCTTAATGAATATATTTTCTTTGTGAATCCATTTTAAGAGTTTGGCTAAGTTTTTGGGGTGCTAGTTGGCGACATGGGTGCTAACCCTCTTCCTTTATCGAGGCTTGCCACTGCAGCCTAACACAACTACTACATTACATGATTCCCAGTTGTGACCCAAAGGAATTTTGTAGATTCTAATCATGCATGTAAGAATACTAAAACTAATAGGAATTTAATAAAAAAAAGCCTCATCTCCTTACTCCTTGTTCACTAGATCAATTTAGGAATGCTTGATTATAGCAAACAATCTTTATGAGCGAAATAAGAACTATCAGCAATCCAATTTGAAACTACATGATTATATGCCAGAGGGGAAATAAGAACTATCAGCAATCCAATTTTATTTTTCATAGAAAGTGAGAATCACAAAAACTTTGAAATTTTTCTGACTCTTCCTTTGTCATCACAGTTTGAAAGCCATTATATGTTGTTGTGCAGCAAGCATATATTCTCTTTTTTGCCTCTTTCACACCAAAAGTATTAAGAAGATATCTGGAATTTGTAGGTGATATATATATATATATATATATATATATATATATATATATATATATATATATATATATATATAAGGCAATAGGTGCAGGTTTAACATGGTAAACATCTTATCTGAACATAAAAAAAAAGTGTATATATATATATATACATATATATATATATATATATATATATATATATTTTTTTTTTTTTAAATGTTAAGATAAGATGTTTACCATGTTAAACCTACACCTATTGCCTTAATTAGCATTTTAGAAAGCCACTATAGACACAAGCAACTTTAAGGACTTTTTAGCAACCGCCAAATGTTGAACAATTTTAATTAGGGAAAAAACAATATTTGTATGGTTGATTTGGTGGTGCAATTTAAACTAGGGACGAAACAATGTTTGTTATGGTTGATTTGGTGGTGTAGGCATGGTAATGTTGTCTCCAATACGGTGCGGTACAATAAACACCAACCCAATCTGAAGTTTCATTACAGTCCCTTGCATAGTCTCCATTTTTCCCTTGGTATCACTTTCTCTGTTTTTTCAGAAAAAAAACAAAAGCAAAACAAAGAAGGCCAAAGGTTCCATGGGCAGCACAATGCACTAGGGAATCTATGAACGGTTCACGTAGTTGTGCCACTTGGGAGGGTTATATGGTCATTCTGTCCATTGGATATCTAAGGAATGGTCTAGATTGGAAAAGTGTCAAATCTTATACTCAAATCTAATCATTTATTTTCCCATGTATTGGTATGCACCCTCCTAGTTGTCTTAGATTTCAAACACTAGAGTTTGCCACTTGGCAAACCCGATGTGGGCAGAAACTTGGTATGTGAGTGAGAATCGTTAGGATCTATCTGTACATGAAATTTTGCCCTATCCTAACTGCCATGTGGTAGATATTTCTGCTAATAAAAATATAACTCGCGAATTAGCACAGACCAAGAAAACTGTTCCAAAAGGACCGAAACAAAGAATTCACCTTTTGTAGCAAAATTAGGTGGCCTCATTATCTGGTCTTAAGTTCCACCTACCATGTCACACCCCAATTCTGGATGAACCAGAAGTGTGAGTGAACCGGCCTTAAACCACAGTTCACATCAGGATCTCAATAGACCGTGTCAACCAATCATTCCCAAGCAATCTAACTCAATCAGAGATTAATACATAGCAGCGGAATAAAATAAATGAACTGAGATCTATGTGTTAATTTAAAATAATTAATCAACTTATTCCATCATCCACAAAATTTAAATAATAATTATTACAAAGTTTTAGCAAAAAAATAAACCCATCACACAGTCAGGCACCTACCACACTACTATTGTTGCCCCACATCACTCACTCCGGTATGGAGATAGGGCTCGAGTCTGGCGGGTAGGAAGAACCACAATCCCACGTCCTCCCCCTGATACCCCATATCGTACCAATACCTAAACCCCTATTGGCAAGGGCTTGCAAGTGGGTTCCGTTTCTAACCAGTCCTAAATGGTAATACAGTATCAATGGCCCTACCCCAGCACAGCTCCCTGCGACATAGAGATAGGGCTCGAGTCTGACGGGCAGGAAGAACCACAATCCCACGTCCTCCCCCTGATACCCTATTCGCACCAAGTCTGCTAAAGTAAATGCTATATGACCCTACCCCAGCACTACTCCCTACGACATAGAGATAGGGCTCGAGTCTGGTGGGCAGGAAGAACCACAATCCCACGTCCTCCCCCTGATACCCTATTCGCACTGAGTTTGCTAAGGTAAAAGGCGATACGAGAAAAATGTTAGCTGTGGATATATCCAGGGCACACCCCCTTCACATTCTACACACTAACTAAAACATACACATGCCTAACATCCAACAATCCTAGCATTTGAAATGCATGAATCGATAGTAATGACAGAAATAATTACATGGCATGTGAGATGCACAGACATCAAGCATTATATCCAGATACATAATAAATCACAAAGGTTTACTGTTAATTAGGTACTTAGGTTTGGGGTCTTGTTCCTTACCTGACACGTAATAAAACTCCCACTCTGCGTCACAGGGTTTACTCACATTGTCTACAGGTCCTACATAAGCATATATTTAAGTTAAAATTTATTATTAAGGTTACATAGGTCAGAACTAGGTTTGGCCAAGCAGACTAGTCTCAGAAACCATACCGGTCGCAGGTACCGGTTGTAGTGTTGTGCAACCGGTATGTGCAACCGGTATATACCGGTTGCACTTACCGGTCTCACTCAGATCTCATTGAGTGAGACCGGTATGTGCCTGCGGTATATACCGCATGCCCATACTGCTGGACCTTGCGTCCAATCGGTATACCCTGCGGTTTGGATCCGAGAGCGAGATCTCAGATCTTCCCTCCTTGCCAGCTAATGATTAGGTCTCTAGGGTTTCTCCCATCCCCCACTAAGGTCCAAGCCTTTTAATGGCCTTCTGATTTCAGCTAGAATGCCGTATCAAACCTAGGTTAGATCCGAATGAGGAAAACAATGGAAATTATAGGGTTTTTGGATCGCTGCGCCGCTTCGCGGCTCCGATCCGACATCCTAAAATTACTAAGAGGATAGAGCACTTACCGACGGTGTCTGTCGATTGGCGGCGGTCTTCCTTCCTGGGCGGCTTCCACCTCCTTGCTCCTTCTCAGCTCTTCTCCAGACGGCTAGGGTTTTTGAGAAGGAGCAATGGAGTGTCTCTTTCTCTGTTAATAGAGGGAGGCCGTCCATGGGAAGCCTTTCCCTCAGTTGGAAACTTTTCAAGTTTCCATTCTGAGAGAAAGGCCCGCTGGAGTCCGTCTCCAGTCGAAATCAAGTATACCGGTTGTGAGGACAAAGATGGAAATCTTGGAAGTCGCCACCTAGATTAAGGTATAGGACCTTGGAAAATGTGAAATCTCACCTTAAGGTAAGACTTCGATTGACTCATGACCCTTAGATTGGATTTCTGGTCCATCAGAGATTGGGTAAGCGTCAGGTTACGATTATGGGAAGGGGTTAGGCACCCAAACCGTCCGATCGAAATCGGTCTCCTATACCTTTCCTATGCTAGACTCTATTTGTTAAACCAAACCAAACCAAGTGGTTTGATATCATTGAACCGAATCTGTATCCATCAGATTGCCTATGTATCACGGAATTATTTCCAAAATCAGGTTCACCATCGTAGTTCAGGTGTGATTAAAGTTTATGGCTGTGATTTATGTTTGTGCATGATTAAGTTTATTGTTCAAGTTGAAGTTTATGCTTGAAAGGTTGAGAAACCCTATGTGTTAGGATTTGGATAGTCCATGTGGACTGATAGATAGTCCTAGTGGATATAAGAATAACCCTATTTGGGTCAAAATATGGATAACCCATTCTGGGTTGGAATGTGGATAATCCTATCTGGATCAAAATATGGGTAACCCTATCTGGGTTGGAATATGGATAACCCTATCTGGGTCAAAATGTGGATAAATATCCTAGTGGATCAATGGATAATCCAAGTGGACTAAGGTGTGGATCTGAATTTGGTATTCTCCCAAATGACCTACGTATCCTAAGGTTTGCCCTAGGAATCATAATCTGCGTAGTTAAGGCATGATGGCAAATGTCCTAGTGGATCTATGGATAGTCCTAGTGGACTAAGGTGTGGATAGATATCCTAGTGGATCTATGGATAATCCGAGTGGACTAAGATTTGGATCCGAATTTGGGTTTCTCCCAAATGGCCTACGTATCCTAGGATTTACCCTAGGAATTAGAATCCACGTAGTTCGGGCATGATGGTAAATATCCTAGTGGATCTATGGATAGTCCTAGTGGACTAAGGTGTGAATAGATATCCTAGTGGATCTATGGATTGTCCGAGTGGACTAAGATTTGGATCCAAATTTGGGTTTCTCCCAAATGGCCTACGTATCCTAGGGTTTGCCCTAGGAATCAGAATCCGCGTAGTTCGGGCTGGATAACCCTATTTGGGTTAAAAATGAGAACCTGTTCTAGGTTTAGGGTTTAGAACCTATTCTAGGTTTAGGGTTTACCGAGGGGCAAAATTGTCCTAAATTACCCTTTTCATCCCAAATCCTAATTTTTGGAAAGGTTGGCAAAATATTTTCTTTCTTTATTAAAATTTTTATTATTCCCATTATGCCCTCCCCAAGAATGTGGGTGCCTAAACGCATGTCCCCACACCTAATATGTTTGCTAGGTGTACAGATATGGCAGTTCGACTAGGGTGCAACATAAATTAAATTACTATAAAAAATAAATTATTTATCTAAATATGGCATATAAACATTTATGTTAAGAAATTCACATATAATAAGAGTGTTAAAAATCTCTCAAATATGGCATGTATTGTAAATAAGGCAAGAGCCTATATGGCATGATCTAGTATGTTATCTTCTAAGCATGGCAAGACCTAATATGACCATTTTTAGGGTTTTTTTTTACCCTAATTGCTATTTTCTTTTTATTTTTTAAAGTTTTCTATCCTAATTGCAGTATTCTTTCCATTTTTAAGGTTTTCTACCCTAATTGCTATTTTCTTTCCATTTTTAGGGTTTTCTATCCTAATTGCTGTGTTCTTTCTATTTTTAAGGTTTTCTACCCTAATTGTTATTTTCTTTCCATTTTAGGGTTTTCTACCCTAATTGCTATTTTCTTTCCATTTTAGGGTTTTCTACCCTAATTGCTGTATTCTTTCTATTTTAGGATTTTCTACCTTAATTGTTATTTTCTTTCCATTTTAGGGTTTTCTACCATAATTGCAGTATTCTTTCTATTTTTAAGGTTTTCTACCCTAATTACAGTATTCTTTCTATTTTTAAGGTTTTCTACCCTAATTGCTATTTTCTTTCAATTTTTAGGGTTTTCTACCATAATTGCTGTGTTCTTTCCATTTTTAGGGTTTCCTACCCTAATTGCTATTTTCTTTTCATTTTTAGGGTTTTCTACCCTAATTGCTATTTTCTTCCCATTTTTAAGATTTTCTACCCTAATTGCTATATTCTTTCTATTTTTAGGATTTTCTACCCTAATTGCTATTTTTCTTTCCATTTTAGGGTTTTCTATCCTAATTGTTGTATTCTTTTCATTTTTAAGGTTTTCTACCATAATTGCTATTTTCTCTCCATTTTAGGGTTTTCTACCCTAATTGCTGTATTCTTTCAATTTTTAAGGTTTTCTACCCTAATTGCTATTTTCTTTCCATTTTTAAGATTTTCTACCCTAATTATTGATCTTTCCAAAAAATTAAATATGATAGATGAAAGCATTCAAAATATAGCAGTGATAGCATTCCAAATATAGCAATGTGCATCCAAATATGATCGATGGATCAAATTTACTTAAAAAAATATTCATGAATTTAATCCAACCGTTCAAATTCAATTAAACCATTCAAAAGGTAATCCAACAGATTAAATCACTCAAAATCATAATCTAACCATTCAGATTAATTTAAATCATTCACAATAAAGATCCAATGGTTCAGATGGCTTAAAAAACACCTATGATCAAGATCCAATGGTTAAAAATCATTCAAAACACATATGATCAAGATCCAATGATTAGAATCATTCAAAACACAATCTAACCATTCAAATCCATTTAAAATCAAATCTTAATGAAAATCCAGATCACCTAAAATAATAATCAAACCATTCAGATTCATTTATCATCATCTAATGGCCCCATTTAATCATTCCATCATCAAAATAGATTATCATCCAACCAATCAAATTTAATACCATCATATGGTCCCAAAATCAATGGCCATATTTTATTTCACCAAAATCATGATTAACGGCCACACTTAGTCAAATTAACTTCATTCAAATGGCTAAATCAAAATTCACCCAAAGACCATATTTTAATCCACATGAAAATTCATCTAATGGCCTCATGTGATCAAAATAAAATTATCATATCATCACATGATCAAATAAAAGTATCATCCAACGGCTCACATCACATGATCAAGAAAATCACATTAACATACCAATGGACCAGATTAAATCTCATGATCAATAGTGCATGATAAAATGGTGGATAACAGGTAGAGATTAAATTAAACAAAATCAGATTCATGGGATCAGTGGGATGAGGGATTCAAATCAAGTAGAATCAGATCAATAGGATTGTTGAGGGTATCCGGTGGGTACTGTAGAGTGAAATGGTAAGTGATGTGCTGATAGTGCAACAAGTGGCTTGTGGGTGATTCTGGTGATGATGTGAGTTGAAACCAAAAAAAAAAAAAAAAAAAAAAAAAAAAAAAAACTAAGCAGACTTACCTCACCGCCTCTCTCCTTCTCTCATTCTCTGGGTCTCAATCTGAATTTCCTCTTCCTCTTCTGTCCGTCCTCCTCTTTTCTGAAACTCACTCTCTGGTTTTCTTCTCCAAAACCCCCCAAAAAAAAAACGACCCCCCTCTCTGTCACTCGATACCTCTCCTTTATCTTCATTTTTTTAATTTTTTTCTTCGGTTTTCTCCCCCTTCCTCTGTTCGGACTCCTCTTTCCTTTTTATTTTATTTTTTTTCCTCACCGCTTAATCTCTCCCTCCCTTTCTCATCTCGGTTCCTCCTTTCCATTTTTTTTCTCGATCTTCCCCCCTTCTCCTTTTTCAACGCCTCTCCTTCCTCTTCTTCTCCATCTTCTCCATCCTTCTGTTTCTTTTTTGGATTTTCCTCTCTTCATCTCCAGCTCATCCTTCTCTTTTTTTTGGATTCTCCCCTCCTTTCCAATCCCACTTCTTTCCTTTCTTTATTATATATATATTTTTTTATCTCCTCCTCCCACCGATCTCTCTCTTTTCGGATTCTCCCCCTCTTCTTGGTTCTTTCCTCTTTTTTTGTTTTTGTTTTTTTTCTTTCTTTTTTTATACTCCCATCTTTCCTTCTTCCTTTTTTTGATTTTTTTTTTATTTTTCCTTTTTCAACAATCTCACCGACTCTCTTTATTCGGATCCTAGTTGCCTTTTATATATATATATATATATATATATATATATATATATATATATATATATATATATATATATATATATATATATATATATATATATATATATATATATATATATATATATATATATATATATATATATATATATATATTAATATATATGATATAATATGCATACAAGACATATGCATATATTATATGATATATTATAATATATTATACATTATATAATAATATATAAAAGAAATACATGCATATGTGCCGACATGAATTGGTCCGGATTGACAAGGATTGACTGGGTTGGGCCAAGACTGGCTTGGGTTGAGCTGAGTTGACTGGATTGACTGGAATTAACTAGGTTTTATCTCTATCATTTAATGGGTCATTTCCACTGTCATTTCACACGAAATTTTTCGATAGCCTCTATTCCAAATTTTCTATGTTCACTTTGTAGTACATTAAAAATGAAGAATATTGGAGCTTGAATCAACTCATTTGGAAATAAAATGGCCAACTTATGAATTTCTGAAGTTTAAGCAGACCAATTATCGATAATTTGGTTGACCATTCTGCATGGGATTCTTCGGAGACTTCTACCAGAAATTCTTTACGTCTACTTTGTATGGGATCCTTCGGAGACTTCTACCAGAAATTCTTTACGTCTACTTTGTAGAGTACTAAAAATGGAACATAATGAAATTGAAATCACCTGATTTGGATATGGGATGACCAAAATATGAATTTTCAAAGGTTAAATGACCATTTTCATGTGTAATTTTGCATGGGACCCTTCGGAGACTTCTACTCGGGATTTTTCGCGTCCACTTTGTAGAACATCATAAATGAAGAATAACGGCCTTGGAATCATCTGAATCCGACGTAGAACGGAAAAGATATGAAGCTTTGAAGTTCTAACGATAATTTTGCATGAAAGCTTGCATGGGACCCACTGGTGACTTCTACTTGGGATTTTTCACGTTCACTTTGAAGAGGACTGGAAATAAGGAATATTGACATTTGAATCATCTGATTCTGATATCAGATGACCAAGATATGATGTCTTGAAGTTTGAATGATAATGCATGCATCGTACGCTAATTATGTAAATGCCCTTGCACTTTCAAACTGCGATATCTTCCTTGTTTGAAGTCAGAATTTGATGATTTCGATCTCATGTTGAAGATAATTTCACAACCTATTCATCCAAGTAGATAATAACCCATGACCCTGTGTGGGGTTCAGTGGAGAATCATAAATCTTTGGGTTAAAGGCCGAAAACTTGCTATATTGGTTCACTTACGCAGAGGATGGCAAAAATGGGGTGCTTACAGATGCCCCTCTTTAGCCAAGATTGTTATCAATTGAAGGCTGAAGATAAAAGAACCACATTTTTGGGATATGAGTGAGATTGCTTATTGGGCTGCACTTAGGGATATTTGTCCTAAACTGCCTACGTATTCTAAGGGTGTCCTAGAAATCAAGCCCATAACGTAGTTCGACTGGCAAGAAGGTTTGCTCTTCTTGGAAAATTGATGACTGCTCTTTTTGTATGAAGCTAGGCTGTGAATACAAGGCTCATTTGTAGGCTGGGAACCTCTTCTTGCTGATGTGAGACTCATGATGCAAGGTATGTGCGGACTTGGACCCGGCTTGATCCATTTGTAGGCTGATAAACCTCTTCTTGTATGAAGCTAGGCTGTGAATACAAGGCTCATTTGTAGGCTGGGAACCTCTTCTTGCTGAGGTGACTCATGATGCAAGGTAAGTGCGGGCTTGGACCCGACTTGATCCATTTGTAGGCTGATAAACCTCTTCTTGTATGGAGCTAGGCTATGAATACAATGCTCATTTGTAGGCTGGGAACCTCTTCTTGCTGAGGTGGAACTCATGTGCAAGGTATGTGCGGGCTTGTACCCGGTTTGATCCATTTATAGGCTGATAAACCTCTTCTTGTATGGAGCTAGGCTGTGAATACAAGACTGATTGTATGAGGTTGGACTCGGCTTCGATATGTCTGGATGTAAGACTTGATGTGTTTTCTTTGATTGAACTGAGGTTCTTTTGATTGAGATTCTGAGATTGTTTTTCTGAATAAGCTAGGGCTTTGCATTTGATTCACTTATAGACTGAGATTGACTTGATTTTTGAATGAGCTAGGGCTCTACATTTGATTCACTAATAAGCTGAGATTGATTTAAATTTTGGATGAGCTAGGGCTCTGCATTTACTTATAGGCTGAGATTGACTTGATCTTTGAATGAGCTAAGGCTTTACATTTAATTCACTAATAATCTGAGATTGATTTGATCTTTGGATGAGCTAGGGCTTTGCATTCACTTATAGGCTGAGATTGACTTGATATTTGGATGAGCTAGGGCTCTACATTTGATTTACTAATAATCTGAGATTGATTTGATCTTTGGATGAGCTAGGGCTCTGCATTCAGTTATAGGCTGAGATTGACTTGATCTTTGAATGAGCTAGGGCTTTACATTTGATTCACTAATAATCTGAGAATGATTTGATCTTTGGATGAGCTAGGGCTCTGCATTCACTTATAGGTTGAGATTGACTTGATCTTTGGATGAGCTAGGACTCTGCATTTGATTCACTTATAGAATGAGATTGATTTGAACTTTGGATGAGCTAGGGCTCTGCATATGATTTACTTATAGATTGAGATTGATTTGAACTTTGGATGAGCTAGGACTTTGCATTTGATTCACTTATAGAATGAGATTGATTTGAACTTTGGATGAGCTAGGGCTTTGCATATGATTTACTTATAGACTGAGATTGATTTGAACTTTGGATGAGCTAGGGCTCCGCATTTGATTTTGAGATGAGCAAGAACTCAGAAGGTCACTTATAGGGTGATACTGAATGACTTATCTTTGAAGTTCCTACCAACTTTGGACCTTTGGGGTGGAAAATTAGAATATCCTTCTTGGAAGCTCTATGGCTATGAACCTTCGGGAATGGAAACTAGAATATCCTCTTATGTAGCTTTGTTGCTATGAACCTTTAGGATGCTCGAAAGTGACCCATACAAGAAGTCTTTGTTGACTTTGAACCTTTAGGGTTGAAATCTGACCCATCTTCGAAGTCTCTTGACTTTGAACCTATAGAGTGCTGGACATATTTGAAATGATGGTGAATTCCTTGCCAGTTTTCCAAGGTTTTTGCCCCTGCTTTGTTGGTGAAGGCATAAAACATGGCATCAATGGAAATGGTGTCATGGACTTTGCTGGCATGATACCCAAATTTGAAATTTACCATTTATGATCTGGTACTGCGAGTTTGACTCAATTTCAGCACGGTAGTGATGACTTGGTTGCTCCCTTGGAAGGGTTCCATGTAATTTGAAAGTGTTGATTTGCTTCAGCCAACATTGGTGTTGTTGGATTTTAAATTGAAAGAAACTCTAGCAAGGATTTTGGACAAGAAATGAGGGGAGCTTGACAGTCTCTAACCAAAGTGATTTTATTGATTGACCTTGGTATTAAACTGTTGAGGGGCATTTGGTCAACTAAGTTCTTTGACTGTGCACTATGGTAGACCAAATTGGTAGAACAGCCAAGCGGCGATGAAATGTGACATGGGTTTGACCCTTGATCAAGGTTCATCAAAAGCTCAGGGCTTTGCAACATTGTTGTGCCAGTTTTGAAAGATGAATGAACCATGGTCCCAAAGTAGGCACGAGGAGCAAATGATTCGAAGTGTTTCTTCAGAGAATTTGGTGACCAAATCCTAACAGGTGAGCGACCACATTGGATTTTCTCATCAGCAGGATTGGGAGATCTGAGAAATTGGCAAAAACCAACTTGGACGGACCTACTTCTATTGACTAGTAAAGTTAATGACTTCAAACTAGACAATGGATCCTAGATGTAATGCTCATGATCAAGTTCGATTCCTCTACATAGGGTATATCTATGCCCCAGTGTCTGCATGTTGTGACAGACCGCTACTATAGAAGGAAACGGGAATCTAACAGAGTTAGAACAAGGTTGAATCTAGATTGCATTTAGAATTTAACCATGCTTCCGAGGTCAAGGGAAGATTGATAGATTGATTGCAGAAAATGATTTCTTAGATAAACCCTTCTTGAATCTTGAAAAATGAGGGAGCTGATGATTTGATGAATTTGACTACATCCGTAACTAGGCCATGAGAATTTGCTCTCTCCCTAACATGACCAAAGGATTTGAAGATAGAATTCTGTTGAAAGGCAATGCTATGGAGCCCAAAAGGCAAACAGACGATGGTTTGTTCAACTCCTCTGAGTATGATTCACTGGAGAGCAAGAGGAGTTCCTTTCCTTATGGAGGGTAGACGGGGTATGACACTTGTCTACATAAATCACTGGATTTTTCTATGTAGGGCCAAAGAGGGCAATGCTTTAGGGTTGCATCAGGTCGCCTATCCCCACTGAGATATTATGAGTTGCCCATTGAGGTTTCTCGGGTTGTCTTTCCCTGCTAAGGTTTCTCTTCTTCCCTTTATTTATTTTTATTTTTTCTTTTTGCAAACCCCATCTTGGATTGAATAAAGAGTCCTGATATGGTGTGGATATTGCCAAAATTATGGTCCTATCCAATGGTCTAAAACCCTTAGGAGAAATCCGAACGGCATGACTTTCATGACAAATGGGTAGCCTTGCCCCACTGTTTAAGTTGACACCTACACGTATTGATAGGCGGACAGCTATTTGAATCATCACTAAAAGCGACCTTAGGGAAATGCAGTCCCACACCAAAATTAAAAATGATGCCGAATTATGTTTTCCTTTCTTGGAGATGTTCAGATGGAACACGTGTTTCAACAAGCTACATCGAGATGCCGAATTAGTCACGATCATATCTGGGCCTGAAACCTTTAAGTTTGTTGACAAGTATTGATGTTGAAGGTCCAAGAAGACTGATGTGAAACTGTCCGCATGGGTCTACCATTGGGAGAGTGTTTGGTTGTTTATGTAGAATGGGTTTATCTTACCGAGAAGATCCCATTTTATTGGCTTGAGAAATGAAGGGCTTATAGGAACCTTGGGAAGCCGTCGGATGTAATGAACGACAGTTGAGAGTTCCAGCCAGATTCATGAATTTGTACATAAAATGATGACATGATCATGAGATACAATGCCATAAAAACTGATAATCAAAAGAAGGGCTTGTGATAGAGACTCCTTGGAAGGCCGTCAGATTGATAGACGAGAGAGAGAGTCTAATGCCGATGAGAAATCTTTCTCTGATGATGAAGAAGTGACGAGATCGTCTCCTGTAAAGGCGGGATGTAATTGACCAAAATCAAAAGTCCGGTCCAACATGCTGTGAATCTCGAAGAACGATCACACTTGCTTTCGGGCTTTAGTTGGAACTACCATCTTTTTGAAGTGAGAGGGACAATTGGCTTACTATCGAGCTCCAATGCCATTCAACATCTTGCTATTTACTTTTTATTTTTTATTTTTTTTATGGATGTAGAGGCCACATAATGCAGTGCTTCGCTTGATCGCAAAGTTGAATCATGACTTTCAATATTGGATTTGAATCTTCTTCTTTCAAACATTTCCAATCAGATAGAACATCTTTGTCCCCAGTTAGTACTCTGATCTTCTGTAAATTTTATGAACATTTGTGACTGCTCATCTAGATCTAATTTTATCTGAATGGCGAAAAAGTATGCGGTCCTCTGGAAGTTAATCATCTCCTTCTGTCTGATGTGACTACCTCCCATTATTGATGTAGATAAAACATAGGCTTGAATTTTCTTTTTCTTTCTTTTTTCTTGGATATTCCAATGACCTCATTCTTTGATTTTGGGATTGGTCATTCATCATGTATCTCTTGCTTGCAGATGATGTACTTTGTAAGAACTTTAGTATTTCTATCCTTTAGGTGGCACATCTGTCCTCCACTCATTTGTACTGACTGGCTGACCTGCTGATATGATCTGTTACTATCTAATGTTTTCCTTGGAATCTTTTCATAGGTAGAACAAATGGCAGCTTCTCCAATACATGTTTCTTGAGAGTACTCTTGTGTCTCCCGATTGATCATTTAAAGCTTTCCCAGACGGGTTGGACCTTTCTTTTTTAAGAGGCCAGGTGGCGTAGAAGTTCAAGAGACGGGTCATCATTTCAATCATCTTCAGAGTCAGAATTAACTGCGCACGTAGAATAGGAGGATGTATGAAACTGGGAGGAAATATATGGAAGAGACAAAGCACAGAGTTTGAAATCCCGAGCGGGGTGATTTTCTTTTACTTACACGGCAGATTGGACTGGACTTGTCAACAAGTATATCAATCTTGGACCTAGACATGGATGACCTATCGCATACCAATAATAAAAAGTTGAAACAACTAGTTCGTCCAAGCGGCTCCAGTTGGGCATAACGCCTTCGACGACCACCTTCAGTCATTGCGGGAATAAGTCTTCCTTCAGATCTCTAATAGCAGGACTCATCATGCCCCTCTATCAATAGGTGCAAGATGCCTACCTTTCAGGGTTCCATACAATTCTTACCTCTTTTTTTTTTTTTTTTTTGGATCCATTCATAACCGGACTATTGCTTTTTAAGCTCAAGGTTATTCTGGTTCATGCCCCAGTTTGGGGTTTAATGGATTCATCAATGGACCGCTTCTGGTTGAGTTTAAATTCATTCTAGCTTATGCCCCAGCTTGGGGAGCAAGGGGTATCGCCATTGCACTACACCATTTTGAGTCCAAGATTAGACTAGTTTATGCCTCGGCTTGGGGGTTCAATGGATTTCTTCATTAGACCACTCTCAGTTTGGGTCCAAGGTCAATTTGATTCATGCCCCAGTTTAGGGCTCAATGGCTTTCCTCATTGGACCGCACTCAATTTGGGTCCTAGATCAATCTGGTTCATGACCAGCTTAGGGCTCAATGACTTTCCTCATTGAACTATACCCAATTCAGGCTCAAAGTCAATCCGGTTCATGCCCTAGTTCAGGGGTCATTGGCTTTCCTCATTGGACCACACTCAATTTGGGTCCAAGTTCAATCTGGTTCATGCCCCAGTTTATGGGTTAAGGGTTTCATCATTGGACCATTCCCTAGCTGTGATTCTGGTTCCTATCCTAGCCTGGGGCATATCGGATCTCATCTTTTGTTTACCCTACTGCTCGAGAAAATTCCATTTCTTCTCTTTGAATAATAAGAAATATGAGGGCAACTTTTTGGATTCTAGCATTTCCTTGGCCAATGGGGCAGAAATGCCCGAGATAGGATAGCACTATCATAGCTGAAGGTTTATGATTTCCTGATGACTCCAGAATCTGGAATTAATCTTTATTGACAAGCAATGGGGAATGCTCCTCGCTTGCCATTCTTGATGAGCGATCCTAACTTGTAGCACTGGGCTATGATGGACATGGATCGGGCTCTAATTGATAAAGCCAGAGATTGATTTTGAATCGGTCTCCGATTGATAGAGACAAGATTGACTTTGAATTGGTCTCTGATTGATAGAGATCAAGATTGATAGTCATGGACTGGGCTCTAATTGCTAGAGGCAAAGATTGCTTGAGTTGGGCTCCGATTGATAGAGGCCAAGGATGACAATCATGGATTGGACTCTAATTGCTAGAGACGATGGATTGATTGAGTTGAAATGACTAAAATTCTCTTCGATTCCTTCATGAAATGAAACATGGACTAGAAGTAATGGTTGAACAGGCCTAGAGGCTAACTCATGCTCACATTGAGTTCATATGAATGAAACTTTTCTTAGTTCCAACATGAATCAAAACCTGAACTGGAGTTGACGACTGGACAAGCCTAGGGGCTAATTAAATTCAAATGAATGGAACTCTTCTTAGTTCCAACATGAATCAGAACTTGAACCATAGTTGATGGTTAGACAGACCTAGTGGCTAATTGAATTCAGATGAATGGAACTTTCCCTAGTTTCGACATGAATCAGAACCCTAACCAAAGTTTATGGTTGGATAAGTCTAGTGGCTAATTGAATTCAGATGAATGAAACTTTTCCTAGTTTCGACATGAATCAGAGCCCTAACCAAAGTTTATGGTTGGATAAGCCTAATGGCTAATGAATTCAGATGAATTGAACTCTTCTTAGTTCCGACATGAATCAGAACCCTAACCAAAATTGATGGTTGGATAAGCCTAGTGGCTGATTGAATTCAGATGAATGAAGCTTTTCCCAATTCCGTCATGAACCAAAACCTGAACCAAAGTTTATGGTTGGACCGGCCTAGTGGCTAATTGAATTTAGATGAATCAGAACTTGAACCACAGTTGATGGTTGGATAAGCCTAGTGGCTAAATGAATTTAGATGGATGGGACTTTTCCTAGTTCCGACATGAATCAGAACCTAAACAGGAGGTGAAGGGTGAAAAAAAGCCTACGAACTGAATGTCTCATCCACTATAACATGATTTGGGAGGTGATGATTGAACCTGCCTAGGGGTTAAACCTTTTTTCAGTTCTGAGATGAACCAGAAATAGTGGTTGAATCTGAGGCTGAATATTTCTTTGATTCTGAGATGAACTGGATGTGATTGAATCTGCCTAGGGGCTGAATCTTTTCCTTAATTCTGGATGAACCAAAATGATGATTGAACCTACCTAGGGGTTGAACCTTTCTTCAGTTCTGAGATGAACCAGAAATGGTGATTGAATTTGGGGCTGAATATTTCTTTGATACTGAGATGGACTAGATGTGATTGAATCTGCCTAGGGGCTGAATCTTTCCTTAATTCTGGATGAACCAAAATGATGATTGAACCTGCCTAGGAGCTAAACCTTTCTTCAGTTCTGAGATGAACCAGAAAGGTGATTGAATCTGGGGCTGAATATTTCTTTGATATTGAGATGAACTGGATGTGATTGAATCTGCCTAGGGCTGAATCTTTCCTTAATTCTGAGATGAATCGAAATGATGATTGGACCTACCTAGGGGCTGAATCTTTCCTTCAGTTTTGAGGTGAATCAGAAAGGATGATTGGACTTATCTAGGGGCTAAATCTCTCCTTAAGAGGTGAATCGAGAACAGTGGTTGGATTTGCCTAGGGACTGAATCTTTCCTTAATTCAGAGATGAATCGAGAACTATGATTGGATTTGCCTAGGGGCTGAATTTTTCCTTAATTCAAAGGTGAATAGGGAACAAAGATTGGATTTGCCTAGGGGCTAAATCTTTCCTTAATTCAGAGGTGAATGGAGAATGGTGATTTGGTTTGCCTAGGGACTAAATCTTTCCTTAATTCTGAGATGAATTGGGAACAGTGATTGGATTTGTCTAGGGGCTGAATCTTTCCTTAATTCTGAGGTACATTGAGAATAGTGATTGGATCTGCCTAGGGGCTAAAACTCTCCTTGATTATGAACTAAATATGATATTTGAGTAGTCTCAGGGACTAACTGTACAGGAATATTGTAAACTTTTCAAGTATAGGTGCTTGACGCTGCGTAAACTGAATGCTCTATTGGACAGATTGGCTGAGTTACTGATTTTGTTCCCAATTCTGGTTGCCTCCTTTCTTATAAAATTTGATGTTCAATCAAGATCTAGATTCATGACTTCCATTGATTCATTTAGAAAGATAACATGGATGAATCTCAAGGTGGGAGATCAAGACAATTCCCTAATTGTAGGGGCTTCTCACCCTAAAAGGGTGGATATGGTTGCAGATTGATTCCCAATGGAGGAATATCGATATTCTAAACATCTAGAGGAATGTAAGAAGTCACATGCACAATCAAAGATGACTTAACCAAATAAAGTTAGCTCCCTCATAAGGGCGATTGGATAAACATTATCCAAGTCAATTTAATTGAATTTGATTAAGCCATGTATTCAGTCTTGGGACCTCGTGATTCTAAAATAGATAATCAGTGGTACCAAGGTCTGGCCAATTGGATTATCGAATTCGATGAAATTAAAATGGATATATTAATTCGTCGTCCTTATTAGGGATGGTTAGCAAAAGCGGTTCATAGATGAACAAACTAGTAAATTTCTTCTTGACCATGGTATCTATGTCATGACAGGGATTTTCTGTTCATTTTTTAAAATCGACGTGTTAACAATGAGAGATCCGACACATCGAGCTTACTTCATAGAGAGTGTATAGTGACCGTCTACTATGATGTAGAACAGGTGTATACATACCTCATACTCCCAATGGGTGAGAGTTCAAGATGCTTATCGTGTAGATTCTAACATGTTGACCAATCAGGACAAAAAGGGGCAGAACTTCGACGTCTCAAACATGGATGTCAAGGTTAAGCAGATTTTGCTGGGTCGGTTCAGGGATGAATCAAAAATAACAAACATTGGGCTACAATCTTGGTTAGGACAGAAAAGGTCACCTTGACGAGGACGAGGTAATCTGTCACCGAATGCACGATGAATAATGGGCCTCCAATCCCTTTAAATACTATGTTGCAAGGATCCAAGCGACATGGAGTAGCATAACGCATTCCCAGGCGGACCCAAGAAAAGCTCGTTAAAGGCTGCTCGTCGATCGTGGTCTCACAAAGTACAGGCCAGGGCTGTGTGTTTCGCCTAGCGGGCTGCCCCATTTGCAAATGACCCGGTTCGGCTACTCGCACGAATGTGTGACTGAACCCATTCCCCCCAAAGCAATATTATACAAGCATAAATATAGTATCCTAAAATCTAGCATCCAATTCACACAAGGAAAGTTTTCATTTAGGAGTTTGACGTTTATATCCCCAGTGGAGTCGCCATTGTGAGGACAAAGATGGAAATCTTGGAAGTCGCCACCTAGATTAAGGTCTAGGACCTTGGAAAATGTAAAATCTCACCCTAAGGTAAGACTTCGATTGACTCATGACCTTTAAATTGGATTTCTGGACCATCAAAGATTGGGTAAGTGTCAGGTTACGATTATGGGAAGGGGTTAGGCACCCAAACCGTCCGATCGAAATCGGTCTCCTATACCTTTCCTATGCTAGACTCTATTTGTTAAATCAAACCAAACTAAGTGGTTTGATATCATTGAACCGAATCTGTATCCATCAGATTGCCTACGTATCATGGAATTATTTTGAAAATCAGGTTCACCATCGTAGTTCAGGTGTGATTAAAGTTTATGGCTGTGATTTATGCTTGTGCATGATTAAGTTTATTGTTCAAGTTGAAGTTTATGCTTGAAAGGTTGAGAAACCCTATGGGTTAGGATTTGGATAGTCCATGTGGACTGATAGATAGTCATAGTGGATATAAGAATAACCCCATTTGGGTCAAAATATGGATAACCCATTCTGGGTTGGAATGTGGATAACCCTATCTGGGTTAGAATATGGATAACCCTATCTGGGTCAAAATGTGGATAAATATTCTAGTGGATCTATGGATAGTCCAAGTGGACTAAGGTGTGGATCCAAATTTGGGATTCTCCCAAATGGCCTACATATCCTAGGGTTTGCCCTAGGAATCAGAATCCGTGTAGTTCGGGCATGATGGTAAATATCCTAGTGGATCTATGGATAGTCCTAGTAGACTAAGGTGTGGATAGATATCCTAGTGGACCTATGGATCCGAGTAGACTAAGATTTGGATCCAAATTTGGATTTCTCCCAAATGGCCTACGTATCCTAGGGTTTGCCCTAGGAATCAGAATCCGTGTAATTCGGGCTGGATAACCCTATTTGGGTTAAAAAGTGAGAACCTGTTCTAGGTTTAGGGTTCAGAACCTATTCTAGGTTTAGGGTTTACCGAGGGGCAAAATCATCCTAAATTACCCTTTTCATCCTGAATCCTAATTTTTGAAAAGTTTGGTAAAATATTTTCTTTCTTTATTAAGGTTTTTATTATTCCCATTATGCCCTCCCCAAGAATGTGGGTGCCTAAACGCACGTCCCCACACCTAATATGTTTGCTTGGTGTACAAATATGTCAGTTCGACTAGGGTGCAACATAAATTAAATTATTGCCAAAAATAAATTATTTATCTAAATATGGCATATAAACATTTATGGTAAGAAATTCACATATAATAAGATTGTTAAAAATCTCTCAATATGGCATGTATTGCAAATAAGACAAGAGCCTATATGGCATGATCTAGTATGCTATCTTCTAAGCATGACAAAACCTAATGTGACCATTTTTAGGGTTTTTTTACCCTAATTGCTATTTTCTTTTTATTTTTTAAAGTTTTCTATCCTAATTGCAGTATTCTTTCAATTTTTAAGGTTTTCTACCCTAATTGTTATTTTCTTTCCGTTTTTAGGGTTTTCTACCCTAATTACTGTGTTTTTTCTATTTTTATGGTTTTCTACCCTAATTGTTATTTTCTTTCCATTTTAGGGTTTTCTACCCTAATTGCTATTTTCTTTGCATTTTAGGATTTTCTATCATAATTGCTGTATTCTTTCTATTTTATGGTTTTCTACCATAATTGTTATTTTCTTTCCATTTTAGGGTTTTCTATCCTAATTGCTGTATTCTTTCCATTTTTAAGGTTTTCTACTCTAATTGCAGTATTCTTTTCATTTTTAAGGTTTTCTATCCTAATTGCTATTTTCTTTCCATTTTTAGGGTTTTCTACCCTAATTGCTGTGTTCTTTTCATTTTTAGGATTTTCTATCCTAATTGCTATTTTCTTTCCATTTTTAGGGTTTTCTACCCTAATTGCTATTTTCTTTCCATTTTTAGGGTTTTCTACCCTAATTGCTGTATTCTTTTCATTTTTAGGATTTTCTACCCTAATTACTATTTTCTTTCCATTTTAGGGTTTTCTACCCTAATTGCTGTATTCTTTTCATTTTTAAGGTTTTCTACCCTAATTGCTATTTTCTTTCTATTTTAGGGTTTTCTACCGGTGAGGACAATGGAAAATCGATGATCCTCCTTAGGATAAATGTGTATCCTGTATCGATGAAGATCGATTTGTTCTGTTGGAGTCGCCACCTAGATTAAGGTCTAGGACCTCTAAAAATGTAGCCTCACCCTAAGGTAAGACTTCTATTGACTCGTGACCCAATGTATCGATTCTTTGGTCTGCAAGAGATCGGGTAAGTATTCAGGGTACGGTTATGGGAAGGTGTTAGGCACCCAAACCGCCCGATCAATATCGGCCCCCTAAACTTTCCTTAAATTCTAATTTTCACTATGTGCTTGGTCAACTTGGATGACTAGGGTTCAATGGGGGATGTCCTAAACCAAGTTGCTAAGTTATTCTAACCTAGGGTTTAGCCAATCATGTTTTAAAGCAAATAAACAAGTAAATGTAATGTACAATATTATACAGTGAACCGAACCAAAGATGGTTCGGTCTTGGACTGAATCTGAGATGTGTATGACATCTCAAACTGCCTACATATTCCAATCCTGGAAATCAAGTCCAAAAACGTAGTTCGAAAATGGGTTGTGTGATTAAAGATTATGGAAGTAATTTATGCATTTGCTTTAATTAGATTCTTTGTTGTTCAAGTTGAAGTTTATGCTGGATGTATGGTTGATGGGTGGCTTTGTACCGTATTTGAGATTCCCAAATTGCCTACGTATTTTAGGGTTTGCCCTAGAAATCAGGTACGACGTAGTTTGAAATTTGTGAGAGTCGGATTTGGAATGTGTACCAAATTCCTTCCATTTTTGTCAATAGGATCTAGGGATGAGACCTAAATTCCTACCATTTTTATTTGGGATGTGTACCAAATTCTTTCTATTTTTGTTAATAGGATCTAGGGATGAGACCTAAATTCCTACCATTTTTATTTGGGATGTGAACCAAATTCTTTCTATTTTTGTCCATAGGATCTAGGGATGAGACCTAAATTCCTACCATTTTATTGTTTCCATTTTTAGGTTTCTAGGGTTTCCTATCCCTTTTCATTGTGAATTTCATTTTTAGGGTTTCATACCCTAATTATTCTTTTTATTCTAGGGTTTATTTTGCCCTAATTATTCTTTCCATTTTTAGGGTTTCACTACCCTAATTGTTCAATTCTTTCCATTTTAGGGTGTATCTTGCCCTAGTTGTTGTACAATGTAAAGAATCTAACATAGCAATGTGAGCTTAAATATAGCAGTGTAAGCATCCAAATATAGCATGTTAGAAATATATTCAAATTTAGCAACAAATCAGTCAAAGATGGTAAGTGAGAATGTGAATCAATACAAACATGGTAAGTGTGCATCCAAACATGGCAGTAATCATCCAATATGGCATGTGAGCATGTGTAACAGACAAATATGACAATAAGCATTTAATATGAGTATGATCATTCCAATCATGACAGTGTGATTATTCCAACTGTGGCAATGTGTGCATATAAGCATCCAAATATAACATGTGAACAATATAGCATCAAAATATGGCGTGTGATAGACAACCAATCATGTGAGTCAATCAATCAAAACGTATTTTCAGATCTACGGTCTAGATTCAATGCATTGATTATCCACAATGTGACCGAAATCACCTTTGATCAACGATTGAAAGTAATCAAGATCTTAAATCAACAGTTCAGATCATATATCATCAGTTAATTAGAGTTTAATGGCTCAAATTAATTCATCATTAAATCATCATCAGATTAAAATCAATGGTTCAGATTAATTAATCATCCATTCACATGATTGGATCTTAATGATCAACGATTCAGATTAAATTCACATCAATTAGTCAAATTCATTCATTCAAATATTAATTCAATATCAATGGATAAATTTTCATCACTTGATCAAAACAAATTTAACATTCAATGGATCAGATTTTGAATGGGCATCATATCAATACGATAAAGAATCAAAATTCAGATTTTTATTCAAGCATATCATGATCATAGATTCAATCAATGACCCATATTTAATGGAAAGATCAAGGGTAAGATGAGGAATGTTGATCCAATGGTTGGATGAGGGGAACTGGTCTAGGGCTTGATGGACGGGTTCGGGTATTGTAACATGGCTAGATTCAGGTAAGTGGTGTGAGGTGTTGGTTGGTTCAGTAGGAGATGGAAGTGAGTGGGGTTACGGGTAGGTGATAGCACAAGGCTGATGATTGAAGTATGAGATGAAATCGGTTAGAGTGCTGGTTGTATAGGGATTGAAAGCCAAGTGTAGGCTAGATTGGTGATGGAAATTGGTTAATGGTGAGGTAGAGTGGTTTATGAGATGGAGATTTGTAGTTAAGCAAAACAATAGAAGAAAAATAGAAGTAGAGGCAGCTTACCTAGATGCTCGTAGGTTCTACTTGCTCCTCCCTTCTTCTTCTTCTTTCTCCCAAAACCGAGAGCCCAAACTCTGTCAAACTCCCTTTTCACGTTTTTTTTTCTTTTCTCTTTTTTTTTTGGTTTTTTCTTCCTCTTTTCTCTCTCTTCTTCCCTTCTTTTTCTCCCAAAAAAAAACGTGAGCCTCTCCCCTCTTCACGTTTTTTTCTCTTTCCCCTCTTTTTTCTCTTTTCTTCCCTTACTTTTCTCCCAAAACCTAGCCCCAAAAGCTTTTCATGTTTTTTTTCTCTTTCCCCCTTTTTTTCTCTTTTGGAAAAATCCTCTCAACCTCCTCTCCTTCTCTCTCTCATGTCTCTTTTATCTCCCCCCTTTTTCTCTTTCGAAAAAAATCTAAAAACCCTAAATCTTTTCCCTTTTCACGTTCTCTCTCTCTCCCCTTTTTTCTCTTTTGGAAATCCATCTAGAAACCCTAAAAAAACTCCCTTTTCACGTCCTCTCTCTCCCCCTTTTGTCTCTTTTGGAAATCCATCTAGAAACCCTAAAAAAACTCCCTTTTCGCATCCTCTCTCTCTCCCTTTTTTTTTCTCTTTTGGAAATCATCTAGAAACCCTAAAAAAACTCCCTTTTCACATTTCTTCTCTCCCCTCTTTCCTTTTTCTTCTCAAAATCTTTTGGATTATCTCAAAACCCTAAATCCTCCTTCTCTTTCACGTTTCCTCTCCCCTCTTTCCTTTTCTTCTCAAAATCTTTTGGATTATCTCAAAACCCTAAATCCCCGTTCTCTTTCACGTTTCCTCTCTCCCCTCTTTCCTTTTTCTTCTCAAAATCTTTTGGATTATCTCAAAACCCTAAATCCCCCTTCTCTTTCACGTTTCCTCTCTACCCTCTTTCCTTTTTCTTCTCAAAATCTTTTGGATTATCTCAAAATCCTAAATCCCCCTTCTCTTTCACGTTTTCTCTCTCCCCTCTTTCCTTTTTCTTCTCAAAATCTTTTGGATTATCATTTACATATAATAATATATATTATATACATATATACACATATATTTAATAACATATATATATATATATAGTATACAATATATATAATATATATATATTATGAACATAGATGAACCCGATTCAGAAATGGGTTGAGACCGACTTAG